>CAHIKZ030000668.1:830000-1202500 GCA_903632075.3 Acanthosepion pharaonis | reverse complement strand
TAGATAGATATTACTATAAACGTTTTTTTAGTGGGTACTTGTGTGTGAGATGCGATGTCTTTTTGTTGTTTTTTTGTGGGGGGGGAGGTTTAAACGTTGACATTAATGTCAATTGCTCTAGATCGAGAAGCACTACTAAAATAAATCTGTCTCCTGACAATAATTGAACTGTGTTCCCTTTTTCCATCAATGAAACCACTTTTTATGGAAAAAGAGAATGCAAATTTTATAGGATTTCTCGATCTGCATATGTTCACTGTTTCAGAGAAACATACGTTTACACGCTAAAAAGACGTTTATAATCATCTATAGAGCGCAGTGTACGTGTGCCCTTCCGTCCGTTTTTCGATCTCGATGTAATCATAAACATCCTGAAATAACAGGTAGTAAGCACTGTAGTTATACGCGATTAAATATTAAATAAATAACTCATTTAAAGTTAAATTTAAATATCGAACACATTGAAAGTTTTTAAAAAAAAATTCTTTATTAAAGATTTAACTTTAATTTTGCTTTTCCTCGCAATTTGTTAATTAAACCGTAGTTAAAGTGGGGCACTGTACGTTGCTCATATGTTTTGTCCCATTTTCTAGCACGTGTACTGTGTCTTATTCGAAATAGTACATAGTTTGGGTTCCCTAATGTGTTTTAAGTGCGACTCTGTGAAGGGACCATGAAGAATGGTGATTTTAATTAAAAGAAAATAAAAATTGCGCGCAGAATAAATGTAAACAAACTAAAGAGATTGGTTCCATATACGAAGAAAGATCATGGCTAATTAAAGTGTCGAATAAAGATTAAATAATTATATTACTTCTAAATTCTTATAACGTTTACGTATATAGGACGCTGAAGGTAAAAGACAGAAGGTCCAAAGCCCTGAGCCTCGCTAGTAAAATTTGCCTGAAGGGCGAATTCTAGGCTAGTTATAATAATAATACTTAGAAAAATAACATTCCCACCATAAATCTTTTTAGCTTCATGGTTCAGTCCTTAGTATTAAAAAAAATGAATTGTTTTCAATGGTTACGGGTGGATGATGAAACGATTTCAACCTAACCCACGTCCCAAACTCTGATCAAAGATAAGCCATTTATGAAAGTGCTTTTTTCAGCACTCTCCTTTTATTACAAGTGTTTTCTTTGTTAACCCTTTACGATCCTAATCGGCGATATATGTCCCCAGAAAATATCGGTTAATAATAGCTGTTTTATTTTAAAGTTTCTCCGTCGCTTTTTCATGTGCGCGTATAATCACATCAACATAAACATCACTTTTGTCCGATGAAGTCGTAAAGGACGAAACACGTCACACGAAAACTTTTTCCATTTTGTCATAGATTTCTCTAAAATTGAGGGAATTTAGTTTGTTTTTGTTTTTTTAATATGAAATTTCTCATTTAGATTTCGTACCTTAATAAAATGTGCACTGCTGAAAACTCGTCATAATTCAGCTTCAAAATATACTGGGGAGAATTTACAACAGACAAAAACAAAACTAAACTGATTATTAATTAAATATCTTCAATCAAACCACTGCATGAATGCTAAGGCTATCCCCAGGATTGAATGTTCCTAAAGTGAAAAGCAAAGGCAAAAATTGCGAATAAAATATTCAAATCATTAAAATCTTTGTTGTCATGAAAAACAAAGGTGAGGAAAAAAAAAAAAAAAAAAAAAAAACGCATGAGATTAATTATTTTAATGATTAAATATTTTACAACAGGGAATTTTTCATGAATTTATCTCTGTAAAAAAGTTGTTTTCTCAATAATAAATTTAACATGCACCGAATCGCATCCATTGTTTCTTTTCTTTTCTTTCTCCTTCCATTTTTATTTATTTAATTTTGATGGAGAGGGTCAGAACTAACAAAGTAATTTTGGGGGTGGAGGTAGCATTTGATAAAATATGACATAAAAAACATCTATCTATATATAAAATTATTTGACTTCCGTCAGTCCGTCTGTCACATCCTCTAAAATAGCCATACATTGATCGAAACAAAATGTTGGGGAGAAGTGCAGTAGGGACGAAGTACAGTTGGTTTTATTAGGGTGCGTAAAAACTGTGACGTAAGGTTTTGTCAGAGTATTTTTTGAACAAATCAACTTATTCAAATTTTATCGATTGGTTTGCGACATTGAACGAAACGGAGTTTGTAAATCTGAACAAAAAATGTTAGCGATATAACTTCAATAATAGTAAATACTGTGAGGATTAACACACGTCAGCGTGTTACAAAAAAAATTCTAATTAAAATAAGCATTATGGTCCGAATCCAACCCAGAGATGTAAACAATCATTTGAACTTTGAAGGAATCGTCCAACATACTTCAGTTTTGGCGATCCAAGAATAATATTGCTTTGTAGCTTCTCGCAAAATTTCTTATTGTGTTAGGTAACAGAACGATAAAAAAAAATGGATGAGAGTACTGACACATTTAAAAAAGTAAAAAATGAAATACAGAAAATAATTAAAAAAAAAAAACGAATAAAATAAACAGACAAATAAATTTAAACTTAAATTTGTGTACATTGAAACATGAAAGAAATTGATAGAATACACTTACTTCAATGGCTCCTAGAATAAATTGAAAACAATCCAACTATGAGAAGTTACATTAAATAAACTTTTCGGATATTAATAGATTAAATAAGGAAAAACATTAGTCCGAATGTAAATAATAAAATTTTCACGGATAAATTTTTTTTTCAAATTTACAAAACTTTAAATTCATTGTCTCAATAAAGTAATTTAATCGTCTTAAAGAATCTTTTTTTTTTTTTTTAACCTCCATCTTCATGGCTGATGCTAACATCGAGGAGAGTGAATTCTTGCTCCTTCTCTGGATAACGTTTTCCGCTGGCATGAGGTGGAAAGATTATTTTGTATCAATTGCTAGGTCTGCTGCTAGGAAAGTTGGTTCCCAGAGTCGTGCTAGTCATTTTTTCCCGCCAGAATCTATCTTACATATATATAAGTCTACTATTCGTCCTTCTATTGAATATTGCTGCTACATCTGGTCTTGTGCTTTTGTTGTGTGTTTAGTAAGTCTTCATAAATTACAAAGAAGAATCTGGAATGTTATTGGTCCTGACCTAGCATCAAGGCTTCAGTCAATTTCCGATCGCCGTAATGCAGCTTCCCTATGCTTATTCTATATTTTCATTGTAATTGTTCTGATGAACTTTTATCTTTGGTACCTAGAATTTAAGCTTACTACTAGATTGGCGGCAAGGTCTCATCATTTTACAGTTGAAATGGCGACATGTAACTTCCATGCTAAAAGTTTCTTCTCTCACACGTCTCGCTTGTGGTTTCTTCCTTTCCAGTAAACTTTAATGTCAATCGTTATCTTCAGCCTTCTTAATTCCTGTTCTTTTATTGTTCTCTCTCTATAATAATGTTTTCTTTATCTCCTTGCGTCTTAGTGGCTTTATTTTCTTTCTTGAATTAAGACGATTAAAAAATAGGTATCATTTCCAATCAAAGACACGACTGACATCGTTGCAAGGCCTTTTACTTAATCTCACCTTGTTGGATCACACCCGAAATTAAGCGACTGATTAAATTTTGATATTATAAATCCAGTTAAAATGTTAGATTCATGGTGTCGCAAAACTGAAAAATTGTCCCCTGTTAAACTAAATGGTAAAAAAATGTATTCAACCATTCATTAAACCGCCTATTAAAAATAAAAAAAAATTAATTTAAAAATATAATCTATATACAGAATATCGTAATTTTTCTACTGGGAGAATTTAAAATAAAACTTCATGTTCTGCTTTAGAAAATAAATGTCGTTCTTTAACAAACACCAGTATACAACGATGGATATCTGTCCACACGCCACTCAAATGGCATGTGGTACCAAGCCTGGTTTAAAGATGGAATCTCACGCGTACGTACGACCATGGCTAAAAAGTGCTCAAAACACTCGGCATTTAGCCTTTGAAACCTAGCCTCTTACCGAAGGAAAGATTCTTCCTCAAGTGGGTAGCTCCTGATATTCGAACTAACTATTAAAATGATATGTTTCTAAAGTTCGATAATCCATTTATACCATTTTTAAATCTCTGGAAAATATTTAAATTTTTAAAATGTTTTATACGAATACTCCAAACTCATCGTATGAACACGATTAAAGCCATACCGAGTTATGCCCCTTTAACCTAATTCCTTTAGCGAGGGCTAAACGTTCATTTGCTGAAACAACGTTTTTGTAGTTTAAGAATACGTCACATTATTTGTATTTAAAAAAGACATATGTTTTTACAATATAGGAAATACAATCGAGCTAAATGTTCATATTTTATGTTTCCAGAATAACAGCCATTAATGGATGGATTTATGAGTATTTATTAATGTCTGTTTTCTTTTTATTTAATCACCGAAGAGAGTTTGTAGTTGCATATTATTATAAATTTATTGAATTATGATTAAATTTCTCTCTAATTCCATTTATAATAATAATAGATTACATAAAGTTGCGAAGATAAGTTTTTTTAGATTTTTTTTTATTTGTTTACTATAAAGGTATATATAAATAGATATATATGAAATATATATAAATATATCTAGGTAAATCCAAATAAAAAGCGACACCTAAGGTTTAAAGTGTATTTTAAAAATGAAAAATCTTTTTGAGGCAAACAAGGGCACAAGGAAACAGGAAATAAGCTACAAGGTTTATATTTTACACAAAGTTATTATTTAATTTATTTTTTTTTTTTTTACTTTTTTATCTACACTGCTTCTGTAATGATCAATAAAATAACATTCTGGAAATGAGATAAAAATAAAATAAAACGACAAAAATAAAGTACTAGAAATGCGAATCAAAAATTAAAAATAATGAACAACCCCTTACTTAAGAAATTTCAATATTTTTTTTTTTTAATCATTCCCCCAAGAAAGGCGATAATGCTAATAAGACGCAAGGGGATACTGTGAGTGGAGAAAATTTTAGTGAGGCAAAAGGACAATAAAGAAACGGTTCAAGAAGACAGAAGGTGGCGATTGACGCTGTATTAAAATTTTTTGAAGATTGTATGTGGCAAGGTAGAAAGAAATCGAGAAGGAGTTCGAAAGGTGAGAAAAGATACTGTTAGACTAGAACTTACAGTTACATCTAGCTAATTTTACAGTAGAACGATTAAACCTAGTTACCAATGCGCTTAAATTGAAACGGTCGATGTACGAAGGAGTAGAGCTCATTAGAACAACCGCTATGAAAATATAGGGTGACCCCAAAAAACGGGAATTTTTTAAGTGCGTATTGCCAGACATGAGCAAGTGGCAACACTGCGAGACAGTGACCTCGAGCAAGTAAACATTTCGCCATTTAGAATTCAAGATGAAATTCACAGTATCCCAGCTGAGATATTGCAGCCGTCAATGAGGAATCTCAAAAGCAGATTTCAAGAATGCATTCGTACAGGAGGACGCCATCTAGAGGACGTAATTTTAAAAAAATGAAAATTCCATCATTGTTTCTTAAATGGCATGTTTTAAGGTTTCAATTACTATGAATAAAATATTTTTCTTCCATCACTCTTGGTTTTATTGGTTTGTTAAAAAGGTCCCGTTTTTTTGGGTCAACCTGTATTTATAGAAAAGCAGAAGCCACATCACAGCGGTGGGAAAGTGACTGAATTCGAGATGCCATACCAGGACCGATAACATTACAGGCCTTTCTTTTCTTTTAAATTTTGTCAAGAATCTCGAGATATAATAGCCGGAGCACTAGACTGGATCAGTCATTTATGTGCCATGCGTGATACACGCTTAGGCGATCATGTATCTTTCGATACACAACTGACAAGGCAGATTTTTTTTCCCGCAGTCGATTGCCATTTCTTTCTGTGATAGACAGTTGGCATCCAAGGATATAGAAAACGGTCTGTCTTGCTATTTACTCATAACTGTGTGGAGAAGAAGAGGTATTACCACGTACATGAATGTAATGGATTCGACTGGAATTTGAACTCGGCTCTCCGATTCTTCAACCAGACTGGATATGACAGCAATATTCAATGTACAGACGAATGGAAGAGTTATAAATGTGCAAGAATGTAACTAACAACCACAGAGTGATGATTAAAATCATCAGATATAAAATGAAATAAATATTAAGAATAACTGATTGGTTCTGTTAAATCCAGGTTTCTTTTAATCTGTGAGGAATTTGTCCAGCATTCATTACCATATAAGAGGAGAGATATTACATAGCAGTTCAGCACTCTTTCTTTCTAATAATTTTTTTCTGTTTTTATCATTTTAGAAGAGGGGTCCTGTTCATATAGGTATCTTCATGAGATCGCTAAAAACAGAGCATAGCATGATGAAAAAGACGCTAAATTTGACGAAAAAAAAGTTTTAGCGTCTATTTATATATTAAGAGGATTTTTTTTAATTATTTAAAAAAAAATTTTCTTTCTTTTATAACATTCTAAATTTTAATTAAAAAAACCTTGTTTCTTTTTGTGTCACCGGAACTAGTAAAATAACATACAATTTTAGCGCATTTTTTTTTTCTGTATGACAGACATTAATTTTGAAAATCTTGCAAAAATAAAAATAATTGTCGGATTTTAATGAAACTTTCAAAAACTATTCACAAATGATGGAACTTATTATAAATGTTTTCCTTTTTTCACATCACGGTAATTTTTTTTTTCATATGTATTAAAATAACTTATTGTACGAAAACTCTATAATTTCTATTTTGGGAAGATTAGTGATTATATTAGTTAAAAGCGCAAGGCTTTGAGGAAACCAAATCATGTTTTTATTTATTTTTTTTTAGTTGGACAACCTCTACCTGAAAATCATCTCTGAATTGTAACATACAAAACTCAATAAAACAAAAATATTATTTAATTTCAAAAGCTTTTAATTGCTTTTATTTATTTTAATGAACATGGACAATGTTGTCTGAAAGCAAAAAGATATTTCGATGAAAAATGAATTTTTAAAACAATTATTTGTTATTTCTGAAATATTTTATTATTTTTACATTATGTTGCTAATTCTTCTAAAATTAGGGAAAAGTTTGTAGAATTTAACGAATGTTGTTATTAAGTAGATATATATTTACAGATTATAATTTCCAAAGCTTCTTACAAACTAACGAACAACAGAATATAAAAAATATATAATTTGTCAATAATAACACTGTAAATCAAATCTACGGAAGACCAGAAGTATCATGCGTGCAATAAAAAAAAAATGTCAAGTGGACTGAGTTTCTGTCTAGTATTTAACTTAAATACTGAATTTTTAATAGAATTATTTGTTATTTCTTTAATTATAATAGATTTTTACATTTAATTTGTTAAAATATTATAAAATTAGTTAAAAACTGCATTCAGTTTCGTAAATATCCTTTTGATTTATTTTTGCGAAATACGTGTGGAGAAGTTAATTTGATTTTTCAATTTCAACTGAGAAGGGTACCTACAAGTATCAGTATCATCTTATGAAATTTAAATTTGTATTTTATGTACACTTCTGGTAAAATTTAATAAGAAAGGTACCTATAAATTAATTAGATACCTATGAAATTTAATCTCAATCTTAACAGTCTTATTTTAATTTCTTTATAATATATTTTCCATAAAGCATCGTAAACGTAAAGGTGAAAGCTAAGTACAAAAAAAAAAAAAGATTAAAGCGCTGAAAGTTTTCCTTAAAAATAACGAGGTAAATAATTTGTTCACTTAAATCTAAATAACTTCACTTCTCTCCTTCTTTAGAAGGAATTATCCTCACGTAAGCTATAAAAACGTCATGAATGTCTTTCGTCACCTGTCAAGTGACGCGAAAGTTTATGACCTGCTTTGATTTATTTTCAAACTACGTCTTGTCAGCAAAATTGACAGATAATCGATCACGTCAGCCATTTTTTTCCAATTTATAAAAAAATGAAAATCCCTGTTTGAAATTCTTTTAAAAATCAATTATAATTTTTTCAAAACTTATTTTAAGAAAATCAGAAATTATAATGTTTATTTAAAATAAAGATTTTTAACGAAAATTTTGGACGTGCTAGGAACGATTAAAAAATGTAAAAAAATACACCCAAAATACTTTGATCTTTCTTCTTAATATTAACATAAACATTTAGATGATAAAGTTTTATTTTCGTCAAGTTTGGTGTCTTTTTCTTCATGCTATACTCTTTTTAGCGATCTCATGAAGGTACCTATGTTCATATAATATAAATAAGTCACAAATCGATAATTGACTTTTTATAGAATTATCGGGATTAGTATTTTTATTTACAAATAACATGATCGAAACAGTGCTTACATCATTAATATCTATATTTTTTTTAAATTTTCTGAATTTCAGAAACAATTTTTTTAAACTTGTTTTTTTTTCAAGTATTTTTTTCGGAAGAACATACACAAATATTAGTGAATAATACTTATCTTAAATGATAAATAAACTGATATATACTTATTAATTTATCTAAAGTTTTGTTCTTTATTTGAAAGAAAAAATTATTTCTCTTTACGCAGAATAACTAAGTTCCGACAACTCTTCCAAGTCGGGGTGAATTTTACACTGTATCGCTATTATAAACAAGTCCCCTTCCAAAATCAATATTTTTCGATTCTGACAAGTGTCACGCCTTGAAAAAGGTCTAAGGGATGCTAATCTATAAAAATTATTCAACGAAAAATGTTTCCCTAGATGTTTTACGAGTTGACCAATCTATTAGAACATTCCGACGCTCACTCCTTTCCGAAATTCATATGGTGAAAATGAAACTTTTCACCTGACTTGCAACTGAACGATGCAAGTTTTTAATCTAGGATACCCCAGCAATCGGCATCAAAACAAACGCCAAGGTGCAGTCATTTTATATTAACAACAATGAAAATCGGGCACGAACTTTTGCAATGATCTGATATTAAAAGATAGGAAAATGTTCTGAGAAACAAAGAGGGAAGAACTAAACTGATATGCAGTATCTAGTCCCATACAAGCCACTGAATATCCTTAACTTTCCTCGCAGATAACGAGATTTAACGTTACAGAAATAAGGTTCTACCGATGGAGTCTTACTAAATCAGTGACAGGAACTTTGAGCAGCGAGGAGGTTTTAATGAGAATATGTCCTAAAAGGAATTTGATACTAATAATTCTAAAGAGACAGTAATAATAATAATAATAATAATAATAATAATAATAATAATAATAACATCTTGTAGCAGGTTGTACGGTGTTGGCACCCACTGAATATAAAACCCGACATGACAGAGTGGGCCAATATCTGCACTGGAAAATCTGCAACTTCTACGGGAAGAAAACTGAAAGAAACTGGTATGAACACCACCCAGACCCGGTTACAGAGATAGGACCTGTTACAATTCTATGGGACTACACAATACACACTGACAGAACAATCAAGGCCAACCGCCCAGATATTGTTATTAAAGACCACAAACAAAAAACGGTGCCTCCTTATTGATATGGCAGTCCCTGCCGACTGCAATGTATCTTTGAAGATATTCAAAAAGTTGTCAAAGTACAAGGACCTTGAAATAGAAATCGCGAAAATGTGGCATATGGGAACATCAACAATCCCTGTTGTAGTTGGAGCCCTAGGAGTGGTTGGAAAAGATTCCAGTAGACTAATTGAAGGGATTCCTGGAAGTCCATGACTCAAGGAGATACAGAAAATTGTTCTGACAAGTACAGCCCACACCTTACGAAGGGCTTTATCTATGTAATCATTTTTTTTTTTTTTTTTTTTTGTCAGTGGAAAGTGTCATGACGCCATTTCTAACCTTAGGTCCCTGGGCGGGACCCGGAAAGAAATGTGTAAACGCCAGAAATCAAAGAAAATAAAAATAATAATAATAATAATAATAATAATAAATAACAAGAAGCATGATTCAAATAAATCTTACAAATGTCCTTGCCAGTTCCGACGCTTAAACCTTTCAGAACTTCATGAAGCATTATATGGCGGATGAGCATGTTTTCATCCTCCATCTTTAAGGCATTCATTTGTAGAGAAAACGTCAACATTCAACAAAGTTTGACTCGCAACTCAACGATACAAGGTTTCAATTTGGAACAA
The DNA here is from genome assembly GCA_903632075.3 of Acanthosepion pharaonis. Classification (NCBI taxonomy): domain Eukaryota; kingdom Metazoa; phylum Mollusca; class Cephalopoda; order Sepiida; family Sepiidae; genus Acanthosepion; species Acanthosepion pharaonis. Next base: position 1,192,401 of record CAHIKZ030000668.1, on the reverse strand, counting down.
ACCAGGAATCGGCACCAAAACAAGTTCCAGCGTCAAGTTGCTGTCATTTTATATCAATAATGAATACCGAGCACGAACCTTTGTAATGTTCTGATACTTAAGTAGGACCAATATTATTGATTGAATTGTTTTACGGCTTATCAAACTTTTGCAGGTTATTTAAAGCCATAAAATATTTTTTAGATTCTAAGAATTTTATGAGATAATAATGATTTACTGATTCAAGTCCTACTAACCCATAGCCGGCAGAAGAGGTTGATTCATGCCATCCCTAAGGGTATTTGTAAATGAAGATAACGAACCCAACTGGAATTGGAACTCAGCTCTCTGATTTCCAATTTTGTGCCGTTATCCTTTACACCACCCACACATCAAAACTTACAGCACATAGTACTCCCAAGTTATCACCCATTTCGTTATTGACCAGGCTCGACGTTGCTTAACTTCACTTATCGTACGGGAACCTGTATGTCAACGTGATATGGCCGTAAGCGGGACTAATATTAGTACAGAATGCTAAACAGTGTGCGTGTGCGTATGTGTGTGTGTGCACGTGCATGTGTGTGTGCGTATGTGCGTCTGTGTGTCTTCAAATGTATCTATGAAGGTAATAAGAACATTTTGAGTACTTATTTCAAACCTTAATTATAACGAAAACAAACTTATTTTGTCTATTTAAGCCAATAACAAATGGAAATGAATAACAAGAATTCAAACTGGATTTGCTTTATAAAGAACAAAATAACGTTACGTGATTTATTTAGTCATGTTAGATTTTTAAACATCGTATTATGTACAGTATTATTAGCGGTCACAATCTTAACAACGTAAGATATGAAAAAGAAACACAATGATGATGGCAGACAAGGAAAGAAAACTACAATAACTCCTACAGAAGGTAGTGAATGAAAACGGGGAGAAAGTATTAAACATCAACTGTAAGAAGACAGAATGCATGGTTGTTAGCAAAAACTGATAGTCCAAAAATGAAATTACAACTCGGAGATACAAAAAAATCAAACAAGTCAAAAAATGTAAATATCTTGGAAGTGTTTTTAACAGAGCACAGAAAGTGCGGTACTGAAATCCGAAGACTCTCATGAAGAATTATAAACAGTAAGTCTCCAGGTTAGAATAGTCCCGGCGACGATGATTCGTGGTTATGACGCAGTCTTCATTAAACTTGTTTCGACTTATACTGTTTGCCTCGTACATGCAAAGCGGTGATAGAATACATTGCACGACGGAATAATACATCGTCATACCGCGCTAGAGTGTGAAAGGCAGCGTTACCCACTTCATGGCAGTACGCCATATTGAATTGTTGGCGAGTGAATGCTTATTCACGGAAAATCGTGAGAACGTCCCGACTTACACGGAAAAGTAACCTCGTCGTTGTTCACATGTTCGGTCCATGTTATCCCCAGCAATGACAAGGAGGGATGATGTTGAAAAATAAATATTTGTTGTTTCAAAGAAATGTTTTGTTTTTTTTCATCATTAGATTACGGACATCGATTTACCAATGTATATAGGCATCTACTAAGTTCAGCTTAGTCTGACACAAGGCCATAAATGTGAGGTATTCAATGATAATAACTAAAAATTATACTGCAGTGAGGTAACCAGTAGTTGCGTATATATACGAATGCGTTATGTTATCATGCTCGTTTTGTATATTTATGTTTTGATCTGTGCACATTTGATATATATTATGTATGTGGTTTATAATGTGATGTATGGGTACACGCTCGTACAACAGCCATGCCACCTAAAATGACATGACTATATTAATATTTAAATAATTCAAATGATAGTAATTATGCATGGGTATTGTAGCGAGTGAAGCGGATGTCTGTGTATGTGTATCTGTATGATGGTCTTTCTTTTCTTTTTCCGTAAGTGATCCTACCTGCACTATTGTAAAGTTGCTGTCATACAAATGATAAGTGGGGGAAATGTATGCGTCTGGCAAAGATGGCCGAATGTTTACAGAAACAAGCATAAGAAGGAAGCTGCGAAAAATAAATAAATACTTTCAAAAGTGAAAGTTAAAGTGAAAGTTGGATGGCAAGAGAAAAAGAAATACTGGCATTAAACAGTATTCTTATTTATTTATTTATTATAGTTGAGTAATCTTCTGTATTTATTCTTTATTGTGTTTCTGTTTGTCTATTTCTTTCTTTTCGTGTGTCGTCTAAAATGGCTGAGGCTCTCGCTTCAGGAAAAGATGAAAAATGAAAGAGAAACTGAAATGATGAAAAGTCTAGGGTCGAAAGGTTAAGGCAGGTTTAGAAAAGGGGCTGAATAAGACGAGATGGATGACTTTTTTTTGAAGAAATTAGAAAATGGGGATGACCAGATGTAAAAAAGGCAAATACAGAATAACAACTTTACAAATGACCCGACGGTATAATTACAGTTCTGAAGGCGATAGAAATAAATAATTTATTTCCACTGTTGGTAAGCAGAAAATATTTCGTTAGGAACCAAAGAGAACGAGTACTGAACGTTTATGTAATATCAGTCCTTCTATATAACAGTGAATACTGGGCAATCTGCGCACATATGAAACAACAGAAATGTGGTTCTACAGAATGATGCTGCGAATTGCTTTCTCACCGCCGTAGGGTTTTCTCTCAACGTCATTTCTATAAATACCTTTATGGCAATTGTTCAGTTGAGCTCTTCGCTCTGGTACAGAGACTTTTTTGAATTTAAGCGCAGTACTAGACTGGCGTCGAGATCTCATCAATTTGACTGCTGAGCTGTCTAGTTATAGCCGTAAGTTCTATGCTAACAGTTTCTTTTCTGGCGTTTCTCGCTTCCACTGCCCACCTTAATCTGCAAAAATTTAAATGCAAAGTCAATCGTTACTACTGTCTTCTTGATTACTCTTTTTCCTTCCTGCACATTATTCATGCTTCCGTTCCTACTTCTCCAACACCCTTTAACCACTTGTTTTTTACTGGCTTTACTGCCTTTCTTGGGGTGAATGAATAGAATGAACATGTGCGCAACGTTGAAGTCTTAGAGAAAATGGAACCAAAAGGACCCTTATACTTAATTTCAAGAACAAAGAGTTGACATTTCTATTACACATATTGAGAAAGGAGGGCTTGGAAAATTTGATACTCGCAGATTGAAGGCATGGAGAACAGAGGAGAACAACGCATAACCTACTTCGCGAGCTCGAATAAATGCGTGACGGAACAGGGTTGAGGGGGTAAAACAAAAATAAAAAGTTTATTAAGAGTTACAAAAGACAGGAAATTGTGAAGAAGAAGAAGAAGAAGAAGAAAAAACACACACACACACAAACACATACACAGACACACACAGATATATATATATATATATATATATATATATATATATATATATATATATATATATATAAGGTTTATTCATTGAGTAACAATTATGAACAAATTCATTACGATAAATGACTAATGCTCCGAATGGGTTATTTTGTAAAAAGATCCCTTTTATGTTCATATATACTTTTATATAAAATCCTAGAAATCTCACTTAAGTATTTCCTGTGACATTTCTTGCATTAAAATACATTTAATGAATTTTCATTAAAAGATTTATTGATTGATTCGTTTTCTACGGTTTACCAACCTTTTGCAGGTCATTTAAAGCCAGAAAATATTTTACATTGCAAGAATGTTTTTGAGATAATAATTGTTTAATAATACAAGTTTTACTAATTAAGCCATACCTAGTGAGGAGATGTGGATACATACCTTTTCCAACGGCATCTGTGCGTAAGTGGATATAACGAACCCAACTGAAATTGGAAGTCAAGTCGCCGATGAATAATTCTGAGCTGTTATCCATTACACCGAGCTTACAAGAGAAAGTAATTTTTATGTATATAGAAAGTGTACGGATTTCTGAGTCCATATAATTATATCAGATTATAACTGACGTTTTTGTTTATAATTTTACCTTCTTCTCCCACATAAATATAATTCGATGAAGGACCAAACGCATTATACAGATTTCTTTTTCCAATTTTGTCATTCAATTACCTAGCATTAATCTGATATAGAGAGTTTTGTATCATTTTTCCATATATATATATATATATATGTGTGTGTGTGTGTGTGTGTGTGTGTGTGTGTGTGTGCGTGTGTGCGTGTGCGTGTGCGTGTGTAAAAAATTCAGATAGTTTATATGTGTAAATGGACAATATGAATACATAAGTTCCTCGGGTTACGCCAGACCCGACGTCCGGCGCTTCGTGGTTACGGCGTCATCAACCATAAAATAATATGTCACCACTCGGCGCTATATGAGGAAGGCGGCGTTGCTTCTTCACCGACTGTACACCATATTGGATTGTGCTACATTCGTTATCTCTTCTTTCTGTGTTTTTTTTTTTGTTTTTTGTTTTTTACGGAGGAGCATTTTGCCCTTAATTATGGCTCCCAAGCATAAGGCAAACTCGTGCGTGCTTATTTAGGTGAGTTCCAATCTAAGTCCAAAATCGTGTTACGTCGCGCCGTACGAACGGATCTCCGACGTATGTCCCCCACGCCTGTGAAAACAAAAGGAAAACTTATCTTAGCGGACGCGTTCCGTCCCTTGAGGGACTTTATCAAGGAAAATGCAAGCTTTTTTTTTTTTTAATTTTGCAACAAGTATTTATATACCAAAGCAAAAATATTAATTGGTTTTTCAAAATTTTGAAATTTAACAACGTTCATAAATGTTCATCAAAAAATTAGGCAAGCTATGGAGGACGCCAAGTAACACAATTCAATGTCTAATAATCAAAAGTTAGTAAAAGATGAGAAAGGAAAACAAAAAGAACGTTTTGTAGTTAAAATCAAAAAGAGAAATATGTTGAAGTGTCTGGAACACATAGTGAGGAGATAGGGGTTGGAGAATTTGACACTTACAGAGCATATTTAAGCTAAGAGGGGGGGGAGGAAACAGCGCTTAACCTACATAATAAGCTTGTGTTGATAAATGACTGAACAGTGATTTTGAGGGATGGTAAGAGGACAAAAATCTTAGTGATACAATGGATAGGAAGTTGTGGAGAGTCATGTAAACGGATGGCAAAACAGTGACTGGGAGGGATAATAAGGAGGCAGACATTGGTTAGAACTACAAAGGATAGGAAGTTGTGGAGAGCCATGTAACTAGATGAGAGAATAGTGATTGGAAGATTGGACAAACATTGATTAGAGCTAAAAAGGATAGGAAGTTGTGGAGCGTCATGTAAATGGATGGCAGAACAGTGAGTGGGACGGATAATAAGGAGACATGCATAGCTTAGAGCTAAAAGGGTTAGGACGTTGTGGAGAGCCATGTAAATTGATGGCAAAGCAATGATTGGAAGGAATAGTAAAAGGACAAACATCGGTTAGAGCTACAAAGGATAAGAAGTTGTGGAGAGTCATTATCGCCAACATGCTGAAGAGGCACAGCGCATAAAAGAAGAAAACGTTATGAACTCGAATATTGACTTTCAAAGCAGATAAGCAGACGCTCTCCATTTCTATATTCTCTCAATTTTACCTTGCGTTTTACAAGCTAAACTTAATAAATATCCGTGTGTATGTGTGCATAAGTGTATATGTGTGCATTCATATGCGCGTGTATATAGTGATTTACTAAGCGTAACTTAGATGTGGTACAGAGCCGAAATTAAGGAGCGCCCAGTGAGGATCAAACTCACTACTCATTTGGAACTTATCTAGCGAGTCATGCTTGCTATTACACCAGGTCGAAGTGTCTCATATATATATATATATATATATATATATATATATATATGGTCAATATATATATATATATATATATATATATATATATATATATATATATATTTCCAAGGATAGAATCCAGGTAGAACTCAATGTCCAGGACAGAGTAAGAATATAATATAAAAAGTCTCAAACACTAAGGTTCCATGGTTATAATTTATTACATTGGAATCGTAATCACGATCCAATTCATCAGACCTACAAATATATATATGCAAGCACACACACACACACACACACACATTTATATATATATATATATATATATATATATATATATATATATATATATATATATATATATATATATATATATATATATATAAAGTGAACATTGTAGTCAACACTCAGAGGCGACTGGCTGCTTCATGCTAAACCTAATCATCAGTAGAAATGAAGACCAACCTGACGATTGCGTCTAGCATGAAACAGCCTGTCGCCTCTGACTGTTGACTTCAGTGTTCAGTTTTATATTTATATTTACATCTCTCTGAGCACTTCATCCCATGAACATAGCACACCTTAAAATTATATATATATATATATATATATATATATATATATATATATATATATGCGTGCATACAAAGTGTCACCTATGTGCGTATATATATATATATATGTGTGTGTGTGTGTGTGTGTGTGCGTGCATGCACACATCTATACGTGAGCTCAGAGTTATTCCACTATCCACTTTTCATCTTATGATCTCTTCTTTCAGAATTGTTTCTCGATACCGCTAAACCCCGAAAACACCACCCCAAAAGAACTCTTTTTAGGGGGCGTTTTTATTTCTTTCCTGTCACTTATATTCCTTTTCCCACCATGCCAATATAAACCAGTCTGTAAGCATCAACGCTCGACCTCTCCAAATTTTACTCAACCAGCCTGCCACCACTTCTTCAACCGTCCAGTTCTTTGCCTCGGGCATTTGAGGCGGTCACTACTTCATTTCGCCCTGATTTCTTTCATTTAAAGCTCAATTCTCAATCACACTTCCTCCGTTATTAATTATTTTCTATCGTTAATGTTTGGAACCTGTCATATCTTGAAAAGACCTTTAAAAAAAGAAAAGAAAAGAAAAGAATTGTTGACAGTCTTAATTTATTCAAAATCTTAACAAAGATCAGGAAATCCACTCAAGTAAAATTTTGTCAGAGCATAAAATACGGATATTTTAATTATTAAAAAAAGAGAAGAGGAAGCTTCTCCTTGCAGGTATGGTTAACAAGCTCGTCTAGCAGACCATTACTACGATAAGGAGTTCAATCTGCACTTACAATCCAGCTAAGCATTATAAATAGCAGTATCATTTGTCTTATAGCTGAACGATTTAAGTTATTTTTCCCCCACGGGCACCAAATATCGTTGTTTGAATCGAAGTGAAAAAAAAAAGATAGTGAGAGGGATTTCGAACGCTGATTTAAAGGCAGCCTTCATAGTGATTTACTAAGCATAGCCTAGATGTGGCACAAGGCCGAAAGTGGGGATCACCCAGTGAGGATGGAACTCACTACTCAGTCGGAATTGAACTAGCGAGACAAGCTTGCTGACCATTGTTACACCACGCCGAAGTGCCCAAAATGGTTTTCTAAGCGCAACTTAGATGTGACACAAGGTCTAAAGTGTGGAGCACCAAGTGCGGATCGAAGTCACTACTCAGTCGCAATTAATCTGGCAAGACAAGATTGCTAACACCACATCGAAGTGTCCTAAAGATTATGTTATATCTATAATTCTCAAAAGAGAGAGAGAGAGGGAGAGAGAGAGAGAGAGAGAGAGAGTGCGTGTGTGTGTGTGTGTGTGTGTGGATGTTGTTTATGTGTTTCCACAGTTTTCATCCGATTTCGATAATTTTTTTTTCTTTGATAGATAATTCTCCTGTACCGGTTTTGAGTCCAAATTGGCTGGAAAAAATTACAACCTTAAAGGTGAAAATCGAAAAAACTGATTTTTTACAATTTACGCAAAAATCAAAAGCAAAATTTAATGTCTGTAAAAAAACAGTGTACAATCAATTTAGATAGTTGAAATCTAACGCGAAAGATTATTAGAATTATAAAAAAAAAATTATATTATAAATAAAAATTATCGTATATTATTATTATTATTATTATTATGGCGGTCTATGGAAGAGGTTCCTTCCTTGCAAGATTGAGAAAGCAAAAACGGCCCTTTTCAGCCTTCCCACCTTCAAATTGGGGATGTGCCTCAGTTGCACCTAATTATTGTTACTAATATTGATTTTCGGGTGGGCTGACTTTAAACTTAAACTGCTCCAACTGAACGGCAAAAATTCCCAGTAATGAAACATCCGGTCGAAGACGGGTTATACTGCTAGTTTATATGCTAATTTGGCAATTTGTATCTAATGATAATAAATATCTGATTCTCTAGTCTTGTGTACCCTTTTCAAGTACCGGCATGATTAAATTATTTCCTTCAATTAACCAACACCCACTATCTGATAAGTTGATTATTTACCACGGTTTTCAAAGAATTTTCTCCGCAGTACAATTATCTTGTTCCAGATAATAACAAAAAAATCACCGTTTATTTTATAAGTTCTAGATGACACTTGTATTTAGCGCAAAAAAAATACAGCCATAAACTCCGAAAAATGTGTAAATAGCTTTAAAAGATTTGATGCTACAACCTTTCACTTATTATTAGTAATGATCATTAAATAACTTTGTGTAGATTGATAATAAATTTATCTATGCTTTTCTCATCACTACCTGTACAAGTCTAGGGTTAACCGTTATCTTCCCCAAATATCCGCATATGTGCCTCTTACTCGGTAACCATCTACATCGAGTGGCTCCCCGGCCTTTTACGGGATGATCATCACTGTAAAAATAAAATAAAAATGTATAAAGGAAATAGTAATTAATAAGTGTATATAGATCACAAATTCCGATATCCATGAGATAAAAATAATGATTACTTATTCATGTAATCAATGAAATCAAAATTATCAATTTATTTATGAGGATAAGGAGGATAGATAACAATTGAGGCCTTGACATGTAGCGATTAAGTTTATCCTTTGAACATTATGGACTTGCGCTTCAGAATCACAAATAAAAAAAAACAATACCAAATAACCAAAACCACATCTCTTAAGGACTACCAAAAGCAGCAGCAACTAAAATGGATATAACATATACCTCGAAGAGAAAAGAATTGCATAATGAAAATGCTGAATTTCCACACTAATTCAAATAAAAGGTTAGAAAGTAAACCCTTATCAATACTGGAAAGAGCGATAACAGCTACTGATCTTGAGAAACCAATTTTACTGAAAAATTGTTTTAATAGAAATATTTTATCAAGTTCAAACGAAAGCAGTACTGGCTGCTCGATCAATGAATGCCAAATGTTTCCTTATAGGAAAACAGCTAATATGACTATTACCCTCCAGAGAAGACTGAGTCTGTTTCATGAAGTAATCGCTATAGAGGAAATTCGTCCATGTGAAAGTTTCTCTATAAATGTGGAATGCAACGTAAAAGGTGTGAACTGACGGAAGTAAAAATAGAGATTACCTGAACATTGGTCATTGGAACTGAAAGATTTACAAAACATTATCTTCCTACAATTGTTTGCCAATTACAAATGCCGACACAAATTATTTCCTTCACCAGCCTCTCGTACGACAACATGCGTATCCGGTACGTTATACTTATCATTTTTCAAATAATTTCCCCTGCGGCACGATTATTTTGTGCCAGGAATAAAAAAATTCCCCGCTTATTTTATGAATTGAAAAATTCTTACCAGTTGACCAGGCAATATTTGTATATAATATCAAAGCACAATTTAGATTAAAGCAGACAAAAAACAAATTTACTTAAAAGACATCCTAATCAAATTGCACATCGAATAACGGTTCTTACATGTTATCCAGAAAATAGTAAAGGTCTGATTCGAATTTAATGTTAATCACGGACCGTTGATCTAAGAGGTGTTGATATGTGGTGACTCCAATATGTATTGGGTTCATTCTAAGAGATGCCAAAATAAGATTTGTATTCGGTGTCACATCAGAACATCAAGAGAGCTAGATGGCTACGTGGGTTAACCTAGAAGATAGCCTCATAGCTACCAAGTGCTGAATAGAGTTTCAAATATGCACCAGCATAAAAGAACAAATCTGACGAACTTAGGATATATGTACATAAGCCAACCAGATGACAGGAAGTTATATAAACGCTTTACCCACGAAGTGTAAGATAAAGTTCCTTTCATTCTCACGAGAAGATCAAACGTTCGAAGAATGTCTAAAAAACACCTACCCTCCAAAACTGGTGTTAGTCTGATGGATTTCAGAAATGAATAAGCAATAAAGTTATGTATTAAGGATTTCGTCTCTTATTCTTATCAGACGTTACTAACATAACGTTATAAAACATTTTGCACTTACTAATGGAGCGACAATTTTTATAATTTACATAACATTTCATTTTTGTGAGTAACAATAAAAGTGACTGGCACAAGATTTCCGTTAAATTATCTATTTTAATAAAATGATTTTCTATCGATATATTTATTAAATAACAAAAATCAGAAGAGTCATTTATGTGACTTCGCCGACGCGTGGCTTATAATCGCAATTCGTGGAGAATTAAGCATACTCTGAAAGATATACGCGTAAATTTACTCTTTACCAAAAAACATACCCCAAAAAATGTCTTGTCAGTATTGCTGATTTTAGGAATATTTTCTTAATCAGTTCACTCCAAGCAAGGAGATAATGCCGCTAAGACGCAAAGAGCTACTGTGAGTGAAAGAGAATGAGAAGACTTTAGAAAGAACAGGAAACCCAACCCTAAGCAAGAAACAAAGAATAAACCTCTATTCCTGTTCAAAAGACCGGGAAGCAGTTTGAATTGGACGATAGGCGCACCTATATACTCCTATTAAATTACCTTATTTGATGGCATAAAACACGAATGACCATATTAGACGCATCCATATTTCAGCAAGACATATTCCGGGAAAATATATTTAGTGCATGTAATGCTTAAATCAAGTTATCAGTAAATTACAAGAAATGACAAAAGAACATAGCAGAAAATATGATTGTATATAAAAAGAAAACTAACAGTAGAGTTGAACTTGGAATAAGAATTCCCTATATGATGTGGGACTGGTAAGGTATTGAGGTTTCGCCGTGAGTGCGTTTCTTGAATCCTCGTCGCCACTGATGTGGGGCCAAAGTTGGGACCACAGAAGTAAAACACGGAACACGGATTAGATGTAAGAAAGATATATTAACAACAGGTTACAGAGATAGTGTAAGCGGAGCTTACTATATATTAGTGTCCAATACTGGTAGTCGTACGCGGCTCTCACTGTCTCTCTGTGTTTCTGTGTGTCACTGTCTAGAGTGTTGTGTCGCATACTTAATATAGGCCTGGAAGAGTATTGTGTAGGTAGTTTCCGGTCTCACTATACTATAGTAAAAACAGCCTACATGGTTACAGAAATAAAAGTTTGCAAATGAAAACAAAGCAGAGAATGTTTTATAAAATAAAAACAGTCATAGTTCAACATAAACAAAAACAATTTTTTATCATTAACAGTATTACCTTCAAAATACGTCTCTTTCTTTTGCATTTTCTAGTCGATTAATGATATGAGTAAGTCAAGACATATTGACATTTAATGGATCAGCTGGTACCGACGAACGTCGCCGGTACTTAAGATAATAATAATAATAATAATAATAATAATAGTAAAAAAAATAGCAGTAGGAGGCCTGGACCCCTGAACGTGACGGCCCACCATGTTATGAGTATACTCTGGCACCCACGAACCAGCCTCTAAGTATGAGTAAATACGAACTAACTATAATGCTGATAACGAAAAATATTGCGAAATCGTATTAGTTGTCAAACGGGTCAACAAGGACCGCGATCCCCAGTGAGGAACCAGATTGGGATCGAAATGTCTGCAACTGGAACAAACTTCACCCAAAGAGAACTAGAGGAAAACAACGCCGAAGGCATTCCTCACAGAGGCCCTCTATATTCATTAAAAGAAAATCCCACAAACTCAACAATAAATAAATGGTGTAGGGAAGAGTATATTGAAGAAATGATAGCATTTCACACTGCTACGATAAATCCACCAACGACCAAATAAATATTTGGTGAGAAAAACATCCGTCAGAGAGACTAAACATCGATACCAATACACTAGTCAATGTCAGGCGTGGCATCATCAGGAAAAATGAATACCTGACATAGAACTCGAAAGCATGTGAAAAAACATCAAAAATAGATTAGACGTTAACATCGAGAAGTTAAATGCCAACATCTCAGAGGAGACACATGCAGAAAAATAAATAGAAACCAGTTTTAATAATCCCTTTGAGGTACACAAGCAAATAGAAGAAGATAAAGACGAATATGGGAGAGAAATAGAGATGACAAAACATCCTATATAAATAGGAGAATGTAAAGGAAAGGCCAACAATTCCAAAGGTAAGAAATAACAGTCAAGTGAAGGAAACCATCAACCTCGCTAACCATGCAATTAGAGAAATAAGAGACAAAATGGAAAGACCGATGAACCTGACAGAAATTAATCCTCTTATATACGCAGCCTTGGCAACAATCGCAGAAACAATAGGTTAAAAAGTAAATATACAACGTAAACGAAAAAGAAAATTGCCAGTCTGGAAAGACATAATAGAAACCGAAATAAATAAACTACGAGAACAATTGTCACTTCTAATGAAGTAGACGAGGGTTCCAAAATAAAAGAAAGAAAAGGGAGACAACTGAAATGAAGCCTTGACATAAAAAATAAGACTGACGTACCAAAAGTTAAAGAGAAGCTGAAACAACAAATTCAAGCGAAGGTACAACGAATCAGGAGTTATGGAAAAGACAGAAGAAGAAGATACCAAGAAACTATAACAAGAACCGGAAAAAACATAGAATAGAGATAAATGGCCCATTTAATATCCAGGAAGGTGAGGAATTCTGGTGTAAAATGTGGGAAAACTGCACAGTGAGAGAGCTACATGGACCAACCAACAGCAGGAACACCACATACATAGAGTGCAAAAATGAACAGATATCAATATTACTGAAACAACCGCTGCCATTTGCAAAGCGAAAAACTGGAAAGCACCAGGAATAGACCGAATAGCCAATTTGTGGATAAAAGCCTATCTACCACCTACCAAGACCTCGCACGGGCGTACAATGATATAACGATAAACACAGAAAAATGCGCCAAATGACTCACGTGGGAAGTAACATACCTACACCGAAAAATAGAATAGATGCAAAACCTGAAGAACTATAGGCCCATCACCTGCCTACCAACAATGTACAATATCCTCACTTATATCATAACATACAACTTCCTTGAGAAAAACAATTTACCCCAGTAGAATAGGATGAATGTAAAAGAGGAAGTTAAGGGTGCAAGAACCAACTAATTATCAATAAAACAATATTGGAAGAGGTGACAACAAGGAAAAGAAACTCATCGACTGCATGGATCGACTACAGAAAGACGTTCGACAGTGTACTACACTCGCGGATAGAGAAGAGCCTATAAATATAGTGAGTATGACATACACCTATCAAATTCATAACGGAGAGTATGAAAAACTGGAAGACTACACGAAACATAAACCATACAAACGGGTCATTAACATCGAAACCAATCAACATCAAAAGCTGGATCTTCCAAGGAGATTCATTGTCAACACTTCTCTTCTGCTTTGCATTAGCACCACTCAGCTGCTGAATAACAGTAGCTATAGACACAAGTCGCAGAATGGCAAACTGAATGACCTATTTTATATTGATGATCTTAAAACGTTTGCCAATGATGACAACCAACAGAAAATCCTATTCACCTTTGTCAAAACCTTCAGCGAAGATATTAGGATGGAGTTCAGAATCGATAAATGTGCCAAAGCCACCTCAAAGGCTGTAAACTAACGCACACTTCAGATTTAGACCTTGTTATCAACAACAAGATGAAGGAACTAGACCAAGATGGTATATGCAAATACTTAGGAATTAATGAAGGGGACGGAATACAACATTCATTTATGAAGAAAAATATCCGAAAATAATTTTATAGGAGAGTGCGTTTTATATTAGAAATCGAACATAATGAGGTCAATAAAATGAAGATTATCAACACCTTAGCTATACCCGTAGTAACATACAGCTTCAATATTATTAAATGGAAGTTGAAGGACATTAAAAAATTGATAGCCAAGACTAGAAAAATGGAAAACTAAATGAGGATGCACCACTCGAAATCAGATGTTGATAGTCTGTACGCACCAAAATGGGGACGAGGTCTAATCCAACTTGAACTAACTCTAAAAACTACAACAATTGGATTGGAAGCATGCCTCACAAAACCCAATGACCCTCTCCTACAAATAGTAAAACACCAAATCTACTCCATGAAAAAAGAAGCTACCCTCTTCAAGAAACGGTTTAATATACCTGAAACCTTGCCAACAATAAGCGAGTAAAACAGAAAGCAAAATAACTTAGTCAAAAGAAATTACGAAAAAATACTGGAAGGACAAGGCGTTACATGGGAAATGTCTAAAAAGAACGAAAGAAGCTAACAAGAACAAACAGATAAAACATCGGTGACTGAGTCGTCCCGGGTTGAAAGCTGAAACAGAAAGCCTAATTATTGCAGCTCAGGAAATTATCGAGAAATTTACCATATACAAGGAGATAGAGATTGACATGATATGGGGAATGAAGACTGTGACTGTACCAGTAATAATCGCAGCTCTGGGTTGCGTGAGAAAAGGAATGAACAATTTTACTAAGCGTCCCAGGTACCATTAACATACCAGTTGGCCAGAAAATCGCCCTACTAGGAACAACCCGTATACTAAGAAAAGTGCTATCAGTTAAATGACAATGCTCCTATAGGGCCTAAGGACCTAAGGATACAACACAGGAAACATATCGTGCATAAATAATAATAATAATAATAATAATAATAATATCAGCACATGTGATAATAATAATAATAATATCATCAGTAATGTGCATTAGGGTGTAATGGATTTCGGCTCGAAATGAGAATTCGGAGAGCCGAGTTCGAATTCCGGTCGCATTCATTAGATTCACTTATGTATAAATACCCTTGGGAAAGGTATGAATCCATCATAGCAGAAGAGAATGGAATCTTTAAACTTGTTTGGCAACCAGTCTACCGCAGTAGTAAGTCTCGCCAGTCATGTATCGCCTAAGCGTGCATCACGTATGGCACTTAACTGACTGACTTACGATAATAATAATAATAATAATAATAATAATAATAACAATGGTACTTACGATAATAATAATAATAATAATAATATCGGTACTTACGATAATAAAAATAGTAATAATAATGATATCGGTCTTTATGATAATAATAATAGCAGTCGTAGTAGCAGCACCTGTGACATTATGCACAACTATATTTTTTAAAGAATATGACAAAATAAGTAAATATAAAGATCTTGAAATTGAGATTGAACTTTTTAATTGTTGCACTGTAAAACTATTAAAATAATTGGAACCTCGGTTCCGATAAAAAAAAATACAGTCAATAAGATTAACTGAGGCGGTTTACAGATGCCGGGGCGGTTTACAAAAGATATTTTAAATTGCACTGTGTGGAACTGTTCATCTACTCAAGAGAAGATGATAAATTTAAAGAAAATATAAGCACTATGTTGAATATCACTTAACATCAGAATGTGTGCAAACAGAATACATATCTATCTTGTCTTAACCTAGATCTCAGGTAATGACTCAGAGAGTGACTGTGATAAGTAGAAAGCAGAATACTATTACTACTTCGACAACTACTAGTACTACTAATAATAATCAATCCATACAACAATTAATAATTAGTATCTACTCATATATTTCCTGTATATTTATATTTCCTGTCCCAACTAAAGTTAGTAAATACGTATCTGCATTTAGACAAAATTAGTTCCTGAGCAAAATGAACCGTTTAATTATTCAGTTCCTTTGCACCTACGCTACGTAGATTGCAATCTTATTTGTTCAAGTCTTTCATGTGAGGCACTCAGACGCCTTTGTCTATTAAATGATCATCTTGCTCTAGTTTGGTCTTGAAATAGGCCTTGACGCCGCAGTCTTTGTTGTCCTGTTGCTAATCTTTTTCTTCTGATATATTAAACGGATACAATTTTAACATGAAAATATATTGAGCAGAAAGCGATTTATATAAACCAGGAGTAATCAATGAATCATAGATACCATTGAAAAATATAAAGATGAAACAATGAAATAATAATTACGGTTATTATTTGTATTATTTAAAATCTGTCCTTAAAGTTGTTGCTCTTATCACAACGTTTCGGGCGTTGTCCTCCCTCTGACCCCTTCAGGTGCTTGTCGATGCTTGGGTAACTTTCAAGGAATTTCAAAGGGAACCCTTTATTTATTAACAAATTGTTCTCTTTCCATTTTCTATGTCTATGGATATGTCGGACTGTTCGCTTTTTAGTACGCCTCACTTATTGCTCGCCCTGTTTCCACTATGTCTAAAGCTGTACTATCCGGCACAGAAATTGAATTCCCAATTACTATTTCATCAAATAGCCTATAGGATTAAATGCATGTAAATGCAAGCTACATCTTTGTGCCACGTCTAAGCTACGCTTAGAAATTCCCTATATAAATGCAAACGAAAATGCTCAAGATGGGAAATATGAATATATGTCTGAATCCAACAGGTAGAGAAGTTGAAACTTCTGTTTAAATAGTGTTTTAACAGGGGATGGAAATGTGACACGGAAATCTGAAACACCTTGGAATAGCAAAACTGCTTTCCAAAAACTAAGCAAAGTATGAAAAAACAGGAAAATTTCATTAGAAAAAAAGAAAAGAATGTTGAACTGTTATGTAATATCAATTTTCCGATATGCATGAATGCTGGAAAATTTCATCACTGATGAATAAGAAACTTGAAGCAACAGAAATGTACTTCTACAGAAGGATGCTGAGAATACAATGACAGGAGCGTGTAAGCAACGAGAAAGTTTTAAAGAAAATCCCCCCCCGCCAAAAAAATAATCGAAATCAGAAAGAGACAGCTGAAATCTTTGCGACACATAATAAGGAAAGAGGGCTTGGAGAATTCGACACTCACAGGATATGTCGAAGACAAAAGGAGCAAGAAGCAGCGGGCGATCTACTTCATTAGCTTATGTGAATGAATATCAGGAAGGAGAGTGGGGGGTAGTAAAAAGGCAAACGTTACTTAGAGTTACAAAGGATAGGAAATTGTGGAGAGCTACGTCGTCCAGGTCATAAAGGAACACGGAACATAGAGGAAGTATAAATATAGTGAATTTTAAACAATCTATCTATCTCTGACTTTCTCTATGACTATATATCTATCTATGACTCTCTCTCTATATATATACATACATACATGTGTGTGGGGGGGGTATGTAGAAAAATAGGAAAGAACACGATAGGTAAGTAGTCCAGGGTTCTTTAGTATTTTTGTTTTTATTTTTAAAAAACAGTACTCGATACAGAAGTAGAGCTTAGATTATAATTATTTTTTTAAAAATATGATTCTTTCGCTACATAAGAGTTCTTATGTTTCAAAAACGAGAGCCGAAACCATCGCTTGAGGATGAAATAGGACTTGTTACCTTAATTCAATTTAATTTTAATAATTACATTGATGGTTTCGGCTCTCGTTTTTTTGAAACATGTGAACTCTTATGTAGCGAAGAAGGAAAAAAATATTTTTAAAAAATAATATATATATATATATATATATATATATATATATATATATATATATGTGTGTGTGTGTGTGTGTGTGTGTGTGTGTGTGTGTGTGTAATAGATATTATTTTTTAATCTGACATTTTTATTCCTTCAAAGTTTATTTTTAGTGGATATCCGTTTTTGAGTAGATGATCCGTTTTATTTTAAACAGTATTTCTTTTCGTCTACCGTAGTTTTCTGTCGTGTGTAGGCCGGTAAACGAAATAAATACACTATAAATAAAAAAAAAAATTAAAAATAAAAGCAAATCTCTAAAAACAGATATACACTAAAAATAACGTTGGAAGTAATATATCAGTCAGTTATGTGCTATACGTGATACACGCTTAGGCGATCATGTATCTTTCGATAAATGACTGAAGAGGCAGATTTTATTCCAGCCGTAAGTTGTCATTTCTTTATGCAGTAGACCAGTTGCCATCATATATATATATATATATATATATATATATATATATATGTGTGTGTGTGTGTGTGTGTATATATATATATATATATATATGTATTAACTGATTTAAAATATGGTTCTTTGGCTATACAGTAATAACCATGTTTCAAAAACTGAAGCTAAAAACTTCAAATTTAATTATATAATTAAATTAAAAGAATTAGTTCCGTTTCATCTTCAAGCGAATTTTGGAATAAGTTATTTTTTAAATTTACTGAGTTTTAAACTTTAAATATTTATGCTCTGTAAATTTACATTGAGCACTGTTTTGTGAAAATAAAAAATATCAATAAGAACACCGGATTATATTTATTACTGTTTCTTTATATATATATATATATATATATATATATATATATATATATATATATATATATATATATATATATATATATTGTGTATTTGCCTCTTTTATACAGGTCTCATTGAAAAACAACTGCCAAAGGCATTGCGATTTTTTTTTTTTTTATTTAGTTTTTCTTACATCCATACAGGCATTTCCTTTTCTGGATTTATAAGTGTATAAAACTGACCAAATTATATATGGTTCCGAGAGCTTTCGCTAATCTATTCGTCATTATCCATGGTGGTCTTCTTTTTTTTTTTAACGGAATAAGTAGACTTTATATATATATATATATATATATATATATATATATATATATATATATATATATATATATATATATATAGAGAGAGAGAGAGAGAGAGAGAGAGAGACGATGGTATTGTTGCTGTTTATTTCGAATACAGCACGTTGTGTCTGGGTTCAGAGTTAAGAGTTGACATTTTTTTTTTAATATTAACGCTGTCATTATTTTTAACTTTTTTTTTTTTTTTCTTATGGCTGAGTCTATTAGGTTTTGCATGTTCCATATGTTGTGTAAAGAGGTTGATAGGTCTGTGTGTGTGTTTAAATAGTTCTATTTAAATACGTGTGTATATAAAAATAACGTTTAGAGAAATAAAAAAAATGTAGGTTTAAAAATAGAATCAAGTAAGGCCCGTCTCTCCAATTTTTTGAACAGGAATAGAGGTTTGTCCCTAGCTTCCTGTTTAAGATTGGGTTTCCGGTTCCTTCAACTTTGTTCTTCTGATTTCCGCCTGAAATCTGAAATTTTATTCAATAATTGTTATTTTTTTCCTCTCCCAAGAGGGGTAAATATGTTTACCTATCGTCCTGCTCATATAACTCCCCGGTCTTTTGAACAGGAGTAGAGGCTGATCCCTTATTTCCTGTTTAGGATTTGATTTCCAGTACTTTCTAAAGTCTCCTTCAACTCTATAGTTCATTTGAACTCTGAAATTTTATTCGCTAATTAAATCTTGACCTCTTCTAGTCTTGAATTAGCCGTCTATCTTTCCTGCTATCTTACTCTTTCTTAGGCTAATATAATTCTACACAGCAACCCCCCACTTTGAGTGGCCCTTGGGCCATGTATTGGGTGAACATTAGTCATATATATATATATATATATATATATATATATATATATATATATATATATATATATATATATATGAATTTTACAGATTTTCGGTAGCGTGAGCCTCGTTCTGAAATAGACGTACGATATTATCTTTTTCAGTAGAATATACCTGAAATTAAAACAATCGTGTTAGCGTTAACAACTTCCTTACATGAACAAATCGACGGCGTTAGTGCCGTTGGCTTTACCTGCACTCCATCCCTTCCGGCAAGCCGCCAGTAACAACAAGGATTGTTATCTTAATACAAATAGAAGGAATAAGAAAGAGAAGCAAAAACGGGAAAAAAGCTGAATGCTGAGTGGTAAGGTTAAGGTTAGGATAGAGTGTAACAATGATATCACTCAGCTGTCTGCAGGTGGCGTTTGGTGGCGACTGGTATTGGGAGAGAGACTGTTTTTACGGTTACGTTTTAGTGGAAGCTGTCTACAAGGGGATGAAGAGAGAACTGCATCTTTTATTTATCTTATTTTTGTTTTATATGATTTTTTTCTTCTTTTTTTTTTACTCGAAATCCAGAATGCATCTTCATTTATTTTCTTTCTTTTTTTTTGTTGTTGTTGTTTTGTTTGTAAAGTGGCACGTTTAAAAAGAACGGAGTAAAATACATGACCATATCAACTACGATCTCTTACACAGTATGCAAACATGACACACAGCACTCGTTTCTTGTGCACAAAGGCACTCACATACAGATAAAATCTCTAGTACACACTCACACACGCACACACACACACACACACACACACACACACACACGATCGCATAAGATAAACGCACGTGCGCGGTTATCGTGAAGCACTTGGGATATACACGTCCATTGAACTTGTAATCACATCCACGCAGATAGCATAAACATAAGTTGGTCTGAAGAGAAGTGCAAAGTGAAAATTTGAATACGATAATTGGAGAGAGAAAGAAATAAGGAAAAGAAAGGAAGTAAACTAAAACTGAAAAAAGAAAGAAATGAAAAATATGAGAAAAGGGAAAGAAACAAAAATGAAAATCAGAAGAAAGGCAAAGAAAAATGAACAACTAAAGAAAGAAAGAAAGAAAGAAAGAAAGAAAGAAAGAAAGAATGAAATGAAAAGGTGAAGAAAAGAAAAGAATGAATAAAGAAATCTGGAACCAAAAAGAGAAAGAAAGAAAAGTATCTCAGAAGAGAAAAGAAATGGGAAAGAAAAAGATGAAAATCAGAAGAAAGGCAAAGAAAGAATGAACAACTGAAGAAAGAAAGAAAGAAAGAAAGAAAGAAGGAAAGAAAGAAAGAAAAAAGAAAGAAAGAAAAAAGAAAACAGTAGATGAAAAGGTGAAGAAGAGAAAAGAACGAATAAAGAAAGAAACAAATCTGGAACCAAAAGAAGAAAGAAATCTCAAAAGACAAAAGAAATGGGAAAGAAACTAAAATGAAAATCTGAAGAAGGACAAAGAAAAGATGAACAACTGAAGAAAGAGAAAAGAAAGAAATGAAAAGGTGAAGAAGAGCAAAAAACGAACAAAGAAATAAAGAAAGAGAAATAAAAGAAAACTGAAATCTAAGAAAGAAATGAAAAACCCCAGAAGTGAAAAGAAAAAGAAAACAAATAAAAATTTAAAGCAGAAGAAGGGAAATGAAAGAAAGAAAGAAAGAATGAAAGAAAGAAAGAAAAAAAGAACCAACAAATGGAACGCTGAACTGATGAAGCAAGAAAAAGAGAGGAGAAAACTGAATAAAAAATTGAAAATGAAAATAGAAAAACAAAAATAAATAAAGAAAAATAAAAGAGAGGAATACACGGGGAAAAATCATGGAAATCTGAAGAGTGGCAATAAGAAAGAAAGAAAGAAAGAAAGAAAGAAAGAAAGAAAGAAAGAAAGAAAGAATGAATGAATGAATAAAAGGAAGAAAGAAAAAAAGAAAGAAAGAAAAAAGAAAGAAAGAAAGAAAGAAAGTGTAAAAATGGAAAGAATGAATGTAAGTAGGAAGAAAAAATGCAAAAGGAAGAAAAGATTAATAGAAAGTTGAGACGCAAACGTGAAAACCGCAAAATAAGAAAGAGAATGTATAAAAAAAAGAAAGAAAGAAGAAATTCACAGGAAAAAAAGTTGAAAAAGAAAGAATAAAAAAGCTAGAAAGAAAGAAAGAAATATATAATAAGCAGAGTTTAGCCTGGCACAATACCACACAGGCACACTAGTGAAATACCTAGTGGAAAACTCGCAACTTAATGGTCTATGTAAATGAAAGAAAGAAAGAAATCTAGACTGTTGAACAGTACACTCATCTTCTTCTTGTCTCTTCAGAATGTGATGGATCAGGCTCTCTACAATTTCCTGCCCTTTGTAGCTTTTAATAATGCTTGTCTTTTAGCTATATCTCCTAATCTCCTAATCTCTGTCATACCGACCATTTGCACAAGTTCGTTAGGTAGGTTATGTCTTTAACAGGACTAAACAGCTACATCCACATTGTTCATATTTGAACATTAATTCAAGATCATTACACAAAATCGCAGCCATCATATGTATGTATGAGGATTGATGTATCAACTGCACAAAATAAAACATATATGCTTTCTTTCTTACGTAAATATTTTTAAATAACACGAAAATGTAAAATCTGAGCAAGACACTTCTGAAATGAATTGCATATTCCGAGCGTATAACGGCCAACTTGAACTGGCAATTTATGATTGATCAGAAATTTACATTATAAGGTTAGTACAAAATTATTTCTTGCGTTTCAAGCGAAAAATATTTTATTCATATGATCATTATTCATAGAATTAAACAAATGTTGCTAACGATCATATAAATTATTATACATTAGATACATTTAGAGTTGTAATATTCAAAATTACTGATTATTTACTTGGGCAAGTATACATACATGCGCATCTATACACCGGCATGTATACCAATTAACTAAGCATAGTTTAGATGTGACACGAGGCCGAAAATATGGAGCACCCAGAGAGGATCGAACTCACTACTCAGTTGTAATTGATCTAGTGAGACAAGCGGTTGTTCAGGTCACTTCGACGTGGTTTAATTGGTTAGTAAACATTGTCTCGCTAGAACATATATATATATATATATATATATATATATATATATATATATATATATATATATATATATATATAATTATTTATTCGAAAATAATAACATAAATATGTTATAAGATCACTACAAAAATAGCCATTTTGTTTCAACACTTCTGGTGTCTTATCAAGTGATGGTATTGAATATAGAATAAAGGGTTTTAAAAGGGTCAAATCAATCAAACACCCCTCGCTAAGGGAAAAGCTGTTACATAAGCTGGAATGACCAATCAAATCAAAAACTTGACAACGAACTAAGGTTATAATAATTATTCAATTCTTTAATGTTGGGGTTAGACTAAAATAGAATTTATTCTAACTAATAAATATTAAAATATACGATAAAATTTGAAATTAAAAATTACCCATTTTAAAATTTAAATTTAATGTATATTAAGTTTCAAATAATAAAATTACTGAAGAAAAAAGGAAAAATACATATGTTATTCTATTTATTTTGTTTTATTGAAATTAAGTTGGAATAAACGTTAAGATCAAATGTTGCTCTAAACTTCATAACATAGATACATTTGAAGCATAAACAGAGGCAGGGGATGACATCTTGCAAAAAACAATACATACACAATCAAATTATAATATATAAACACGTAGACGTATTTAGATATATACACGCACAAAAAAGCGACGAGGTAGGAAATATTTCCACGACCCTTTGAAAAAAAAAACATACATACACAATGAAAGGTACACACAAGTGACCATACACACAGACACCGATAAAGACATGTACATACACGCACACATAAATTGACAAAGACACGCCGATACACCTACCAAGAAATATTTAAGTTTGAAAGTGTTATTAAACGAATTCTAACCACTTATTAAATATAATTTATACGGGCAAATATACATAGATAGAAAGGGTAGAATAGATAAAATTCAACATGGGCAAAACAGAAAAACAAACATTAGGGAAAGAAAGGACATTAAAACAGATAAACATGGATAAAAAATAGATATATACGCATAAAAATAACACCATCTAATATATAAAAAATAAAACTCCAAACTCACAAATATATATAAAAATATATTTCATATATACCTATATACGCACTAGTGCTCATACACGAGTACAAAAATATAACAGTAGGTGAAAGAAAATAAAAAATACATACAGACATATGTGTACACACATTCTTCACTGCAGAGAGAAACACAGAAAAGCCTACCTACAAACATATACACACATATACATATATGCATGTATACACACATATACATATATATATACTCATATATAGACATACACACACATACATATACGCATACGTATATGCATATATACATATACAGAAGCAAGCATAAATATATCAACCCACACAGCAACATAAAAGTAAATAAACCATATATATATATATATATATATATATATATATATATATATATATATATATATATATATATATATATACAGAAACACACAAGCATACATATATACACAGATGCGCATATAATCCGGGTGGAACCTAGTAATAATAATTATTAAAACTGATCCACAGAGAGCTCGATGTTTTTATTTTAACAGAGCATAAGTATTTTTTTTTGCTTTGCTTTATATATATATATATATATATATATATATATATATATATATATATATATTACAGAAAAAAAAAAAACAAAATAAAGATATATATGGTGTTCGGAATTTGACAGTTTTTTTCCGGAAAAAATAATAAATATATAAATATATTAGAAAAATAGAAAAGTGGCATACAGGTTATAATAATCAAAAGATAATTCACTCGGCAAAGGCACCCTCATCATTTATCACGGTCTTGATCCGACTCTAGAATCTGGCACATGGCAACCTTTACAGTGTCCCTAAGGAGAGCCTCAAACACCTCATTAATGCTGTCGATCAGCTAGGCCCCTTGGTATTACAGCGCGTATGGTACCTTTCTCAACTGCGCTCGATGTATATTAAACCATGGGATTATAATCAGGGGAGTTAGCGGGGACAAATGTTGGAGTTGGTGAAGTCTCAAAAATTATCTAACAACCACTACTGACTCTACCTGGAGTTATGACAGAGAGCTGAGTCTTGCTGCCACACATATGGTCTTCCAGCATCCATCCTCTTCAAACAATGCTTAACCACGGTATTCAGCAACTCTACATAGCCATCCGAATTGAGCCTGAGACCTTGTTCAAACATATGAGGTAGCATGACATCACCTTCACTGGAGACACAGCCAAAAACCATTACAGTTTGGGGAGAACTTCAGGACACGAGGAATATCATATGGATTGTAGGCAAGCAATCTGTTGTTCTGGGTCCTAACAAAAATTCTTTTCATCAGAGAACCAGATTGTTCCTGGTTCAGCAGGATATTTCACCTTGTTCAGGAGTTTCATTGCCATTTTCATGCTGCTTTCTCCAGCCTTTTCTATAAGAAGTTGACCTTTACACTTCGTGTATTACTGGTAGCGGATGCCCTCACTGAAAACCAGCTTCATGATTTAAACTGCAACACCCATTTCCCATGCCAACACTTGTATTCTATTGTTTGGGTTTTCTATCACTTTCTCCTACAGTTGTTGAATGAATTCTGGTGTACAAAGACAAACAGAACGTCTACTGTGTTCATTCCTAAAAAGCCACGGCTTCGTAGTCTTGCAACTCTCTGTTTCACGTTTTATTGTTTTCACGGGGTTCAAAGAGCTTGAGCAGCTATCATAATTGCGGCATTTTGACGCCCGGGAAGAATCATCCTGATGCAGGTTACCCTTTTCCAATATTCGGGTAGCTTCCACTCGACAGATTATGTCAGGAAGAATAGTTGGCGATTATGTTATATCCTGAGCAAGGCAACTTGTTAAAAGAAAGATCTGAAGTAATGGCAGCTTGTAACCATAAGAAAAATATCTACTAGAACAATATGAACCCAGATGAGAGTGCAACAATTATATATTTTTTTATTTATGCATTTACTTATATATTTTTTATCTATATTTTTATTAATTTACGTATTTACATATTTATTTATATTTAATTATATAATCAAATATCTATATTTATATCTATATCTATATCTATCTATATATATGTATATGCTTATATATATATATATATATATATATATTGTGTATTTGTTTATATATATATATATATATATATATATATATATATATATATATATATATATATATTGTGTATTTGTTTATATATATTTTTTTTCTCTCCACCCTTCTCACATACTTTCTCTGCTTTTTGCTTTACTCGTTTCCTCCCATTAAATTCCCCGCCAACGCCAAAAGTCTATAGATTGAGTGATGGAAAATTAATTGACCTTTTCACTGCCTGAAGAGCCCTTCATTGGTAGAAACCGTGGTAGCAGAAAACGTTATTGTTAGTAATATTTTAGATCTGATATATATATATATATATATATATATATATATATATATATATATATATATATATATATATGTATGTATGTATGTATGTATATAAGCATTTCACCCCAAGCAAGGCAGGTGGGCCACTAATGCACAAGAGGTTACAGAGAGTGAAAGTAAGAGAAAAAAAAAAGGGTATAGCGGGAATTGAAGAAAAATAAAAAGATGAATGCGTATCAAGGCATCAGATGTCGATTGACATTACATTTAAATTTTTGAAGGTTATACTTATCAGGTTAGAGAAAGGGAGTTTCATTGTCGGGAAGTGCAATAAAAGAAGCTGTTGGAGCAGAAGTGGCGATTAGATTTAACAGTTTTGACAGTAAAAGGGTGGGACCCATATCCCAAACTAGGAGTACGCTTAAATTCATGCAGACGGGGTACCTGTGAAAATAGCGCGTCAGAGCAGTTGCTATGAAAATATTTGTATAAAAAACAAAGGAAAGCCACATCATGTCCGTGAGAAAGTGACTGGAGTCGAAATGCCAGGTCAGGACCGATTGCATTGCATATTCGTCTACACTACATTATATTATATCGACATCTTTCTTTGAATCCATTCTTAAAGAATCTAACTTATATCTATCTAATACAAAGAATACATTCTTAAAGAGGCGAGCCATAAATTAAAACCTTGTGACTCCCCGCTGCGCGGGTTGACCGCACAAATGTGTAGTTAAAATTCCCACTAGACAGATAGACGCACACAATTACAAATACACATTACCAACCGATGCCCACTTAGACATACATGAATCTTCACAAACCTACATACACATAGAATTATCCACGGTTTTAATACACGTCATACGTGTCTGACAAATGAGAGCATAATTGAAAATACCAGTGTATTCTGTCTTTTTGTTTGTTTTCTCTCAAACTCTGACGAAGCTTTAATAAAAGTGAAACATGATAGAATAATATACATTTCCGATTTGTTCTTTTATTTTATCATCCTGTCAGATTCCAATCCATATTTGATCTGTATTTGATCTTAAACTCATATATATATATATATATATATATATATATATATATATATATATATATATATCAACAGGCAACAGCTGTTTCATGCTAGACGCAATCGTCAGGCCTGACAATTGCGTCTAGCATGAAACTGGCTGTTGCCTCTAAGTGTTGACTTCTATGTTCACTTTTGTATTTACACACGCTCTATCTCTGATATTGAGCACTTTATCCCATAAATATAGGACACCTTAAGGCTTCATATATATATATATATATATATATATATATATATATATATATATATATATATATATATATGTATGTATGTATGTTCGTCTGTTTAAAAAAAAGTCTTAAAATGACTGGTATATGAGCCACACAAAAGAAAAATATATATACCTTTTTTTTAATAACAAGAAAAGCTAAGGTTTGTACGAGTTCATTTTTCTGAAGTGTATTAGACGTTCCGAGCGTATAACGTTCTCACCTTAAATTGGCTATTTTCTTCTTGTGTGTTTTTCATTTGTCCGAAATTTATCTTTGTCACTACCATATATGTATCATGTGTCACACACCTGTAGCAACAAATGAATAGATCTTTTTGAGTGACACTGTGCACAGAAGCCGGTGAGAATAGATCAGTTACCATAAAGACGCCTGGCCCTGGCGGTTACCTTTTAACCTTAATCAGTGGCTCCTGATGTCATCCAATAGCCGTGACACGAGGAAATAAGCAATTCACCAAAAAAAAAAACAGACACGTGTAAAGCTTAGATTTTGCACAAATTACCTGTCGCTACAATTTTACGCAACAAAATCATCTCACTTCAGTGTTATGAAATTGTTGATATAGAAGGACACATTCATCCAATTTGCCACTGAAACGTATCAGGTAAGTCAGAGCTGCGTAAGAGGTAAGGAACTATTTCACAGATGGTGGGTGGGGAAATGACTGTTATATACACTCATAATTTGGCAAAAGTAATTTATAAGTAACAGTGAATTCGAGAATACCATAGACAGAACCTGTGAGCAACGAAGCAGTCTTAAGAAAAATGGAAGCAAAAGTACACATAAATCAGAAAGAGACAGTTAAAATTGCTGAGGCACATAATGAGGAAAGAAGGTTTGGAAAATTTGACACTCTCAGAATATATTGGAGGCAAAAGGGAAAGGCACCTACCTGATGAGATTATGTGAATGGAAAGCAGAGAGATAGCAAAAAGACCAAGTTTATTAAAAGCTACAAAGGACAGGAAAATGTGGAGAGGCATGATCGCTCATGTCCTGAAAGGACACGTCTCGTAGACGAAGAACAAAAGCTAATTTATCATACAAAATTTAACAAAAGTAGTTATGATTTCTTAACTATATATATATATATATATATATATATATATATTGTGTAAATTTGGTATATTTATAGGAAAGCCGTATACAATATCCAAGATATAAAAAGTGTAGACACAGGAATCAATATTGTATAGTGACTGTCAGTTTCACGCTTCAATGCCTTCTTCAAACCAAGAAGTCTGAAGATCTTAGAAAAGTTTCAAATTGGCAGTCAGTTTAATTGTTTTCCATTTCTTTTTTATGACGGATCACAATCTTTCTGTTGAATAAATATCTGGAGAGGCTAGATATTAATTTTGATTTTATTAAAATGTTTTCTTTTTTTAATGTTGATGGCGAGATGGACAAGCGTTAAGCTTGTCGTTTTTGTTTTTTTTTTGTTTTTTTTTTTTTGGTGTTTTTGTTTTTTTTTGTTTTTTTTTTTTGTATAATCATTTTACCCCAAGCAAAGCAGAAATGCCATTAGTTCGCAGGGGATTACAGGGAGTGAAAGTGAGAGAAAAGACTCAGAATAGGGGAGTAAGAAGAGGACAAAATATGAACGTGATTCAAGAAGATAGAAGATGGCGATTGATATTTCATTTACATTTTTGAATAGTTATCAGAGAAGCAAGTAAACGGAAAGGAGTTTTAAACACGGGAAGTGTGAGAAATGAAGCTTTGAAGTAGAGGCGGCGTTTACATTTAGCTATTTCAACAGTAAAACGGGTGAGATCTTAGATGACAATCTAGTAGCACGCTTAAATTCATAATTTTATCTTTCATGAATATACTCTTTAGTTTAAAACTTCTTGGTTATAACCTTTACCCTCTAAAATCAACTTGTCCAAGAGCAACTTACAATACTTATTTGTATTTAGCTTAACACTATTAACAAATTCGAAGGCGCCTATCATTTCACCGCTCAAACAGAACTCCAACTTCCCTAAGTCATTTTGCTTAACTATTTCAATGAATGACCAGCCGCTTTTCAAACCATCTCACGTAGTTCTAGATTTATCACTAAAAATTACTGATAAGAAAAATGTTTTCTTTAGGTACATCGAAAAATTCGTTAAATATAGGATGCATGATGAAAAAAATGGCCAAATCTTAAAATCAAAATTTATGTTATTATTAAGTAAAATAAAATGATATTTTATGTAAAATAATTTTTAATCATCTTTGAAATTTTGGAAAAATCTTTTTTTTTTTCTGGCGTCAACGCGAGCCCTTAAATTTGTACGGGAAATTTGAGCATTCGTTTGCTATAAAAACATTGATTATACAAAAATCAGAAAATTATCAGATTTTAATGAAATTTTCAGGGCGTATTTAGAAATAAATTAAGTAATTTTCGAAACTTTCTTTGTAAAAATTTCTGTAAAACAATTTCTTACATCTGTTAAGGTCAGAGAAATCAAATCGTCAGATGTTTTTGATCATACGGGACGATCAGTTGTATAAAAATTTTCACTAAATCGTAAAGCAAAAGTGCAATAAAACTGAGGCATTTTTTTAATTCGAAAAATTTTAATTGCTTTTATGAGTGAAATTTATTATTATGGGCACTATAGTCTTAAGAAAAAGAAAATTTCGATGAATAATGAATTTTTGCAAAAACCGTTTCATTTTTTTTAAATTTTAATTAAAATAATTTATAATTTTAAATCTTTAAAAATTCTGTAATAATTTGTTGCGTTCAGGTGATATTGTTATTAAATTAATATTGTATTTACTAATCATAAATAGAAAAGCTCACTACAATCCAGGGAGCCCCAGAATTCTTTTATTTTATTTTTTTATGCTTATAAACGTGTCGGTTTTTGTAAGTACGAAATTTATTATAGACACTATTTTTTGATAATATCATGTATGAACACATGATATTATCAAAAAATAGTGTCTATAATAAATTTAAAATTTACTGGTCTGCTTCTAACATTTTCACACCAAGCGTAAGTAAGCCTATAAAGCCAAAGTACCTAAAAATAAATAATTAGATTGCTTAAAATATTTTCTTAAATTTTTAAGATTATTGGGTAGTTAAACAATTATAAGAAAAGGCGTTCAAGTTGTATTCGTCAAATAATTTATATCAGTTCTGCCCCTCTTACTTAACTTTTCCAAAGCTTTCAATAAATCACTCGACATGTCAGAAAATTACTCTCCGTATTAAAAAATGCTTTTTCTGCGATATTTTAAAGTAAAAGTAAGTAATTTTTTTCAGTTCAGATTAATTAAATCAGTTAATTTTCCTCAAATAATATTACAAAAAAGTATATTTTATTTTTGAAAGATTTTTTAATAAAGAGAATTCCGTTGTGCTTACAGATTTATATGGACGATTTCAGCCATTTTTAGCGATTTAAACAATAAAAGATTATTCCAATCAATTAAAATTCGGTTTAAAATACAACAAAGTACTTTGCTTATTGAAAATCAAAAAAGCATATTTTATTTTGAAAAAATTTTTAACATTTTTTTTTTTAATTTTGTGTTTGAGAGATTTGTCAATATGAGCGAATTTTTAGATTTTACTGATAAGGAGAATAAAAGGTTCCAATAAATTTAAACTCGGTTTGAAAGACATCAAAGTAGTTTGCTTATTGGAAATATTAAATTTAATTCATTAGCTTGGAATTAAAACTAAAATAAAGCTTCAAGAAAGATTTTCATTTTTTTAAAATGCATTTTAAACTTAAGTATTGCGTTTAATTTAGAGTTACTTAATTTTCATGCCTTTCGCTCAACGTACATGTCACTCTTTCTAATCTTTATTTAATCCATTAATGGCCACCGGAAGTGCGTAAGATCTCGGATCACCTTACGATTTATCGCAAATAGTTCTCACAAAAATAGATACATGAGCTGAAATTTATATTGTATATTTATATAGGTATAGAGTAAATATTTTATCAAAATCTTTTGGTTAATTAACAATTTTATTGTAACAGTATTGACTTGCATAATAAAATCTTACAAAGTGCAGAAATTCAAAGGTAGATCAGTTTATTACTAAATAACAATAGAAAAACAATACCCACTTTATGACCAGTACTAATCTATATTTATATTTAATGTAATTTTTTTAAAAAATGATAATTTACCATCATTGGTTTGGTTAATAGCAATTTTAGTGTAAAAATACTGACTTGAATGAAAAAAAGAAGACCTGACATAGTATATGTACTTATCCCTCTTGGAAATGAAAGAAAATAAGAGGTTTTTTTGTTTTGTTTTGTTTTTTTTTGTTTTTTGTTTTTTTTGTAAAGGTTAAAAAAAGATGTTTTTCAGCGTTCCAAATTTCATTCTAAGTCGTTAAATTGATGGCGACGAAATATCGGAGACTAAAACATGTCACGGTCTATGTGGGATCTACAACTTAAAAAACGGCTATAAAATGATTTTAAGAGATTTTATGTGAAAGGAATACAATCTAGGGCAAAGACAGGGATAAGGAAATGTTAAAACAGGAACAAAATGGGTAGAGAACAAGAAGAGTAAACGGAACGGGTAAAGAGAAAGAAAGGGCGAATGAAGACATAAATAAAGATAATGAAAGTGACAGTCGAGGAAAAGAGATACAAAGAGAATCTAACAGCAAAAAAAGAGAAAACCTGATACAAGAACGGAAACGTAAGGCGAAAAGCAAAACATTATAAAATAGTTATTAAAAGAAAAATAGATTAAAAGGTGTGGAGGCCCCGCCATGGGACATAACATTAACAAACTAGACTCGTAGATCTTTACCACTGTTATGAGATCAATACTTACTCGGGACGCCACACCTGTGATATTTATAAGCTTTTTCTTTTTTTACAATAATGAACAAAATCCAAGCATAATATTGACCAATTAGTCTCGTAGATCTTTACCACAGATATGAGTTCGATACTTACTCAGGACACCACACCTTTGACATTTATAAGCGTTTTTTAACAATAATCTTCACCCTGTTCAAGAACCAACCATAACAAAACTAGTCTCATAGATGTTTATCACTGTTATGAGTTCGATACTTACTTGGGACACCCCACCTGTGATATTTATAAGCTATTTTCTTTTATACAATAATGTTCACCCTGTACAAAGCCCAAGAGTAACTTGAGGTAGATGGTTACAGAGTAAAAGGCACAGTTTATGAGGATAAGTGGGGAAGATAACGGTTAACTCTAGATTTGAACAGGTTAAGATCGTAGTGATCGAGGAAACATCCTCTTGGGAGTTTGTTCCAGAAAGTAGCGGTTCGTGGGATAAAGCTGTTCGAATGGCACTTACATCTCGGATCTTAGCCGTGAAGGTTATAACTGGTGAGATTAAGAAATGGAATTCGCCGGAACACTTTCCATGGAAATAGCAATAGAGTAGCGGGGAGACTTACAACGTTTCGTCCGTGGGAAAGGCGTTGTAGGGTGGAAAATAATTCATCACCCACAAGGACGCGGAGATGCTTTTGGATTCTATCAAGACTGGAGAATGAAGACTGAATATCCCT
Organism: Acanthosepion pharaonis; assembly: GCA_903632075.3. Lineage (NCBI taxonomy): Eukaryota > Metazoa > Mollusca > Cephalopoda > Sepiida > Sepiidae > Acanthosepion > Acanthosepion pharaonis. The sequence continues at coordinate 1,159,525 of CAHIKZ030000668.1, read as the reverse complement.
TACCCATATATAGGAACAGTATTACAAAGCTATTCTAGACTATGCTTTGTAATTATTAATTAAAGTAAAAGAGGAAAAATTACCAATAACATTACGGATTTTTCTTTGGATTTTATCAAGAATCTCTAAATATAGATCAGAAGCGTCAAGCCAGGTGTGACAGCAATATTCAAAGCAAAGACGAATGGCAGATTTATAAATATAAAGAAAAAGAATTAAAAAGACAGAAGATAACGACTGACATTGCATAAACATTTTTGAAGATCAAAGTTTACTGGGAAGGTAGAAGCCGAAAGAGAGTTCTACAAGCAATTTCATCAGAACAATTACAATGAACGTATTTATAGAAAAGACACAGGGCAGATTTTACGGCGGTTGGAAAGTGATTGAATCCGTGATGCCAGGTCACGACGAATAACACCTTCTTTGGGTTTTACAAAGAATCTCTAAATATATAGCAGAAGCGCCAGACTAGATGTGACAGCCATATTCAAATTAATATCGGCTGGTAGACTTATAAATATTTAAGATAGAATCTGTCGAGAAAAATTGATTTACACGACAGAGTGAACATACTTTTCTTAGCAGCAAAGCTAGCAATTGATTAAAAAGAGTTTCGAAAACGGGTTAAAATCTCTTCGAATGTGACATAAATATTAACAAAGGATAAGAAACGAAGAGGATTTTAGAAAATGCATTAAACTTCTCAAAATCTATCTCCTCTATACACAAGAGTAACATTTATTAAATTTTACTCATTTTTTAAGTTGAATCTGCGAAACAAATTCAAATTCCGTTATATTCACTTTCGCTAAGGGTTAAATAGCAGAACAGACTAAGTTATCTAGCCTTGGGTGGCAACAACTATCGAAGAACTCAACCTGAAGACGAATGGGTTCCGACGAGCAATCTTGCCTTACACACACTCACTGTGGCTATAGCTGCAATACATATGGTGCACTGACGACACAGGCGGTTTTAATAAACACGTATTCATGGCTTTCTCGTTGGAATTTTCTTTAGAACTTCTTTGTTCAAATGTTCAGTCTATGATATTCCCAGCATGAGTTGCCATTTTATTTGTTCGTTGTTCAAATGTTCAGTCTGTGATATATCAAGCATTATTTGTCATTTTATTTAGAATTTCTTCTTTGTTCATGTAGTATCGTATGCAAATTAGATAGACCAGTATAAATAGAGAACAATTGGCAAACATGGGAGCTATACCTAACAAACACGATTGCTATTCAAGATACGGAGAACTGTACTACGACTATTACTACGCAGAGAGATATGCAAAACATAACAGTTCACATATTCAGTCTCTGATATTCCCAGCATTAGTTGCCGTTTTTTTTTTTTTTTTTAGAATTTCCTCGTTGTTCACATGTTCAGTCTAAGATATTCCCAGCATCTGTCTTTAGTACCACATCTCTATCACACCAAGTATCTTCATCATTTTTTTAAATTTTTACTGGAGTTACATACACTTCTTGACTAGTAAAACAATAGAAATATTTTCTATTTTTTTTTATTACTATTATTATTTTTAATGAAATTCGGGTAGCGTAAAGATTATTGACAATTAAAATGGTATCCGAGAACCGGGTTCATATTCCGCCGAGTCTGCTGTGTTCACTATCACATTAATGCCCTTGAGAAAGGCATTAATACACCCCATCACCTCTCGCTCAATTTTGGGTTAAATAAGAGGGTAGCCTTAGGTAGCAGGCTGTTTGGGGAAAGGGTTACTGTGAGTTCAACTCTGTGAGGAAGGCAACGGGAAACCACTCTGTTGTTTTTTCCTAAAAGTAATAGCGATTCACAGATTGTAAAGAAACAAAATCTGTGGAGAGTCATAATCGTATACGCCCTGAAAATATATGGTATTTAAAATAACATATTGAGAAGCACCAAAACTCTGCTTTAGCGTTTCATATGCTTCCAGAAGGGAAAAAAAGTCATAAAAAAAAAAACAAAATAACGCACTAAAGAACTCAGAAAGAACAATAACCTAAAGCAAGCAACCATTAATATTTTTAGTTGGTTACTCACCAGTAAAATTAGTAAAGAAATAAAAACAGACCACAGAATCAGCAGGGAACCGCTTGAAAGCAGCGTCCATTGAACTAGATCCGAAACGAGGCTATCCTACCATTTTGTTGGTGATGTGTCCGGACCTAAGCCACCCTCACTTTCGCTCACACCAAGCGTATCCTCTTTTTGACAGTAATGGTCACCTAACGAAAAAAAGAAAGAGTGAAAGAAAGGGTTCACTGTTGTCTCTTGTCTCTTAATGTTGACGACTGCCAAGTGCCGCGACCGTGAGTAGGGCAAATAATTGTTATATAGCATTGTTCCCCATCATGTGGTTCTTGTTCAAGGTATCACTTACGCCAAGAAAAATAATGCGGTACCATCACTCGGAGATTTTTTTTTTTGTTTGTTTGCTTCCGCCTCCATGCTTTGTTTTTTTTTTATTTTGTTTTTACTTCATTTTTTAAAGGAAAATGAATTGATTAAAAATAGTATTAATTAAATTACAAACAAAAGAAACAATTTTTAGTTATAGTCATTTAAAAAACCCGAATATGTAATGTAAGCAAGTTAACACCAAGGGACAGGTGTGTTGGGGTGTGGCTATTATAGGCCGGCATTTAGATAGCCTTTAGAGGGTGTGTTTTTGTTTTTGTATTTTTTCAGTTTTCCTTTTGTAGTGAGCATATTAAGTTTATATTCTTTTAATTAATTGATTTACTCTGATTAAAAAATCATTTCAACAACCTTTTCCCCTTTTTCCTCTCTGATGAAAAAGGAAAAATACAGGAATCACAAATTAGACAAAAATTACCAACACAGTATCAGTAAATATTTCGTAACTTAATAATTACAATAAATATCTTTTTTGCTCTCAGTAGGCAAAATTAACGTACCTAATCTATTGAGTGATATAATCGGACTGTGTGCGTGCAGAAGCGAAAGACTGTGTATATGTGGCGGGGTATATATACCAAAATAGAAACATATCTGTACCTGCGTTATGTGCTTTATGTGGTGGGCGACCATGACTCTCCAGAGTCCCCTGCCCATTTGAAGCTCTAAATAATATTTCACCCTTTTTTTCTTGGACAAGGCTCTTCCGTCTATTCAAACAAACTCGTTCTTTGCGTCGTCTTGGGATCACGTTTTCCGCTGACATGCAGTGGAGTGGTTATACTGAACCAATTGCTAGGTCTACTCCGAGGAAAGTTGGTTCACTGTGTCGTGACAGACCAATTTTATCGTCAGAATTCATTGTACACATTTATTATGAACTAGCAATATAACCTGTCTTCGACCGGGTGTTTCATTACTGAGAATTTTTGCCGTTCAATTGGATTAGTTTAAGTTTAATGTCAGCCCACCCAAAAATCAATATTAGTAACAACAATTAGGTGCAACTGAGCCACATCCCAAAATGGGGGGGGGACAATTCGAAAAGTGCCGTTTTTGCGTTCTCAATCTTGCAAGGAAGGAACCTCTTCCTTGGACCGTCATAATAATAATATACGATAATTTTTATTTATAATGTTTTTTTTTTTTAAATTCTAATAATCTTTCGCATTAGATTTCCACTCTCTAAATTGATTGTACGCTGTTTTTTACAGACATTAAATTTTGCTTTTGATTTTGCGTAAAGTGTAAAAAATCAGTTTTTTCGATTTTTCACCTTCAAGGTTGTAATTTTTTCCAGCCAATTTGGACTCAAAACCGGCACTGAAGAATTATCTATCAAACAAAAAAAAAATGAAGCATTATCTATCAAACAAAAAAAAATATCAAACAAAAAATTCGTCGAAATTGAATGAAAACTGTGGAAACACATAAACAACATCCGATCACATACACAAACACACACACATTCATACACACATTCATACACACGCACACATTCATACACACATTCATACACACGCACACATTCATACACACACATTCATACACACACACACACATTTTAAGAATTATAGATATAGACAGATTACAATTCGTCCATGCCATATCTGTTTTGATGCTCCTGCAACCTACCTAGAAAATCTTGACAAAATTCAAATCGAAGTCTGTGATGTAATCGATACTGACAAGGCATCTCGACTTCAGTCATTTTCTCACCGATGTGGCATGGCTTCTCGCAGTCTTTTCTACAAATATCTTAATGCCAATTGTTCTGGTTATCTTTGTTACGTAGTGCTTCGACTGATTTTAAGCGCTGCTACTAGATTGGCAACGAGGTTTCACCGTTTTTACTGTTGAACTGTTTACATTCAACCGTCAGTTTGATTCGTTGGTTTTCCCGCACTTTTCGCCTATGGAACTCCCTTTCCGATTTCTTTCTTCCTAGCCTTTACAATCTTCAAAAATTTAAACACAACGCCGATGTTCCTTGTTCACATGTTCCGTCTATGATATTCCAGGCATTAATTAACATTTTCTTTAGGATTTCTTTCTTGTTTACTTATTCAGTCTATGATATTCACAACATCCGCCTGTAGAATCGCATCTCTGTCACATCGACGGTCTTCCTCACCTGTAAGAAAATTTTCCAGCATCACTACCGTATTAGAAGATTCAGTACACTTTTCTTTGCTTCTAGCGAAATTTTCCGATGTATTAATAATTTGCTTAAATTCTGGAAGGCGTCTTTCGCTATTCATATTTATTTAACTGTGCTACGGTGCAGGGTATCAGCGCTCTATTTCTGTTTTCGGGGATTGCGAGGCATACTGTAAATTGAGTCTTTTCACCCTGAAGCAGCATTTCCCTCATTCCACCAACGAGGGATAACCTGACGATTTCAACGCAGGGTGACACTGGTGGCGAAGACTGGACGATTTCTGTCATGGTCAAACATCAGGCATGGGGAATCTATTTCAAGCAGTGGGTCTCAGGAGCTATGGCTCATCTTAAGGCGGGCCACCCTACTAAAAAGATACAAGATTATTTTTCGTAGTAGATACCTAAACTAAAGAAAACAGTTTGCGTAAACATGTGCCTTAGAAACTGTAGGGAAGTTTTATTCTTTAGAAAATATTTTTTTAATAATAAAAAAAATTGCAGTCTTGATATAATATTATCAGTGATGACAACATGATTAAGACATGTCGCTGCGTGTGACTTATTTCTAATTTATTCATTTAAAATGAAAATATTTCTTCTTTAGAGAAAAAGAATCTCATAAACATTTCATGTTTCAAAAGCAAAAAAAATTGTTTACACGCATGGTCTTTCGTAGTGAATATCGCCGGTAGTGTTAAACATTACTTTCCCAAAATTTTTTAAAAAATCAAGAAACATTGTACTTAATTATTGTTCATGTACGTGGTTCTGTATGAGAGAGTGTGTGGGTGAACAAGTGAGAGCGAAACAAAATAACATTTTAAGAAACATTATTTTCCTTAAGAAATTAAGCGTGTCATTCAGAAATACCAAACGGGCTGCATGTGGTCCACGGGCCTCGGATTGCCTGTGACGTGTCTACATTATACTGACCATATGTTGAATTTGCTTACATGGGGAGAGGGAATAAAAACTGGCATCTTCGCAAGAATGAAAGTGCTGCTCAACCAGGCCATGTGCCATCAATCGGAACAAGTAAGAATCGGATGAAGCAATCTCTGGGGAATAAGGTGGGTGGGGTAGGACTTCCCATTTAAGCGTTTCCAAGTAGGTTTTCACCCGTTTTGCAACAAGTGGCCTAGCGTCGTCATGTTGCAAAATCACTTTGTCGTTTCTCTGCTAGTATAGCCACCGTTTTTCTTCAATGCTCGTCTCAAACGCATCAATTGTAGTCGATAGCGATCTCCCGTGATGGTTTCGGTTGGTTCCAGTAACTCATAATAAACTACACCCAGATGATCCCACTAAATGCAGAGAAGAAGCTTCGAACCATGGATATTGGGCTTTGCCGCCGATGTTGAAGCGTCTAAACCAATCTCTATGTGTTGTTTCCGAGAGAGCATGGTCGCCGTAAGTCTCAACAAGAATTCTGTGTGCTTCAGCTGCAGATTCTTTTGAATACAATAGTGAAGTAAAAATTCCCCTCAAACACACTTTCTTTGGCACGAAATTCGACATGTTTAACGCTAGGAAAACAAATTTGTTTACACTTCGGCGAAATGACATACATTGAATTTCAACCTTGCTTATAATACTTTTATAATAATTTCAACCTTGCTTATAGATGCGATACCATCTGAAACTACACGCACGCAATTCTTGGAAAGCTATTTGTTAAAAAAACAGCGAGAACTTATTCAAGGTCCCAATTAAGTGGGTGTGGAACTTAGAAATAGGCTAAGCGCAATGAAAAGAGCAATGATAAGGTAAGGAAACATGAATCAAAGAACATACCAATATAAAAATAATGTCGGAGTGATTAAACGAAAAAGCGAGATGGAGATGAGAGACAGCAAAAAAATAAAAAGGATAACTGATGGTGAAAATGATTGGTTGGTACCCATTAGACAGAAAATGCACATAAAAAAGCCAGGCAGAATATGGAAAATGTGATAGAGGAGTTTGCTAGAGAGATATGAAAGAAAATTGCACAGATACTGCCATCATAGAAGGTTTCGGGAAATGCCTTTTTCCAAAAGTAGATGGTTTCAGAATTTATTGAGATTATTTGTCAAAACGTTCTTTTGAAAAAGCAAAGTATTGATCTTTGTAGACACCCAAAAATTTTCTTCGTAGAATATCCTACAAGTAAATGGCATACACAAATTTATAAAATAACATCCGGTTTGAATTTAGTGCATGATAAAGCAAAAAAGCTGTGAGAATCTTTGATTTTTTTTTTATTCAGAATGTGAAATTTCCTGATTAGCTGAATACAGGAAATGTGAAACTTGAGCAATGAATGATGATTGATGATTAGAAGTTTGGTTTTCCATGGAATGTGTCTAATAGAAACATTCCATAGAAAATCAAACTTCTATATTCTACGATACCGAAAATGTGTAAAAGAGTTCTAAAGTGTACATTATTTACATTATTCGGACTATTGTCCTCATCTTTGTCGCCATATTTACTACAAAGTTTCGGCCGTTGTACGGTCCGGCCTTCTTCAGGTGGTTCGAATGTCGAACTGAACCTTTATTTCACTCAGTGGGGTAGACTGTTCTAGTTCCACGTGCCATGTTTAATGGGTGTCAGTTATCAGTTATCTCCTGTTAATTTTCCCTCTGAAAGTTCTCCACTGCCTTAACCGGGTATTGAACTCACACTCTTTGGGTCCTGTCACTGGATCTAACCAACGCCTTTATCTACTGTACAATGTGTCCTTGAGAACAACTGTGTACATAATACTTTATCTCAGAAATATAGACAGATATTCTAAAGTGTCGTTATGTGTATCATATTGAATTTAAATGAGCTGGAAAAATTTTCATTTAATATTTTTTCTGATAGAATAAATGAATTTAGCTATGTTGCTATGATTCTCAATTATATTTTCGGTCTAACTCCAGCATTCTCATCTTCTTCATCTTTTTCTTTTATGTACCTCGTCCTTTCAGGGCCTTGGTGATTATGGCTCTCCACAATTTTCTCTTCATTTTAGCTCTCAGCAAAGTTTATATTTGTGCTATCTCTCCTCCTCTCTCTACTGCCGACCATTTACACAGGCACGTTAGTTGGGTTATTCGCTGCTTTCCTCTGTCCCTCATGTCTTTTAGATGCCCGGTGAGTTTCAATTTTTCCAAACCCTTTTTCCTCATTATGTATCCTAGAAATTTTAACTGTCGCTTTCTGACGCTATGTTCCAGTTTACATTTTCTCCAAAACTTCGGCATTGCTCACATGTCTAGTCTATGGTATTCTCAGCATTCTTCTGTAGAACCATATTTCTGTTGCTTCAATTATCTTCTTCTGTTAGATTTTCCAGCATTCATTTCCATATGTACGCGGACTGATATTACATGACAGTTTAGTACTCGCTTCTTTGTTTCTAACGAAATTTTCATGTTTCTTAATACTTTGCTTGGCATTTAGAAGGCATATTATTCGGATTTCTTTGGCATATTTCTTTTGTCATCGAGTTTCGGTGTCGTATTTTCCGTCTTCTGTTAAAACAGTTCCAACATATTTAGTTTTTTTACTTGCAATATTACAATTTTTATTCTCAGCTTTTTTTTTTTTTATTATAAGTCTTTGACTATTATGCTTTCCAGCACCCCAGAATTTATACGACATATGGATATCTTAAAGATTTTAACTGAATCTTGTATTTACTTTGAAGGGCGTATTTTTTTTTTTCTCGTGCCATCCTTTTATCATATCCGTTACACTTTATTAAATTTGAATACGTAACTCCCATCTTTCGGCCGAATTTCCCATTTTATGACATCACACTTCTTCACAAGTGAATGATTGCACTCTCTCAATACCAAGCCCAGGGACTGAACCCTTGACTCCAGGGAAGGAAACACATTTAGTAGCAGGAACTAGCGTCTTTATTTATTAGTCCGAAAGCAGTATTGAAATATAGTGGTTTACTAAGCGTAGTTTAGATGCGGCACAAGGACAAAAGTATGAGACACCCAGTTAGAATTAAACTCACTACTCAGTCGTACTTGATCTAGCGAGACAAACTTGTTAACCATTACACCACGTCGTAGTGCCCCCCACCCACCAAATATTAAAATATAACAATACCGCGTTTCAAATATTCGCAGAGAAATTATCGCGATACTCTTAGTGAAAAGAAGATGGAAATGAAAAGAAGATAGAATTGAAAGGTAAATAGCACTTTATATTCTTGATCCCCTTAATGTTTAAACATTAATGTTTAAACATTCGGAAGTTCTTTACAATTATTACAATTATAATAATAATTCTTATTATTGTAACTTTTAATGATATGTGCCTATAAATATGCTGATGACGGCCCGAGCGTGCACGTCCTCGAAACGATTGCCGATTCCGCTGTCATTGACTGAGATTGAACTGTATACAATTCTGAGGTGTACGCCGGGACGCTATTGTAAGCTAGCATTTGTTGTCGGTGTTTACAATAGCATGCACCTGGTACTTGACTACAACGTCAGGGGTGAAAGAAGCGCAGACGGTTCGGAAAGTTCTTTAAACTCTGAGAGCAAGGTGCGAAACCACGATCGGCCGTTTCAGACACACTTCTGGTTAACCAATTATCGCTAAACGTAGGCTGATACGGACTTACAAAGGTTGTCATTTTCTTCGAACGTCTGGCGCTGTTTGAAATGCCAACAAAAAAAAAGAGTTTTTTTTTTTTCTAATGGTCTATATTTGTTGCTATAACATTTACATAGTAAGTTTGCATTTATTATCAAGAATAGAGAGAAATAATTGATTTTTAATTCTGATAAGAGTGCATTATAAGAATGCCTTTATTAAAATACACTTCAGATAATGATAGATGCGTTTATAATATTGCTTCTATCTGAGTAATTCAAACGCGAGGCGTTTTTCATAAGAGTCAGCTCTTTCACTTTCAGCATCGAAAGTAGTGTATTTTTTTTATTTTATTTAATTTATTTATTTATTTATTGTGAAAGAGATAATGATTGGGATTAAACTTGTAAAATTCATAGGTTATCTCTGGTTTATGCTGTTAATTGATATTCCTTCGTCCACCAAAATATAACAGTGTAATTATTTGCAATTTTCAAAATTAACGTTTACTAAAAAAAAAAAAATGTTCGAGTATGTCCAGCCTGGTCCAAGAAAGGCCTGGAAGTAAAGTACGTATGATTTTAGCAAAAGGAACAGTCGAAAATGCAAATTAAATATATGAGATACCAATATCAAATATGTACAAAATTTTAAATATCTGGAAAGTAAAAATAGTTTAAAAGAGGATGTTAAGTGCATGACTGAAATAGGAAATCTCATTGAGATAGCCAAAGATGCATTTCAGAAGTACTAATTAAACTTCGTTAGAAACAAAGAAAAGAGGACTGAACTCTTATGTGATATCTCTCCTCCTATATGGTAGCGAAAGCTAGACAATCTCCTCAAAGATTAAGAGATTTGAAGCAACAGAAATGTGGTTCTACAGAAGGATAGAATATATGAGCAACGACTAAGTTTTAGTGAAAATGGAAACAAAAAGGAAACTTATACTTAACATCAGGAAGAAACACTTTCTTGGTCACATAATGAGGAAGGAGTGTTTGGAAAATATGATACTCACAGGACAGTTTAAAGGTAAGAGGGACAGAGGAAAACATCACATAACATAGTTGATGAGCTTAAGTAAATTGATGGCGGAACAGGGTTTAGGAGAAATAACAAAAAAAATTATTAAGCGCTCCAAAGGACAGAAAATTGTGGAGAGTCATGATCGCCTACGTCCTGAGTGGACACGGCACACAAAGAAGTAAACTGTTGCAAATCCTGACGTCTGTGTATTGAAGATTACTCAAATTTAACGTTACTATTATCGACAAACGATTTTTTATTAAATTTTCACTTTAGATTACAAATAATATTGAAATGGTTCTGGCCTACGTAATCTCAGCTATAATTAATTTATTGATGTTTTGAAAAATAAAATATTTTGTTTTAAATTTTTTGTTTAATTATCTACATTTTTACTATTCTTTAGTAAAAATAGGATAACAGCAATTTAACATTATATTCCTTTTCGATATTTATGCACAAAAATATATAATTCTACATTCTAACTCCAAGCGCGTTTGAAAATAAAAGCAAATTAACTATCTTCTTTAATGTGCCTTGTCTTTTCAGGGAGTGTGTGATGATGGCTCTCCACAACTTCTTATCTTCTTAGTAGCTCTAATCAATGTTTGTTCCTTACTATACCTTCTGCTATTCATTTACAAAAACTTATTAGGTAGGTTACTCGGTGTTTCTTGCCTTCAATATACACTGTAAAGATCAAATTCACCAAGCCCACTTTCCTCAGAAATTTCAGTTGCGTCTTTCTGATTCAAGGTCCAGATGTATATTTTGTTCTCATTTTTCTTAAAAGTTCCTATTTGCTTAATTATCCCGTCCATTGTATTCTCAGCATCCTTCTGTAGAACCACAGCTGTTACCTCAAGTCTCCTCTTCATCTGTCCGGCATTCACTGCCATGTAGGGGGATTGATATTACTTAGCATTTCATCACTCTTTTCTTTGTTTCTAACGAAATGTTCCTTTCTTCTTAATATTTTGTTTAGTCTTTGGAAAACTTCGGGTTTCTATATCACATTTCAACTAGCGTAAATTAGGAACTGCGATATTATCTTAGGCTGGATTCTTAGAAAAAGTGCTAGAATCAGTTTATAGGAAAATAAGTAATTATGACAGTTCTAAATGGACAAAAATCAAATTGTCGTTATAATAGAAGAAACAAAAATAATTTTAACTTGTTATCCCTTTAAGAAGATATTTTACAAGTATACAGCTATATGATTAGCAGGTTGTATCTACGTTAGCCAGCAAATCCCTATTGCAATTACTTGCCCAAGCATGTGTGTGTTTCTTCAGCATCTGTACATCCAATATCTGGTTTATACTGCAAGTATGACGAGCGGAGCTTACATACAATTTCTGGGAAAGAGCGCATCATCCGGCGTGATCACGTGTTTGAATAAGACCAGTACGTTCAAATCCTCGGTCATGATGACTTGGCCCGGAATGCTAACAATCTTAACACTTGGTCACGAGCCCATTTATACGTCTGTAATGCATGTTATAATAGACACAAAGGTATTCCTGCTTTTATCTCCTGAGAGGGTAATCCCCCACTACTTACACACACTCAAAATCATAAAATCATTTTACAAATTCTAATAAATATAATTACAAAGCCCCATTCTTAAAGTCTAAATTAGCGAGTAGACATACATTAATACAGGGAGTGTGTGATGATGGCTTTAATATGGGTATTAAAGGTATGAAAGCTGTGTTAAACACGAGCTTGGCTAACAATAAATAATATTTCTGCTGAAACTCTTAATTTGAAATTTAAATGATATTCTATGCTTTATTCTTTAGTTTGAAAATGATCAAATATTTAATTATTACCGTGAGAATTTTAGAATGGATTTGTTTTAATCCGACAGATCAATGCAAGTGGTTGGTTGGCAATTAATAAATAGAAAATGCACATGAAAAAGCTAGACAGAATATAGAAAATAAGACAGAGGGGTTTTGCTGGAAAGATATAGCAGAAAATGGCACGAATACCGCCATCATCGAAAGATTCGGGAAATGCTTTTTTCCAACAGTGGATGGTTTATAACTCGTTCGAGGAAACTTAAATAAAAATTTGCGCTCTTTGACAGGATTTGAACATACACACTGTTTTCTTTAATTCATGTCGGTAGAAGAAAATAAATAAACCGTTTAATAAATAAACGGAGCGTCTACTCAAATACGATTATCCACTAAATATGTCTCTGATATGACTTTTTCCGTCTTTGCTTGCGATCAAAACGAAACAGTCTGTTATTTATTAAGTATGGACAGGATGTTTCTTTCTTTCTCTCATTGAAACCTAGCGGCGTCTCCGATATGTCTTTTCCGACTCACCCTGCGATCAAAACGGAATAGTCCATTATTTATGAGGTATGGGAAGGGTGTAACGTAGGTACGTGCTAAGAGATGGACAAGCAGAATTAAAATAAGATTATTATTATTATTATTATTATTATTGTGCTAAAAGGGAGCATTAAACTACAATGTTAGTGAATGCAGCAGCATATATAAGTGCCTTTGTGAATGTTGTATTTAAATAAATGTTTGTATATGTATGGATAGCTACTGAGACGCACGATATTTTAAATTTGTGGACATTCTTCCTTTTCTTTCCAGTGAAAATACGTCTGAACTGACAGAAAAGGAATATAAGAATAAATTCGACATTTTAAGGGTAGCTATACCCTGAGAACTATGCAAATATCTTTTGTTCGACTGCGCGAATCAAGGATATCAAAACATAACATAGGTTGTCATAGATAAAAAAAAAAAAAAGTGAGTAAAATAATCTGAGACATCGAAACCGACTAGGTCAGCCATGCAAGAAAATCTGCTTTGATAGAAATAAATACGGTAAAAAGGATATGTTAGAACGTATCAGCAAATAGCTGAAATGAAAACAATATTTTGAAGAGAAAAAAATGTCACGGTTGTACCAATAATATTTGGCGCACTTGGAATACTATCAAAGGCTAGAATCGAGGTTGGATGAATTTGAAAATTTGAGAGAGAACTTAACCTGTCCACATGAGGATCAGTACTACACTTATACTAAAAAAAGGTGCTAGAGATTTGATATGATTTACTGTCATGCACTTTCCCGTGATGACCAACAGAAGTTTGGGGTGATCATGGAAATATATGAAGAAATAATGATAATAATAATAATAATAATAATAATAATAACAACTATATGCAAAATAGCCCAAAAGGAAGAGAGAAATTATATAACTGGGTAGAACCAAAAGACCGCTGGGAACAGTGCAAATATCTGGAATATGTTCATGCAGAAACCTGGCATAAGAATAAACCAGAAGTTATCTTAGAAAACGGAAAAAAGTAAAATTCTGAGGAAATTTTGGATTGAAACTGATTATCCTGCCAAGATCAGCCGACCTATGGCTAAACAGCCATTTTAAACAAGTAGGTCGATTTTCAGTACACAAGAGTAAAATTGAAAAAACAAAAAAGGAGCGAAAAGTTATTTAAATATTTGAACCTTGTCATTGGATTACAAAAACTGGGGAAGTGACGGTCGTATCCATAATTACTAGAGTACAGGAAACAGTGCCAAAATCACAGACCGAATTATTATTAGATTTAGAAATCCTCATAAATAAATGAAATCATCCAGAAGACAGTATTGCAAAACGGAGAGTTGCTGTCGCTTGCTTCTTAGCGAAAATTACTAGTCACTCCGAGTGTAGAAATTGAACAAGTACATAATAATAACAATAATAATAATAAAAATAATAACAACAACAACAATAACAACAACAATAATAATAATAATAATCTTATTCTTGTTTTTGTTATGTTGTTGTGGTTGTTTTTTATTGATTGAACCACCTATTGTTCTGCCTATTATAGTAATTATCATTACAATCGTAACAATTTTCTTTATTGCAGCCATTAATTCATTGTCCTTGCGGCTGGTTCTGTGTGGGTTACTATTACGGTGGCTGCTGTGGTTGTCTTAATAGCCTCCGTTTTCGGGGTGCCCCGCCTTCAGTGGGTGCTAAGCCCAGGCCCTCGATCTGATCGTTGTATTTTTCGCTGTAGTTGCAGGTAATTCTTTTCATCATAGTTTCAGAATTTCAAATTGCAAGCAGGTTTAAACCCAGTCTTTTGCGCCAGTCTTTCCAATAATTTTGTTTTTTTATATAAATATTAAAAGAACCTTTTTTATTAAGTTGTAAATTAGAAAAGGTGCAAATACAGAAAATGACGCCCACTTCAGAATTTTATCAGTAAAAGGAAAAGAAAAGAGAGAAAACTGTGAAATAAAATTAAACTAACAATAAGGAATAACCTCTTCATAAGTGAAGAAACTAATAAAAACATCTCTCACGAATTTAAGTCTTTCTCTAATAATAAAACGCTATTTTTTTATTTATAGACGAGAATCTTATATGCCGCTAGCGTCCACCCACAACCAGGAATAGATGGAGAGTGTGCCTCGTGGTGTAATAATAGTTAATGAACTAGTCTTCTTGAGCATTACTACTGTATAGTCAATTCGAATTTTACATAGTTTGTACCAAACTAAGCTTAGCTTATCAAATAACATCTTTAGACGCATAGGGTAAAGATTAAAGAGCTAATCTGATTGACCATTACTTCTAAATAGGGATTTCACTCTTTAAGGATTTTACAGACAGTTTGCAATTCAATTCTCACTGACTTCCATACTTTTCGCCTTATTTCAAAAGTTATGAGTTATGAGCTGCCTCGGGATGGAGTAATTTTTAGTTAACCATTGCCATTTACTGCTGATGTATTCATTGTATGAGACATTCATTGAGGCTTATAGCCTCAATGAATGCCTCATACATGTGGTGTTGTACTAAAAATTCAAAAATCAAACTCTATAATAATTATCAATGTGTATTTATATATTTCCAGCCACATCTGTAGTGAGAAGGGAGGTAAATCAACTTAAGAAAACGAAACAATCAAAAATTAACCTTATACACTATCCGCATGTAAGCTGTTTGTTCTCAATATGTGTTAGAGACTATATCGACCTGCAAAATTATTTTTAAGTGCTGCACGGGATGTTTTGGATAATTTTGAACAATTTTGGGAGTGTTGAATGAAAAAGTAACATCCATTTTCCTCTGTTAGCTTTAGCCTTCTTGACCATTTGATTGGTTTGTTTTTTGTTTATCAAACCTTTGCAGGTTATTTAAAGCCAGAAAATATTTTTCAGATTGTAAGAATGTTTTGGAGATAATGATGATTTACTGATACAAATCCTACTAATTAACCCATAGTTAGGGGGAGAAGAGATGGATTCATACTCCTCCCAACTGTATTTGCGCATAAGTGAATATAGCGGACCCGACTGGAATTTGTAATTCCCTTCTCTGATTTCGATTTCTGAGTCGTTATTCCGTTCGCCACTCGCACATCCAAGCTTAAAATCCTTGGTATTCCAAAGCGATAACCCATATAGGTAATGACCAGTATCGACGTTGCTTAACTTAGGCGATCTTACGAGAACCAGTGCTTCAACATAAGTTAGTCTTTCCTGTTTGAGAATACCATACCCTACGTAACTCAAGTTTCTTTTATAAATGTTTGGTGCAGATTATGTGAAGTGGTTATATCGAAAGACTTTATAATGTTTCCATTCATAACTTAGAATAATACAATTACACTGTCATTATCATTATACATTATCGTAATATATAACAATAAGTTGTTTGAACAATCAGGAATTTAATAATTTCATGTTTTCTATGGGGTATTTGTAATTAATTTGAATATTGTAAAAAAAATATTGGTCATAAATACTCGTTTTTGAAAATGAAAATCTTACAACTGTTGTCTGCTAACTATCGTGCTTTAGTAGACGCCTATATGTGTACGTTTGGGTGTCTTTCCACAGATGTTTGTCTATGCTTTTGCATGACATTTCTTTAAAGAATCAAACATTATTATTAGAAAAGTTAGAGTGAATAGCGTACTTACTGATTACATCATAGATTAGAGAGTTTATTCAGTTAAAGCATGACTTCGAACTGCATGTTAGGCACTACCTAATATACATGTTAGGCATTATATGATATTTTTGTAGGGCACTATCTCAAATACGTTAGGCACTATCTCATATATATGTTATGCACTACCTGAAATACATGTTAGGTAGTATCTCATACACATGTTAGGCACTATCTCAAATACGTTATGCACTCATATACATGTTGGGCACTATCTGAAATACATGTTAGGCACTATCTCAACCAAAGACATTTTGGTGATCATTTCCTTTAATTCTCTTGTAATACTGATTGTTTTAATCAATTAATGTTCAAAACTAAAGACATATTCTCAAATAACCACGTCAGATCTAGATTGTCATGTAGATGTCATGCATTGTCACCACACTTGTTCAGAAATGACTAAACTGTCAACAATATGCAACCGTTTTCTCAGATCAATGTTTAAAAATGGTTTCCAGTGAATGAACCCTGTAGGTCTTTGAAAGGTTTATTCTTCTTCGAATCTCGTGGACTAGTACTATAGAATCACAAAGAATATTACCAGACAACAGAAGCTACAATTCCTTAGAACTTTCTACAGCAGCAGCAAATTAAAGCGGATATCACATATAACTTCAAGAGGAAATAATGGCGTAACCAAGATGCTGACTTTCCACATAACTTCAAACAAAAACTTAGGAAAGAAGACTGCATCTCTATTGGAAACAACGATAAAAGTGAACTTGACAAACCTATATTCCTGAAAATTGTTTTAAACAGAAATATTTTATAAATTTCAAACGACGGTAACACTGACTCGTCGTCAGTGAATGCCGAATGTTTCTTTATAATATTACAATTACCATTACCAATATCTGCTATAACTAAGTGGTATAAAAATCAATAATATCGCCAGAGAAGCCACATGCTGAATATGAATGTATGTGTGTACGTACGCATGTGTGGAGAGTAATCCTGTCAAGTCGGTTGTTTTCACGCGTATGTTTGATATAATTCAAAACTTAGCAAAAATGTATACACACGTACATAAATGCGTACACTCTCGTTCGAAATCGCTCACACATTTGACTATAAATGTATATACACACATTGATGCTTACATAACAAATGCGCAAGCCAAACTTCTATGTGTTCATACGCAGATTTAACCAACGCCCACTAAAATAAAATTTCATCTTTCCCGCCTTTCTTGTACGTTTTGTTTCTTTTCGCCTTATAAACAAACATTCAAACTCTCACTTCCTTTCAAACTCTTTTGCACGCTTTACCGCCTCGTGACCACTTATAAAATCCGCATACATCAAGTAAATAGTTCTTTATCATTGGTCAATTACAATGACGTCATCGCACACGTGCAGCATGAGAAGGGGGCACCGCAAACACAATGGTTGATTGGGGATTCTTTTGCGCCATGGTTTTCTATTACAATAATTCTTTGGACGATGTCAAAAACCAACTCATTTTTTTTTCTTTTTCTTCTTAAAGATAGAAGAATGAAAAAATCGAAAAGGGAAAAATAAGAGAGAAGGGAAATATCACAAAAGAACGGGATGAAGCAACTGTCGGTGTGTTTTTGTTATTTCATTTTATTTCATTTAGCGTGAACGCTAACAATAGTCAAGAAAGTGAAAGTGAAAGTAGTGTTGGCAGGGATGTGTAAGTAGAAAGATAGTGCAAGGAAGGAGGTCAGAAAGCAAAGAAGAACTAAATTATTACTTGGCCCGGGGCAAAAGTAGCAGAGGAAAAGGGTTTCGGTATACACCGTATAATTGTGGCTGGTGAAAATGAGAAATCAATTAACATTGTACCAGCAGGTTTTACTAATAGAAATTACGGGAAATGCGCTCTTCTCTGGCCTAAGGATCAGTCACTGACGTTGTCGTAGCCATATTGTTAATATGTCGCTATGAAGAAACAAACTTTTCTTTGATGCTGTGTTTTTCCCAGATAGATTTACTTGTTATGCTCGAGTGCGTATTTGACTCACAGTCGTAGCTCATCATTCGCTACAGTGTACAATAATGTGCGAATATTAAAATTGATTTAAATACTTTCAGTAATTTTAGTTATGTAATGTTGCCACATGATGGACTATGAAAAAATCAGGACCAAAAGATTCTGGAAAATTGTCGGCTCAATGTACCGCTCCAGATATTTTTGGGCTCCTTCGTCCATGAATTAAATTTGACCAAAAATGGAGTATTGCTTCCATAGTTGGACTGAAACTGCCTAATCCTCACTTTCCAGCCTTAGTAGAATTCAGAGTTGTTTACGAGGCTGTGTGATGTATGGCATATTTTCCATCCTGCAGCTTCCTTCCTACGGACACAACATTACAAGCCTATCGCTAATCCATCGCTATTTCTATGGCAAATGCGCAGACGAGTTCCATTAGTTAGTTCAGTCAGGTCAAACATTTGTAGCTTAGATCCGCCATGTTAGGTCCACGAAGTCGAACCTCCTCTTTTTCTCATTATTTCTTTTGTAAGGAAGAAGTTCCACTTAGCTTTTTCTCAAGAACCACTGCTTTTTTGGAACTGACTCCCGCATGGATGTTTCCCCGAACTGAAACGTTTCAAGTCAAAGTTGAATACTCTCCATATCATCATAATCTTCACTTCCTACTCTTACTCTCACGTCTCACACATCATTCAGTAACTCTCTACCTTAATTTAATTGTATATATATATATATATATATATATATAGCATAATGAGAAGCCACGTATACTTTCTTAATATGTATATATAGAAAAAGTTTCAAATTAAAAATTATAATGTTTTATTTTATGAAAGTATTTATTTATTTATATATATATTTGATATTTCAAATTGTCCTCAATTTTCATCAGAAATAACTGTTTGTTACAAATAAATTAAAATTACTGTTTGTTGGCAAGTAGCGTCCTTCCCGAGACGCGGACGTCACGTGATATGGAACGTCACTGTTCAGATATTCCTAACTTAAATCTAACTGTCATAAATATTTTAAAAAATATTTTTTACTATATCTAAAGAAATTGCTTAGCTATTGAAATATTTATAAAGATTTAAAACACCTAAGTCCCTATTCAACCCTAATTTATGTGTATTTAATTTTAAAATCCAATATGTTTCTTTTTTTCTGCGTGTGAATGTGGAAGTAAAATCTATGTGGAAGTATATTTTTGAAAAACCAAAAACTCAATAAACTAATTGCTGAGGACCCCATTTTACAACACATAACTTACCTGAAAGATTATTTAATACAACAGATCCCACGAAGATCTCATTATGTTCACTACACCAATACTACCTCTGCTGACAACCACATCGCTAACCTATCTAAATACACTCTCACCCAAGGAGAAACCTCTTTATTAAATAAAGGATTATCATTCTGCCCCTCACAACCACTAAAACCTCTAAACCTTTGCTACGATATGGAAAAATACCTTCGTAGACTGAGACTAAAAGAATATTTCTCAGACAACAAACCTACTTCTAATACAGACAACAGCGCTAACCAATCATGCTCCAAACTTCCTCCGACGAAGAACAATATATGGACCCCACCAAGCGGACGTAACCAACACTTGGATCAATATGCCCACAAAGCCAGACAACACATGGATAACTTCTTAAAAAACAAAGGACACCAGATAAAAAAATACAACTTATCCAAAATAGAACACCAAGCCATCTATACTCTTAAAAACAACCGAGACATAATTATCGTACCAGCCGACAAGGGCGGAGCTATAACCATCTTAGACACTAACCACTACATTAAAGAAGCAGAATCACAACTTCAAAATAACAGATTCTATGTACCCTTACCTCTAGACCCAACTAGCACATTCAAAACAGAATTATCACTTCTCCAGAACCTGAACTACAACATAAAAAATACCATAAAATCTCTTATTCCTGAGAACCCTAAAACAGCAACATTCTACACTATCCCAAAACTACATAAACTCCCCAAAAATCATTTCAGAAAAACACCCTAACACTTTTTCATCCGACCCACATCAAATTACACAATCAAATAATGAAGAGAACATCTATGAAATTTCAAAAACCCTTAAAATCATGCCACCTGGTAGACCCATAATATCAGGCATTGGCACCCTCACAGAACTTATATCTGGGTACATAGACAATATCCTAAAACCTTTATTGCCTGACATACCTAGTTATATTAGAGACACTACTGACTTTCTCAGCAAATTACAAAACATTAACTTAGTCCACCATGATACAATCCTAGTAACGATGGATGTTTCGTCCCTTTACACGAACATTCCACATGTTGAAGGAGTATCAGCTTGCTATGAGTTCCTTAGTAACAAAAAAAATTACCTAACTACCAAATTACAGATATATGCCAATTAATAAAGTTCATCTTAACACATAATAATTTTAAATACAACAACAAACACTATTTACAGATTAGTGGCACAGCAATGGGCACAAAAATGGCACCTAGTTATGCTAATATCTTTATGCACATTCTAGAAAAGAAGATACTAGACAATTCGGAATATAAACCATCACATTACTTTAGATATATTGATGACATTTTCTTATTATGGACTCATGGATCAGAAAAATTAAAAACCTTTTTTTTCACTTTCTGCAACAATTTCCACGATACAATTAAATTTACCATGGAGCACTCATACACATCCATCCCTTTCTTAGACGTTATGATAAAATTAAACAAACATACACTTTCTACCAGTCTATACAACAAACCCACAAACCAACATAAATTCCTGCACTTTAACAGCTGTCATCCCTTTAAATTAAAAAAATCTATTGTATACAGCTCATTTCTTAGAACCAAACGCATATGCTCAGACCATTTAGATTTTCTATACAATATTAATAACTTAACAAAACAATTCCTAAAATGCAAATACCCAATAAAAATAATAAAAGAAGCACTAAATAAAACTATCCTGATAAATCGTAACACACTTCTCACATACAAGAAAAATAAAAACAACAATCGGATTCCCATGGTTTTTAACCACAATCAATATTCCCACACACTTATTCATAATTTAAAAAATGATTACAAGAACCTCCAATTAGACAACAAGATCAAAGACATTTTCGATAAACCACCCATAAATGCAATGAAACAATCACCTAACTTATCAGCTATCCTCACCTCTACCAAATATCTAAACAATAGAAACCAAACAGGAAATTACAAATGTAACAAACCTCGTTGCTTAGTTTGCAAACATTTAGTAATAGCTAATACATTTTACGTACCCAACACCAATATCAGGATACAGCCACCTAACCTCACCTGCGATACCCATAACGTAATCTATTATTTATTCTGCAACTTATGTCCTAATAGTGGATATATTGGTGAGTCTGGAAACAATTTTAGATTTCGTTTTAATAACCATAAACAAACAATACGTCAAAACAACCCTTATTCCCCCATAGCTAAACACTACAATCAATCAGGACACACATTAGAAAACTGCAAATGTTTATTAATAGATTCCGATTTTACTTCCACATTCACACGCAGAAAAAAAGAAACATATTGGATTTTAAAATTAAATACACATAAATTAGGGTTGAATAGGGACTTAGGTGTTTTAAATCTTTATAAATATTTCAATAGCTAAGCAATTTCTTTAGATATAGTAAAAAAATATTTTTTTAAAATATTTATGACAGTTAGATTTAAGTTAGGAATATCTGAACAGTGACGTTCCATATCACGTGACGTCCGCGTCTCGCGAAGGACGCTACTTGCCAACAAACAGTAATTTTAATTTATTTGTAACAAACAGTTATTTCTGATGAAAAATTGAGGACAATTTGAAATATCAAATATATATATAAATAAATAAATACTTTCATAAAATAAAACATTATAATTTTTAATTTGAAACTTTTTATATATATATATATATATATATATATATATATATATATGTGTGTGTGTGTGTGTGTGTGTGTGTGTGTGTGTGTGTGTGTGTGTGTGTGTGTGAATCATTTCAACTCAAGCAAAACAATAATGCTGCGGAGACGCAGGGAGTTACAAGGATTGAAAGAGAATGAGAAGACTTTAGTGAGGGAAAGTGAGGAAAAGGACAAAAAAAGAACAGAAATCAGGAAGACAGAAGATGGCAATGGAAGTTGCATTTAAATTTTTGAAGATTGTAAGTGACAATGAAGTAAGAAATCGAAAAGAGACTTCCACAAGCGAGAAAATAAAATATTATAATAGAACTAACGGTTGCATCTAGCTATTTCAACGTTTAAGACCTAGTTGCTAATCTAGTGGCTTGCTTAAATTCATGGAGTCGAGGCAGTAACGTGAACAGCAGATCAAAACAATTGCCAAGGAAATATTTGTAGAAAAGTCAGAGGGAAGCCACGTCACGTCAGTGAGAAAGTGACTGAAGTCGAGATGCCAGATCAAGATCAATTGCATTGCAGACCCTTTGAATTTTGTCAAGAATCTCGAGATATATAGTAGAAGCACCAGAACATATATGGCATCAATATTCAATACACGAACAAATGGTAGATTTATTAATGTGTCAGATGGATTCTAACGAGAAGAATTGTCTGGCACGTGAACCAACTTTCCTAGTAGTAGACCTAGCAATTGATACAATATAATCGTTCCACTTCATGGCAGTGGAAATCGTGAGCCTAACGGTGGTGTTCTCCTGGAGTTTGGCATCAGCAAAGCTGATGAAAGTCAGAAAAGTTTCTCTATGGTTATTAAATTAGTTTTGTTTTCAGGGCGTTAAAATTTACAAGCCATTTTTGTTCCAGTTAACCAATGATTTGGGTCATTTTCGAGAGCAGTTACCAGATTTACTTTGTCGGATTTGCTGTTAAGACAGGTGTAAATCGTTCGTTGATGAAGATCAGAAATGGCGTAGATCCGAGGATATAAATTATTTGTGATGCTTTAGCAAGACAACTGATATCTAATCAATAGCGTACATCTCATAAAAGTAATTATTTTATATGAGAAATGTTAAGAAAGCTTTTCATCTGGATATCGTGTTTATTCTAAAAAAGATATAAAAACATCTTTAGAATTTGTGAACTCACAATTTCGTGTCAAACTTTGTACGTATACAGTAGTGATAATAAAAATAAAAGTTTTCTTGTTTCATTAAATGGCATTTGAAGCGTTTAATTTCACCTAAATACATTGAAAGATTGACTTTTCATTTCATTGTGAAAACTATAATATCCATGTACATTTTTTTTTAAATAGCTAAAGTTTGAATGCATTTGTATATCAATTCTAATATGGAAGATCGAAGAAAATAATTATATTTTCGGCGTATTATTTTTCACTTTAGGAAAAATAACGAAATAATTCGTGCAGTTTATGGTGAAGATATTTCAATTACAGAATGCGTCCAAAGTGATTTTCGAAGTTTTTTTCAGGGGATTCCCCGATGAACGATGATCACATGACAGCAAACAATCATGAGATTACTTGAGAATGATGTGTGTTATACGACGCAGGAGATAGCCAACGCGCTCGAAATAATCAAATCCACGGTTGAAAATCAGTTGAACCTGTTTGGTTATGATAGGCGCTTTGATGTGTGTCTTCCACATAGGTTAAACGAAAAAAATAAGTATTTCTGTGTGCGATTTTCTACGGAAATGTTCTATTTTAAAAACAGATAAGACGAGCGATGAAAAGTGAATCCTTTAAAGCAATATGAATACAACTGGTGGAGTAAGTGATACGAATCACTATTAGTGAACTACCAAACCAAAAAGCTAAATTTGGGACTAAGTGTAATTTTAAATCTTTATCACAAATATATACAGTAATTCTTGATTTTGTTGGTGGTTTTATTCTTTTAACATGGTCGCCTGAATATGCTTCATGGAACCTCTCTAATCTTTTTTTTAATTTTCCATAATAGTAATGTAACCCCATAATTACATCTTACGAAATTGTAAAGGCAGATACAGATTCACGAATTCGACCGAAAGATTCAGACATTTAATGTATACAGAGGGCTTGAAATTAATTAAAAATTAAATTAAATTAAATTAAAAATGAATTGGAAATTTTGATGCAAACAATCAAAATGATAACAAAGACGATAGTATGGATAATGGAAGCACGAAATATGCTTTATTAGTTATATATGAAAGAAACGAGAAAACGACAACAGGAACACTACTATTACACAAAGAAATCGTTAGGTTACTGAACGGAAATGAACGCTGCAAATACTTAATAATATTAGAGACGGATCCGATCAGTAAAAAAAATAATAAGAGAGAGTTTGGAAACGAAACGAAACTCATCGACAGAAACATGATTAAAGACAGAAAGACATTGGCAGTGTCCATGGAATGATACTCAGTTCTCTTCCTAAACTTGATAAGCGAGAACGAGGAAAATGATAACAATACTTAATGTCTTACACACTAAATATGTCTGTAGTGATTTACTAAGGACAGCTCAGATGTGACACGGGGCCGCAAGCAAGGAACAGACAATGAAGATCATTGCTTAGTCATAATTGATCTAGCGGCACAAACTTTCTAACCTTTTAACCACGTCGAAGTGTCCGCACTTGAGATGACTGTATACGAAAAAAGAGGTGGAAAAAGATATAATTCTGTTTGCTCCTACCTTAGGTAGTAAGCTAGCTGTCTATGTGCGTTACGTTCTTACTTGTACCCTGTCCACACATCTTGGGTATAGTTGTAGTTGTATAGTTGTAGACAAATCACTAACCATTTTGTTTATTTCCGGCTGGCCACCCTCTGACGCACGTTGAAGCTGCATATATGTGTTGCTAGAAATAAAATTATTCAGGCAAGTCTCGTGGAGAATATCTACTTATTTTTCACCCTGCCATCATCTCAGATATATAATGGACGTTGAGAGGAAAGGCGGAAGAAAAATATACCGGAGACGCTCTTTGACCTTAATGATAAAAGGAAAGAATACATAATAATAAGAAAGAAAGAAAGAAAGAAAGAAAGAAAAGAAAGAAAGAAAGAAAGAAAGAAATATAAAGTGATAACGCTCTCATGCGTTTAGCCTCTGCTCCAGTGAAATAGATAACCTTGTTAATTTAGGATCTTTTCATTTGTACCTTCTTCATTAAATAATCACCTGTGAGATAAATGTGAAAAAATAAAAATTACTCAAATTTCAGCAGGATCTCGCTATTAGTATTTATTCAGACATCGGAAGACTGCATTGTTGTGAGTATAGAAAGTAGCTGCAGATTCGACAAAAGGACAAGAAGCTGATATGTTCTAGAAAATAAAAAATAATAATAAAATTCACGGGACTTTAAAAATGAAACAAACCAAACCAAAATATTGTCATTATTAACAAAGAAAAGAATATATATATCAGATAGTAGATTACGCTATTTCAGTAGATGACAAAAAATGTGATTTTTTACCAAGAAACTTGTTTTTTTTCTTCTTTTTTTAAGCCATTTCACTCCAACAAAGGCAATGAAACCATTAGAACGCAAGAGGTTACTGAGTGTTAGAGAATATGAGAAAAACTACTATTAAGGAGAAAGGTAAATAAAAGAATAAGTATTAAGAAGATAGATGAATTAAAATTTTGAAGATCAAAGCTGACTGGGAAGTAAGAAGCCGGAAGAGAGTTCCACAAGCGAGAAGTGCGATAGAAGAAACTGATAAAATTATGGAATATGAAATGAATAATTGTATCCATGACTATTGATGCGCTTGGAAATGTTACAAAAAAGCCTGCAAAATGATTAAATTAATTCGAAATCAAAAAAAAAAATAAGAGTCTATTCAGACAACATCATTATTAAAAAAAAGATTTTTAATACTTAGCGGAAGGGGAATGGTTTATTAAGGATATTTAATGCTACTTGATCTCAAATTACTTGACCGATGGATTAAATAGCATGGTAGACTAGGTGCTATAGCATTGGTTGGCAACCAGTCTAGAAGAAGGATAAATCTGAATTCAAAAACTGTTGGGCGTGAGGCTGGAAAATTTTATCCTTTCACAGTTAAAATGGCTAGATGTAACCGTAAGTTCTATGCCAACAGTTTCTTCTGTAGCACTTCTTGCTTGTGAAACTCTCTTCCGGCATCTTGCTTTCCAGTCAACTTTGACCGTCAATGCAATGTCAACCATTATCTTCTGTATTTTTTTTTTAAATCATATTCTTTTATTTTTCTATCTTCTTAATATTTTTTTCCAGATTCATTCACACTCTTTGCGTTTTTGTAGTTTTATTGTCTTGCTTGGGATGAAATAATTCAAAAACAGCCCACCACGTAAAATCTTATAGAAACCACAACACTACTATAGTGGGGCTGTGACTCATACTTCACGTGAGTCTACTGGTACTAAAGTGGAGGGAGAAGAGGTGAAGAATCTCAAGATATTACAGGTGTGAAACCTCAACCAGTACTACTAACAATAAGAACAAGTATAATTAAGAGCAATGCTAGTATATTTAGACTTCACTAGTTTATTTTTTTTTTTATGGGATCTAATCGTGCTCGTGGGTTACGGCACACAATTCGACAGTTATTCAAACTTTCTGCTGTCATTTTGAATCATGTGCACAATGTGTTGCCAGAGCGGCTTTGTCGGGGCTTTCCTGACAAAGTGAAACGCACACTTTCACCTCTCATTGTTTTATAGTATTTATTCCCTTTCGATAAGAAGAAGAATTGGATGCACGTGGACTGACGAGTTTAAGAATAAAGACCAGTGGAAGAGCAGCCATAAGTGAGGTGAACGCCGCAAGACGGACGATAGCTCAAAGAGGCTTAGCTCCGATGGATTTAATTTTGCGCTTGACAACACCTTTTTTGTTTTGATTTATGAATACCATAATGAAATGTCAAATTCTTTCTCTCTTTCTTTGTTTCTTTCGTTCTTTCATTCGTTCTTCCTTTCTTTCGTTCCTTCTTTCTTATCGCTTTTCTGTGTTTACTTCTGTCCTCTTTTTCGCTTTTTTCAAATTCCTTCACGGTTTTCCGTTTTCTTTTTTATATATTTTTCTTTTCTTTATTTTATTTTTCCTACAGTCCATTTTTTTGGTAATTTTCTTTATCGATCTAACCTTTGATTCCTCTCTTGCATAGATCCTTCTTTAAATCTCATATATATATATATATATATATATATATATATATATATATATATATATATATATATATATATATATGTGTGTGTGTGTGTGTGCGTGTGATTGATTGATTGATTGATTGGTTGATTAGTTTGTCTTTTTTACGACATATCAACCTTTTTGCAGGTTATTTAAAGCCAGAAAATATTTTTAGATTGTAAGAATTTTGGGGGAGACAATAATGATTTACTGATAAAAGACATGCTAATTAATCCATAACTGGGGAAGAATAGGTGGGTTCATACCTTTCCCATGGGTATTTCCGCGTAAGTGGATATGATGAACCCGACTGAAATTGGAACTCTGTACTCCGATTTACAATTCCGAGCTGTTATCTATTACACCATCTACATATCCAAGCTTACACCACTTGGTATTACCAAGCGGTCAACCATCTACATGCTGATCAGGATCAATGTTGCTTAACTTTGGTCATTGTACGAGAACCGGTTTCCAATGTGATACAGCCGTAAGCTTAGTGAATATCTGTGTGCGTGTCTGTCTCTGTGCGCATGCGCGCGCGTGTCTGTGTAATAAAATTAATGTTCATTTATCTTTTGTCTAATCTGAGATTCTGTTAATTGCATCAACTTTCCAGGAGACAGGATAGTGGAATTATGAAATTTCGAGTTTCTCATCGTTTTTTCCTTGAATCGTCTGAGGTTCACTTTGCGTGTAAAACTGGTAGTCACGTTGGTCTTGAAATATGTTCTTTTTTCTTGTTTTCTTTTTAGATGCTGTTAATTTATTGGTTTTGTTTTGGGATTTTGTCTATTTCGTCATGTTTATACACGCATATCTATCTATCTATTTTAGTTATATATATATCTATATATATATCTATATCTATATCTATCTATATATATATATATATATATATATATATATATATATATATAAATTTCAGATAGAGTATATCTATAAAGGAAAATATAAATAAAAACAAAAGGAAAAGTTATCTTAGCCGACGCGTTTTTCGTCATCTAAGGAACTTTATTAAGGCTAATTACAAAGTCCCTCAGATAAGATAAATTATCATTTTGTCTTTATTCATATATATATATATATATATATATATATATATAATGGAAAGATTATAGTTGTTCCAACGAGAGAAAAATGTATATTTTAAAAAGAGAACCCACAAACGTTTTTTGGTTGTAATATATTTTTAAATATTATACTTTATTTTCCATATTTTTTTGCTACACGTGTTTTGGGATTGTGATCTTCATCAGCCGAAGAATGGTTATTTCCACCTACTATTTAAAGCAATTAATTTTTTCGCATGTTTAACCATTGTCTTTTGTGTGTGGTAGTAATCCAAATTCATCTTGAACTGGCGGAAAAATGGTCCTTTGCTTAAGGGGTATTAAAACAATTGTTATTGGTCAGAAAAAATGAAGGAATGTGATCTTTGTTCTTATCTTTTTATGTCTTCTATATCTTTTTCAACCTTTCTCCATTTTTTTGTGTATTATGCGTGTGTATTTTTTTTCTACTATGTGTATGTATATTACTTTTCCATACATATATATTGTTTTATTACAAGGAAACACTACACACACACACACACACACATATATATATATATATATATATATATATATATATATATATATATATATATATATATATATGTTGTGTTTGTTGTGTGTGTGTGTGTGTGTGTGTGTGTGTGTGCAGTTCGTCTAGCGTGTTTGTTTTTTGCGTGTGTATATATTATTTCTCCATACATATATACTATATTATTATAAAAACACCTATACTGTAACTACATCTATTTTTATGTTGTGTTTGTGTGTGTGTATTAGGTTGGAACAAAAATTCAAAATATCATACTATACGATTTGTGTGTGATTGTGAATTTTTTAATGTATTTACATTAAAAGTGAAGATGGGGGTAGTGAATTAAAGGCATTTTCGTCTTTTGTCACTCTTTTATTTACGGAAATGTAACAAACGTTATAAAAACTGTAAAAAAATACGTCGTTTATAGAGATTATGCTATAGCTATAGATCAATGTTCGGATGCGCTTCGCTAGTTTCATGAAGTAGAAATTTTGATCAAGAAGATCGAGAACCTTCCGGAAGGCTTGCAGTCTTTGAGGATTAAATCGAAAATCTGATTAAAAATAATCCAGGCCATACGATACCGGACATCGCCGAGATTCGTTATTCATATTCGCCTTGTAAGACATTTGAAAATACAAAGTTACGTTAATCGCTAAGATGTTTAATTAATAGAAACAAATTTAATGGAACGCATTTTTAGCCATAATCATTTGAAAAAGAACGATTACCGACAATAAAAATTCGGTTGTTTACAACAATGTGGAGAAAAAATTGTCCTGGGGTAAACGAAACGCGCTGCCGTTAACTAATTAAATATCGGTCTGCATCCGAAAAAGGTGATGTTGCGGCATTGCAAAAGCATGGTTCATTACGACTTCTTTCTGCCAAATCAAACGATGAATTCAGACAAGTGGTGACCCCAATGTGATCGAATAAAAAGCACCCGAAATTGACCAATCAGAAGAGCGTCCTCTCCATGAGGTCAACACCAAATCTAATGTCGCTTTATTGACTCGGAAAAATTAGTACATCAGATGCGAAATATATCATACCATAACTACAAATCTCTTCATCTCAATTTAACTTTTGCAAATCATAGATCTAAAAAAAAACCGGTAAAGTTACTCAAAAATAAATATTTTTAAAGACTCCAGTTGCAT
Source organism: Acanthosepion pharaonis (assembly GCA_903632075.3). NCBI lineage: Eukaryota > Metazoa > Mollusca > Cephalopoda > Sepiida > Sepiidae > Acanthosepion > Acanthosepion pharaonis. The sequence continues at coordinate 1,129,392 of CAHIKZ030000668.1, read as the reverse complement.
TTTCAACTTGTTTTTTCTTAAAATGTTACTCGTTGGAGATATATAATTAAAAAAATTCTTACTTTCTCATATATATATATATATATATATATATATATATATATATATATATATATATATATATATATATATACTATTTTTAACTCAATACAAAAGTGGCAAGAAAATAAACAATCAATTGCTGGTATCGCTTGACGAGTGGACGGAGTGATTGGTGGAGGGCGTGTCCACGAAACCTTTAGAGTCGGGATGTTGAAAATAACATGAATCATCTAAGTCTCAAATTGTATATTTGTAATAATCATTTTAAATGCAATGTCAATCGCCATTTTTTCTTGAACCCTGTTCAGCTTTTATCCTTCCCTAGGTCCCCCCATACCTAGTACTTCCTCTTACCTCCACTCTCTGTAACCCCCTGCGCACTAGTGACCTTCCCACCCTGCTTGGGGTGAAATGATTAAAAAAAAAAGATGCGGCATCCGTAGCCATAAAGGTATGTTACGTTTAAAGAAGGGTCTTCCCTGATGTCAAAGAGGATATAAGTTCGATTTCTGTTGTTGGCACAATCTTTCTTTCGTAGAAGTTCTCAATCTAGGCCTGTTTTTACTTTTTAAGAAAATATAAATATGGATAGCAACTCAGTTATGTGTATTCACTAAAAATAACGTTATTTTTAGTGAGTACACCTATATATTAATTAACTCATAGCGGGGCAGTACAGCATTTGAGTGTAAGTGAATATAATGAAATCTACTTGAATTGGAAACCGATTTACGATTTCCAATTCCGAGCCCTTATGCATTAAGCAAACCTTGATATTGTCTGTATGCAAGAGGTGCGTTGAGATGGTTGTGATTCCATTATTTAATATTTAATTAGTTTTGAATACCCACGAGGAGACAAAACATTATGGGGTTGCAATCGCAATTCTGATAGATAATATCATACACCAATCAGAAAAACTGATGGTTGAAACTGTTGTACATGACTATGAGATCTATGTGATATCTATGTGATATCAGCTTAGAGCTTAAAGAAAGATTCTACACAAGATTTCATAAAAATTTTATATTCAAAAGAAAAACATAAACTTGTGCATTACACACATACACACATACACACACATATATATATATATATATATATATATATATATATATACTACACAGACATTTTGAAAAATTAACCGTGTCATATAATTCTTATAATGATAGTAATAAGAATTATATGACACAGTTAATTTTTCAAAATGTGTACACACACACACACACACACACACACACACACATATATATATATATATATATATATATATATATATATATATATATATATATATATATATATATATATATATATATATATATATATATATATATATATATATATATATATATATATATATATACAGTCATTCTTTTATTTAATTGCGTCATGATTTTATGAAAGTCTTGACAAAAAAAACTGAACAAAAACAATAAAGTAGAAATTAAGTTTGCAATTTATACAACCAACAGAATAACTGAATCTTGGTTAGAAATGAAAAAACAGCTGAGAATCATTTGTGGCAAGAAGAAAATAAAATAAAACTGCATTACTGTATTAGAATATTTGTGAACGACCATTCTTTTTTCCTCTAATTTTCAAGCTAGAAAATATAGATCAATAGTAACGCTTTCTGAAAATGTATCTTAAATGCCGGATTTGTTATTTATAATATTATCCCTGCGTATTTGTAAAAAGAAATGAAAAGAGGAAAAAAATGATAAATTTCTAATGAGCTTCTACAAGATGAAAAGTTATTAATTTTGCCATGTCTATTTGAAACATTCTTAAAATAAAACGTCAATTTATCGCTCTAGCATATAAATATACGAGCTATTGTGTTATCATTAGTATCTAGTAGAGTAGTTACCGAAAACTGAAATTTAAGATGAATTTCAGATCTTAGCGAACCACTGATGAAGATAAGCAGTGGATTACTTTATTTGCTTGTTAAAACTTGCAGGTGGTTTAAAAAGCAAATCTATAATTTTTTACAAGTGAGAAAACATGTCTAAGTTTTTAATTCTTTCCAAGGAGTTATATACAGAGGTACAGACCAATCTTTAAAGAATTAATGGATTAATTTTTATAGATATGGGCTTCCGAGAAAAATAGCTTGGTGAGGAAATGTACTTTCTTTAAAAAGGAAAAATCGAGCCTCACTGGGGGTTTTCGTATCCGAGCGGTAAAGTACACTGAAGAAGAAGAGTTTTTTTTTTGTTTCTCTACAAACAGGTATATCGTCGTCATTAGCACCCCCATTTTTTATCTTCGAAAAGGAAAGTACGAACTTTTTAATTTTTTAAAACGCACGCCTCCCCCGCCCACACACACTTACTTATTTAATAGCCCTTCGATATTTGTTCAGGAGACCAGTGAGTAAGTAACTCACTATTCAATTGTAATAATCTACAGGAGCAGCTTATGAACCACAATGCGGCGCTGGGTCTATCCTATACGACTGCTTAATTTCTTCGACTAGTAAAAAGTTTATGTAAAACAAAAAAATGGAAAAAGGAGCTATTCAGACCTTTTTGATAAAAGTCTACAATCGGATCCATAATTCGTAAGCGTAAAATGGCGGGGTAAAATTTATATATATCCTTTACTAGCAGTATAACCTATCTTTGACCGGGTCTTTCATTACATTTTTGCCGTTCAATTGGAGCAGTTTAAGTCTAAAGTCAACACACCCGAAAATCAATATTAGTCACAACATTTGGGTGCAACTGAGGCACATCCCCAAATGAGGGGTTAAATTTTGAATGGGAAGGGGTGGTCCTGAAAAGGGAGCTGTATAATATTAAATAATATTATTGTAATAATTTAAACTATTTATTTTTTATTAAAGTTTTTATGAAAGACACACACACACATATATATATATATATATATATATATATATATATATATATAGATAGATAACTAGACTCGTTTCGAAAAACCCTCAATTTTTGATTTGCTAATCAAATTAATCTCGAGGGAAAAAAGGTTTTAAAAAAAGAAAGAGCTACAAACATGAACTTCTGTCGACAAAAAATCGCACAGATGCAGGTCTGAAGCCCAAAGAAAAAACCCCGATACGAGTAAACAAGGTTTAGGTGAAACCTAGGTAGGTTTGTCTAGCTCACTAGGCGTATCTATCTATCTATCTATCTATATATATATATATATATATATATATATATATATATATATATATATATATATATATAGAACAGATAGTAAATAGTAAACCGTTGCTGAGAGTTATAATAAGCAGGAAGTAGTGGAGCGCCATTGTCGACAACAATTTGGATTCAAAACCTGTACTAAAGAATTATCTATCAAACAAAAAAAATCATCGAAAGCGGATGAAAACTGTGGAAATGCATAAACAATATCCGATCACACACACACACACACACACATTTTGAGAATGATAGATATAGATAATATATTTTCAAATACATTTTTTTTTTCGAAATATATATTCAGATATATATTCCCATTTGTGGGGGTGTTTGTTGTTTCTTTTTACTCTGACAAAACCCTTTAGATGAAGTCAGCTATTCACTCTTATTTCAATACGTAAACAATTGGTCTTTTCTGAAAGATATTTTTTCCCTACATCTGGTTTTAGAACGTATCCAAATCTTCGAGGCAGTGTAATGGATAGCAAGCTTTTTTCTCGCTAGAACAATTACGACTGATTAGTGAGTTCGATCCTCACTGGGTGCCCCCTACATTCGGCCCTGTGCCACATCTAAGCTAGGCTTGGAAAATCACTATCCAAATACATCCGTCAGAACAATTTTGGATTACTATTATGATATTGCAGCTAAAAATCTTCCCAAGTTCTTTGTTCTGGAATTAACGTGTTTTCTTTCAGAAAGTTAAAATTAAAGGTTTAGCAATTTTTCTTTCTTTTTCACGCAGGCAAATTATGACCCAGATTCTAGACTTTAATTGAACGATACAAAATACGAAAAGATTACTTTTCTATTTATATTTTTAAAATGATCGAATTTTAAGACACAACTGTGTAAAGGTTGTTGTGTTTTTTTTTCCTTGTTGTTTTTGTAACAATTCAAGCAATTGATAATTCGTGTTTGATGAAATGTTCAACAACTCTACAGTGTCAACGCTTTCATGGACATATTTAGCAAGCACTTAATCGTAGTTGTTTCTCAGCGTTGTACCAGGATTTCCTGTCGTTACCCAGAGCACCGAAACACTTGCCAAACGACCATTCTTCACTGCAATTCTTTTGTGACGCGTATTCATTCTTTACCGAGGAAGGCGATCCGGAATAAAAAGTGCAGGGACGGGAGAAGGGATAAATGTAGAGACGGGGAGGACGAAAAGAAGAGTAAAGAATAGACCGGGATACAAAAAAAAAAAGAAAAAAAAAGATTTGGGAACAGTTGAGGTGAGTTAAGATTTATCGTCACCCACCTGAGGAGGCTTAGAAAGAGAAAGTCAGAAAATAAATCGCGACAAATTGCCAGCTAATAATGAAAGGACCAGGCAAACATGGCCGCGCGTATGCAAACGCACGTGGATATTACTGAACGAAAGATTTGTGATTAGCAAGAAACAAGCAAAGAGAAACAGTGTTACAAACTATCAAAGAATCGGCCGAAGAAGAATAAGAAAATGAATCTCAAACAAAGAAACGAAATCTTTAAAAGATAATATGTGACTTTGTTTCAGCCACTTATCGAAGCGTTTGTTTTCTAATGAAATATTGACCAGGTTGACTGTGAATGTCGGCTTAGAAAAATTTGCGAAAATAGGATGGTAGAATAAATTTTAAAAATTCGAATAGGGAAACGCGCCTGTATAATTCTTTTGTGTGTGTTTTATTGCGTTTAGATGAATCAAAAGTTTCCAGAGTCCAGATAGAGTCTATTTGGCAATCGTTATTTAACAAAAGAGAAAAGGTTTCGGTCTCTGAAAAATAACATAGAAAAAAACAGATATACATTAAAATAATGAATATCACTGGAGTAAGAACCTACTTGGATAAATATTGAGAAATATGCTAAAATAGACAGTAGGGAAAAATTAATATGCAATTAAAATTAATTTAATAAGCGTAGCTTAGATGTGATACAAAGCCACAAGTAAGGGGTACACAGTGAGGACCGAACTCACTCGTAATTGATCTAGTGAAACAAGCTTGCTGAACATGATGCCACGTCGAAGTGTCCAAGATGCATCTGAATAACGAAGCAGAAAGATTAGTTAAAAATCAAATTTTTATTCAAAAATTGAACCTTTCTTAAATGTGATTTATGTGCATGATTCTTCTGAAATATGTGATCTACCTTAAAGAAAATGATCTCTAGTATTTAAATTATTTATTTAACATTAGTTAAAATAATAATTTCCTTTAGTTTTTTTTATCATATAGTATTATTTGTTTAGTATATTAAATAAAGACTACTTCTTTTCCTTGTCTTATTCCGTACATATCTATTTTAATCTATATTTTAATGTAGAGAATTTTCTCTACTCGGAGATGACAAACTTTAGTAATGCGATGTTCTGGTAGATCATACTCAGAAGGTAGCACCAAAAATTGTTTATACTATTTTGGTGAAACATTGAACTTATATTTTCATGATAATAATCTGGTTTCTAGATGATCGTGTGTTTCAATGTTTTAACTTTGAGAATAAAGCAATTTTAGTTTCATATGCTTACCGACTATTTTTTTCTATGAAGTATAAATTCACATTATTTACATTATTCGGACTATTGTCCTCACCTTATATATTTATATTATTATTAATATATTTATTACAACGTTTCGGCCGTTGTACGCTCCAGGATTCTTCAGGTGGTTGGAATGTCGAACTGAACTGTTTATTTCGCATTTTTATTTTGAACTGTTCTAGTTCCACGTGCCATGTTTAATGGATGTCAGTTATCTCCTGTTAATTTTCCCTCTGAAAGTTCTCCATTGCCTTAACTGGGTATTGAACTCAGACTCTTTAGGTCTTGTAACTAGATCTAACCAACGCCTTTATCCACTGTGCTATGTGTCCTTGTGCATGAATTTCTGGGTATTATAAACCTAATGTCTTCAGCAACCATTTTTACCAGTGCTCATATTGCAATTTTTGCTGTTATCAATCCATGTTTTTACCAGAGCTCATATTGCAACTTTGTTGTTATTATCACTTTTCTCTGGCACTCCTTATTACTGGTTCCCATATTGTATTTATTTCTATGCTTGATCGGCTCAGGAAATTTTTGTGGCCTAGCATATGTACTGATTCTTTAAGTTTACGAATTTTCCAATGGTGTTCCTTGTCTATGATTTCAACTTGATCCCACAGAGGGCGGTGATCACCCTTCTCTCTCCATATGTGGTCAGCCACGCTTGATTTTTCCACTTCCCTTCGTGTTACAGCTTTCTGGTGTTCTTGAAGCCTTACCTTGAAGGAGCGGCCTGTCTCTCCTTTATATTTCTTTCCGCAGCTGCACGGGACATCCATTAAATATGGCACGTGAAACTAGAACAGTCTACCCCAGTGAGCGAAATAAAGGGTTCAGTTCGACATTCCAACCACCTGAAGAAGGCCGGAGCGTACAACGGCCGAAACGTCGTAATAAATATGGCGTCAAAGATGAGGACAATAGTCCGAATAATGTAAATAATGTACATAATACCTCATCTCAGAAATATAGACAGATATAAATTCACATATTTCTTCAAGTGATATAACTGCAGGTCTATAAATTACAGACTCCGTTTTATTGGTTTGTCTGCACTCTAATCCATCAGCCTTAGTTGTATACCAGTACTGATACTTTAATAATATTTGATGATAGTTAAACTCATTAATAATTAACTTTTACAAATAATTATATAGATTCTTTAAATAGAATCTAATATGATAATGAACGGAAGGCTGCATTTAATCGAATATATTTGAAAGATAAGAAAATAGGGGGCTCAAATGTCCTCGACTCAACCAAAATGTGCTTTTAAAAACTGTTAAAGTTTAATTAGATTAGAAGTAAATGGATCGGATGAATACTTTTCAATATTTCCCAATTTCAGCTTTAATTCCAAGCTAATAGATTTAATTTAATATTTTCAATAAGCAAAATAGTTTGCTGTATTTCAAAAACCAATTAAAATTGGCTGAAAAGAGTTTTTTTTTTTTTTTTGGTTGTTTTTGTTTTTGTTTTGCTAAAATAGCTGATTAACACCCTTTTTTAATTGTTATAAAAATTTCTCATTTCATAAAATAGATACAAACGAACAGCAAAAATGTGTATTTAAAATGAAAATTAAAAAAAGCAAAATTCTTTAAAGCTTAACATTTAAACTTAGCATTGTCCTTGTCCTTACATTAAACATTGGCTGAGCTTTGTACTCCAAGACGTTCATGCAAATGTGTAACATTATATGTACGAAATAAAGGAAAATATGTTTAAAGATTATGGTTAGAAATGAACAATATAGATGTTATTTATAACTACTTAGAAAGAAAAGTATATATTTCTGAAATACGATCTACCTGATATCCTGTAGTTAAGAATCGCCAACATGCGAAAATCCTCAGTCACGATCAATGATTGCATTCTCAATGAGACTTCTTTCTTTTAGCGTCTCTTAGGGCTAAAGATCACCCCTGACTTAAAGTGAAACTCATATATACAATACATCGCTGGAAAAAAAGTGATCGGTTCCTTATATAAGGAATAAAATTTCACACTTATGTTTAGGATCAGAAAAAGAGAGTTGAAATTTCTGGAATCCATGAGGAAGGAAGCCTTGGAGTATTTGACACTCACAGGACATATTGAAGGTAAGTGGGTCAGAGGGAAACAGCGATCTTGTAAAAATAGATTATAGAATAGGGGTTGGGAGGGATTGTAAGAGGACAAACATTGCTTAGCGCTACGTTGCGCGTACTCATAATCATCCATGTCTTAAAGGAAAACGATACATAAAAGAAGGAGAATCATATCCACAACTGTTATTAGATCCGAAAGCTGACATGACAGGGTCAGAATAACCTCGCCAAGACATTACTTGAAGGCCGAAGAACGGACCAGCCGATATGTTGTGCCTAAAAAATTTTTAAAATAAAGTCAGTGAAAGGCAGTTAAAATATTATTAAATACTAGCAATAGAGCCCGGCGTTGCCCGGGGATGTAACAGTAAGAGATAGATCAAGTATCGACCATCATAAAGACTGAAAAATAAAATTGACAAAGATTATTGTTTAAGGTTGACGGACACGCATGTCTTAATTATTTTTTTTTTGTTTTGTTTTGTTTTTGTTTTTGTTTTTTTACGAATTGGTCAAATCCAAACTCAAACAAAACATTGTTTTCAATCGTTATGAGTCTACCGATTGAATAGAATTTTATTATAAACAATTGTCTTGTAAATGGAATTTTTAAAGCATTCTGAATGTAAAAATAAAGAAAAAAGTGTGCAAGACAATAAGAAACACTACCTGCCAAAAAAAAGTGAAGTTTTGTTGAAATCGTTTGAAAAATGTAGGAAATCCGATCCAATATATAAACGTACAGATACATACACACACACACACAACATGGGTTTTATAATAAGTATGATTACTAACTCATCTGAAAATCTGAAACAAAAATAATAATTTAGTTACATCTTGGAAAAGATTTGTTGCTAAATAGCAACTGTAGCGGTACTTACATAAAACGGAAATTAATCGTGAGTTCTGGTCCAGTGACCTTACTCTCCAACAAATAGAAGACTTCATCTATATGCCGTGTCCTTTCAGGACGTGGACGATCATGTCTGTACATGATTCCCTATCTCGTGTATTTCTTAGTAACGTTTGTTTTTTTGTTATCCTTCTCACCCACGCCCTACCATCTATTCTCACAAGATTGCCGCATAAATGACCCCTGCCTCCTGTTTTTCTTTTTACCTTTGATATGTCCTGTGATTGTCAAATTCTCTAAGCCCTCTTTCCTCATTATGCATCCAGAAATTTCAACTATCGCATTTACTACCATAAAGAAAGACTGATATTACATAACAGTTTATCACGCTTTTCTTTGTTTCTAACGAAATTATTCAGTTTCTTAATACCTAGCTTAGCTTTTGGAAGCCATCTATCGCATTTACTACCATATAGAAAGACTGATATTGCATAACATTTTATCTAGCTTTTCTTTGCTTCTAACGAAATTTTCCTGTTTCTTAATACCTTGCTTAGTTTCAGGAGGCTCCTATCGCATTTACTGCCTTATAGAAAAACTGATATTACATAAACAGTTCATCAATCTTTTCTTTGTTTCTAACAAAATTTTCCTGTTTCTTAGCTTTGGAAGATATCTTTCGCTATTCCAATGCACGCTCGGATTTCGGTGTTGCATTTTTTTATTTTCTATTAAATTAAAAGACAACTTCGACAAAACTGGGCATATGTGTGCGTGCGCGCACAAGCACACACACATACACACACACATACACACACACACACACACACATACAAAAGGGGCTGATAGTTACACATGTTTTCCAGTGGAAAGAGTCCTTCACCCTCTCAATCTCTTCTCCAAGTCAACTTCACCTCAGTTGGTGCCAGTCAGCCGCTGGCTGCTCGCCGTTCTGTGCTCGTCATAAATCTAACACTCGCCTGACTTCATTGTTGAAGACGGGCAACCACGCGCGAGCGCTGTGATCGCCACGGAAGCAAGTGGCACGTGCGGAGGCCCACGCTAATAACAAATGACGCGGTACCTCCCCCATCCCTTGATCCCCAACCTTTATCGCACCCCTCCTACACTATTTTTAAATCCTTCTCACCTTTCTCTATTTGTCGTTGTCGTTGTTTTGTTTTTATTTTGTCACTGCTCTCTTTGGCTTGTTCGTCTTTTCACCTACCCCCTCCTTTCTGGGGTTTGTATTTTTTTGTTTTTGTTTTGGGTTTTTTTTTTTCTTTGTATTTTAATTTTTGGTTTTTGTTCAATCTCTTTGCTTGTTGAGACACTATGAAAACCACCAAGTCTTTCTACGTCTGTCTTTCTATCTTTCTATCTTTCTATCTATCTATCTATCTATCTTAAGCTCTTTGCTTTTCTTTCTTTCCTTTTCTTTGTCTTTTTTCTGACTGTTTGTTTGTCTCTTACTTTCTCTCCTCGTTTTTTATTTTCTCGTTTCACACTCTTTCTTTTCTCAATGACTTTGTACTTCTCTTGTTCTTTCCCTTTTTTTGTTTTTCTCTTTCTGTATTTCTATCTCTCTCTCTCTCTCTCTCTCTCTCTCTCTCTCTTCTTTTTTCCTTCACTCTTTTTCTTTCTCTTTTCTTTTTCAGTCGTTCACATACTATCTTCTTTTCTTATTCTTTCTTTCTTTCTTTCTTTCTTTCTTTCTTTCTTTCTTTCTTTATCGGTCTTTTTAATTCTTCCTATCTGCTTTTGTTTTTATTTATTCTTTTGCTTTTCACGCACTTTTCTCTCTTTATTCTCTGCTCAGTCACTCAGGCGTGCTGAAAAGTTCTCGGCTCATTCGACGAACCATGGTCGGTCCGAGAACTTTTCATCATCACCTTGTGTATTTCTCTCTACCCTTTTCAGTTCTTTTTTTTCAACGCACGTGCATTCTCTATAGCTTCCGTTTCTCTCTCCCCCACTCCCTCATATAGATTGAAACACCTTTTTCACACTTGACGCCTCTTCATAATGACACACACGTATAGCCACAAACACTACTCTCGCTCTCTCTCTTCATATGTCCACGCCTTTTTTTTTTTTTTTCATTTTCTTTCCTTTCTTTCATTTCCTCGATGTTCTTCCCTTTTTTTTCTTAATCTCCACATTTATCTTCTCTACTTTGTATTTGTTCTTTCTTCGCTTTCAAATTTTCCCTTCATTTTCCCTCACGTCTTAACCAACACCTAATTAATTAGTTATTCCTTTGCTTTTCACACTCCCCACTTAAATATCTCGCGACTGCCGGAACCACAGGCCAAGGTTAACTGGATGATTTCCGTTCATAAAGGAAGTGATCGGAAAATTTAAAATTAATGACGAAGTTTAGGGTTGGAAGAAAGCTTACAGGTAGAAAAAGATGGGCGTATGATAATAATGAAAAAGAAAGTCTGAAATGTCCAATATGACTATTCATTAATACAACGTGTGATAAAACTACTTCTTTTATATGCCGCGTCCCATCAGGAAGTTGGCGATCATGGCTCTCCACAATGTCCTGTCCTTTGCAGCTTTTATTAAATTATGTCTACCTGTTACCTCTGTGACGTCCCCCAGCCTTGCTCGTTCCTCGCTGCTTCGTTCGGGTGTCGCCGCTTCAGACGTGACGTCTGCCGGTCTGCGTCAGTCGTGTTGTCCCGTCCTGTGACGACCAACTGGCTTGGTATTGGTCGCGACACCCAAATGTGACGTTCTAACCTTTTGGTGATTCGGATGGGAATCTGGTTAGATTCGACATCAGCCTCGTCGTTCCCAACTTGCTTCCAACGTCTGGTTACCGAAGTAACTGCGTTGATCTCCACTCCGCCTACCCACGTTGTGAATTGATCTTAGGCAGACGAAATCAATCAGTCGTCGGGGCCGTAATGCAAGTTGAGTTCAATTAAGGGTGGTATCGCACAAATATGTGTAAAATAAAATAAAATAATAACTCAAAAGTTCAAAGGTATCAAAAAAAGATAACAATACTTTATATCTGGTTGCTGGATACATAGGACTGCGTCTATCTCCCGACCCGCTATATGGATTCGTGACACGTTGTTTTTGTTAGGTGTGTTTTAACATCTTAAGTTGTCTGTTCTTTAAGAAACTGGTTCTTGGTGTGTCTTCAGGCGATAGTCGTAAAACTTGTTTTGGTGGTATGAATGTAAGTCGCTCTTCAAAAATAAATTGTTCTCGGATTGAAGATGAGTTCGGAAGTTGTGCGAATCTTTCAAGTCAGCTAATGCGAGGCGGACCCACTTCAACTGCGAACTGGAAACTCTGGAAAACTGGGACTCCAACTCAACTTGCATGAACTTAAGGCCGTCATGTATGCCATGCGTTGTTTTCTCTTGTCTCTCTCTTTCCCTCTATTCGACCCGTGAGTATCAGATTCTCCAACCTCCATTCCTTATTATATGTCTCAGGAACTTCAGCTGTCTCTTCCTGGTGTTAAGTATAAGCCTCATCCTTGTTTGCATCCTCTCTAAAACCTCATCGTTGCTCACACGCTTGGTCCATGATATCCTTAGCATCCTTATGAAGAACCACATCTCCGTCGCCTCGAGTCTCTTCTTCATCTTTGAGGAAATCGTCCAACATTCGCTGCCGTAAGGAAGGACAGGTGTTACGTAACAGCACAGTATTCTTTTCTTCGTTACCAAAGAAATCCTCCTGTCTCACAATACTCTGCCCAGTTTTTGGAATGCATCCTTGGCCATCCCAATACGTCTACGGATCTCAGTGTCGCATTTACCGTCGTCTGTCAGAACGCTTCCCAAATATTTAAACTTCAGCGTCTGCTTGATTCTAGTATTCCCGACCTGCAAATCGCATTTCCGGCTCATCCTTTTACTGATGACAATGCATTCTGTTTTCTTGTAGTTTATGCTTAGTCCCTTCTTCACACTCTCCGTCGCTACCTTCTGTAGGAGATCACGTCGAAGTATCCACGCAATTTATTTATGTATTTAAAAGTTTTCAGTGAAAATGATTACTTTTTCCCATCGAGATTCCTAGATACTGTTAATGTCAATGAAACGTCATATCGGACAAAAATCACATTAGAAATTTATCATCGTTTTCACTGTGTTCATCATTAACAATAATAGGGGTGGACTTCTTTTTTTTTCGTGGAAGGACACATAAGCGACTTTATAAGTAGCAATCGTAAGTGAGCATGTTATTTGTAGATTTATTTACTTAATGGACATTTTATGAACAGACCGCGCAAATATATGACAACTTAGTTTAATATTTAATAAACTTGAGAACAATATAAAATTGATCCCCCACTTTATGTTCAGTATGATGTTATATTAATATTCCTTTATCCCTGCCATAACAAGTCCTTATTCTTATGATATTTTTACAATTATTGTTGTGCTTTTTTTTCACTTGATCGCTTTCGATTTCCAAGCTGTGTAAATTATCTTATAGTCTATCACTGTTATAAAATAGATACTGCCATTTCGTATTGCCAGTGCAAGAGAGTTAATTTTAGTATATCAAACAGAGTTCAAAAGCATCTACGCGTTCTTGTGAATGATAAATTATTTCCCACTCTACAACCTCTCTCCCCGAAATGAAACGTTGCAAACCTCTCACTCGTCCTGGGTATGACGACAAACTACATCCGGCAGCAAGGCCTCTGATTGGGTGGTTTTGAGGCACGTGGAACCACTTCTTAATTGATGTTGTTCCCAGGTCCACCCTGACTATGGGTGGTAGCACCTGTTAGGTTCCCAACTAAGGGCGAATAGTTAACCCCCATTCTTGGGTCAAACACTATGAAAGTATAAAAACACATTTTCATACCAGCAATGTATTTTCATAATAAAAATTACCAAAAATAATTTTTTGAAAAAGAAAAAGACCAGCATTTTTGTAAAAGAAAAAAAGGAAAATAAAATAAAAAAAATGGCCAGCAATATATTTTTGTAAAATAAATTACTAATGCTCCCACGAAAATTAATTTGAGGCATTAAATGGCCCATAAACAAACAAAATTTTCTTGTCATTCTATCGCTATTTCTATGGCATGTGTTCTGACGAGCTACATTCCTTGGTTCTATCAGCCCTGACCTTTACAATTGGGACACGCCATGCCACGTACACCAGAGTGAATCATCCACATTCCCTTTATATTCCATTAGTAAGGAGTAAGTTCCCAAGGAGTTTTGCGAAACAAGACTCCTGACAGGATGTTTTCCCAATCATTACAAACTTGACTTATTCACATCTAAAGTTAATCTACATAACCTCATGAACTTCACTTCTTGCCTTTTTTTTTTCTTTACACTCATACAACAGCACACAGTAACCTTCTACCTTGAATGGCTCTTGGGCCTTGTATTAGGTAAACATTAATATATAAAACGCCAAAAATAACAGTTACTAAGATTTGTTAGTTTGATTCGTTGTCTACGGCTTATCAACCATTTGCAGATTATTTAAAGCCGGAAAATTGTAAGTATTATAAGAATTTTATTTGGGGAGATAATAATTGATTAGTGATACAATTCTTACTAATTAAACTATAGCAAAGGGGAGAAGACGTGGATTCATAAATTTCCATGGGGTATTTGCGCATAAGTAAATATAACTAAGCCGACTGGAATTGGAACTCGGTTCTCCGAATATCAATCCTGTGCTGTTACTCATTACACTACCGCACATCCATTTCTTACAGCATCTAGTATTACCAAGCTGTCATCCATCAAGGAACTGACCAGGTTTGACGTTGCTTAACTTCGATGATATTGGTAGAGCATGGTACGTAGCGATCCAGGTACCTTTGATACTATATGCCGATTTTCAAAATAACAATCATATATGTGTATGTTATTTGTACATTTATTTGATTATATTTGATGTTATTATCGGATTACGCAAATGTATGAAAAATTAGTTTAATACTTAAGACAATTTTTCCTATTAAGGGATTTGTGCAGTTGGAAAATTATTTACAATGATATAAAATTCTCGGTAAATCCCGTGAGAGCTTTATAGCGAAGCGTGGAAATGATGCCACATGTTTATATCTACTTGGAGTACATAGAGGTACTTAGATCCCTGAGTCAGTTTAGTTTGGGTACTGGCATTGGCACAGTGTGGGATGCAGCGATCCAGTTGTCTGTAGTAGTACACAATGCGATATCCTGACTTTGTACCAAAAGACTGATAACTGGGGTTCGTTATATATATATATATATATATATATATATATATATATATAAAAAATATATATGTAAATATATAAAATATATTTTTTTACATATATATATATAAATATATATATGTAAAAATCCATGGGTAAATAATCCAAGTAGGTACTAATAAAATGTTAAAACTGATCCACAAAGGAAAACTCAATATATTTGTTATAAAGCATATAAATGAATAATATAATTGGAATGAATGGAGTGAGAGTTTCATTTTATGTAATTCACACACACACACACAAACACACACACACACACACACACACACACACACACACACACACACACATATATATATATATATATATATATATATATATATATATATATATATATATATATATATATATATACACATAAAGAGATAAGAAGAAAAATTATTATTAGCCGACGTGTTTCGCCCTCCGAGGGACTTTATTAAGGCAATGTAGTATTTATTTATGTACATGTTTATATAAAAGGCGAGGATGTCATTGATTTATCAAGGCTTCTGAATTTAAGAATGTTCATGAATGTTCATCAGCTGCTTGAAAAGTCAATCAAAGCTTGTGGAGAGCACACAGTGTCATAATTCAAAGTCTTTCAAAAAGTAAAGTGACCGAGTAATATTCAAGAGTTGCCTTTTTTTAAAGAATATTGTTTAGATTCTGGTTAGATTGCTATGGTATGAGATGGACGCATGTGCTGGACGTTTTCAAACAACGTGTTAACGTTATCGAAGCCTATTACGAATATGGCTGTTCAAACAGTATTTGAATGAGAAGTTCCCAGGTTGCATCATCTCTCGAAACAGCGAAGTCATTTGACCACCACGATCGTGCGACTTGACGCCTTTAGATTTCTTCCTTTGGGGTCATATCAAAAGTAAGGTCTATGCCAACAAGCCAACAACAATTCAACAGATAAAGGATAAGATAATAAGGCATATTGGTGAGATCAAGGAGCAACTATGCAGAGACGGCATCAAAAATTTTCACCATCGAGTGGAGGTGTGCTGCTGAAGCATTGGCAGACATTTGGGAGATATTATTTTTTACACATAATTGCCATGACTTAAATAACATGATCTAATAGAGAAATAAATAAATTTTCGCCAATAATACTGATTTATTTACTGCTGAGTTTGATCCGTCTTAATGAAACACCCTTTATATATATATATATATATATATATATATATATTTCTTTAAATTTATTTTTATTTTTTTAACGACCATTTAAAAAAATAATATTTGCTGTGCTTTTTCGGGTAGCAGAAAAGCATCAGATGGTTGGCATGCGGCCCACGGGTAGTAGTTTGCCCACCCCATATTGTTAAAGTCTCTTCAATTAGTATCAAATTAACTACCAGACTAATACAAACCAGAATATGTAAAAGCATCAGGAACTTTTTCTGAGGTATATGCATAACTTTTACTGAAAGCTTATCTATGAGCGCCGCCATTTTGAATGCCCGTATGTTCTCTCCGATTTGCTTTACCAGCAGGAGGTACAAATAGCACCGTCTTGTGAAAATATGTCTAACTATAGTTCGTTACCAAAGCGTGAAAATGAAATTGCATTATTTTCAGTGCAACATAAGTTATTACCGGAACTGTCAAGGTGTGCTGTCATATCAATGAAATATTTTACTAGCGGCGTCAGAGCAAAAGAACATTCTCGCGTCAGTCGGTTCGAGGTGGTTAGGCAAACAAAAATCACAACACCTTAGCTTAATACGCTACAAAGCCACAGTTGTGGGTTACCCAGGGATAATCGAACTCATTACAGACACTTTGTTCACTACGACTAATCTTAGAAGATAAAATTGTAATTATAAAATATGCAACACCCAAATGCTGTAAACAAGAACAACAATAATAAATTTAGTATGTAATTAAGAAATCAGATGAGAATACCTCTAAAAGGCAGACGTGGATACCAACTTGGCTGAATTTTGTGGTTCGGGTACTATTTAAATAGAGTCGTCCACTAGTAAAAATAGGCAAAATATTTCGGGGAATAATGTTTATAGATTAGCATTCATTAGACTTTAAGCCACGACATTTGTCACAATTTAAAAATATTGATGTTTTTATCGATTTAGAGGAGGGTCCTGCTCATTATATCGACATGGTTTAAAATGGATCCCTGACATTTTTTATAGATCTATGTAGTGTCGTGGTTCTATATTACGATCTTACCAAAACAAGACATTTTCAATTTGGTACAACATAGAACTATAACAGCAACGTATAAATAAATCTCCGTTTAGAAAATAAATAATTACTGAATTCGTTAGATAAATGAAATCTAAGGACACAGCATTAAAAAAAAAACAAAAAAAAAACTAAGAATAAAAAGGGGGAAATTAAACTCAGCCTGATTCATATTTCACAAAGTTATTTTTCATTTCTAACATTTTATAAGAAACTAAATGACATTCTTTTTCAGTTAAAAGTAATTCACTAGTTTTGTATTAAATCTGCAATACCCACATGGCAAATACTAAGATGAAAAAGTTTAAAGAAAAAAGATTTCTTTTAAATGTATTTTAAATATTGACTATGAGCCAAAAGTTTAACACCACCCTCTGGATTTCGAAGAATTGCCTAAAAATTGGAGATCGTATGCTATTTTCAAACTAATTTACAAGCTTACTTCGGCCAGAAGGACTCTCTCTTCCTGAACGGTTTTATCATATATCCAATAATAATAATAATAATCACGAAATTAACTTTTACTACATAAAGTTTCCTCAAAATATCAACTCTTTCTGCTTAATCTGGCTTCCATATCTATCTAGCAAGCAAGCTAAAAAAATATAATATATATATATATATATATATATATATATATATATATATATATATATATATATATATATATATATATATATATAGGGTGATTGAAAAGTAATTCCCATTTTATGTATGATGGACTCTCCCGTCGAACAATAATTTTTGCAAGATCAGAAAGTCTATCATACATAAAACAAGGAGTTATTTTTCAATCACCTTGTAAATTTTAAATTTCTATTTTTTTCCTTATTTATTTTTTATTTTTATTTTTTTAATGAACACTATCTGCCCCTCATTTCCTGCACCTTTTGTACTATTTTATTTTTGGTCTATGAAGCAACGTTCCTCCCATGTGACATCTGTGCATTTTTATAAAAACATAAGATATACTTTGTGTCCGATGAGCTGGAAAACCAACGAAACTCAAGTCGCACACCAAAAACGTAGGTATATGTATATTTATTAATATATATCTTTGCTGTCTAACCACATCGAGAACAGTTATGTTTACACCTCGTGAATAAATTTGATTATTATTTATTTGCTTACTTGTACACGCCAACACACACATAAACGCTTTCTTATATCTAGTCGTTTGATTTATCTAAATCTATACCGATATATAGAGCTTATAAAGATTAGTATATAATAATAATATATCTATACATAAGTCTTCATAATGACCAACTGCTTTTCTGGTACAAAAGAGTCGAAGACTTATGTCTATATCACGTTGAAACAACGGTTCCCATTAAATCACTGAAGTGAAGCAACCTCAAGCCTAGCCAGTACCTAGATGGGTGACTACTTAGGAATACCAAGTACTGTAAGCTTGGATATGCGCGTAGTATAATGGATAATGGCTCGGAATTGTTAATCGGAGATCCGAGTAACAATACCCGTTGGGTTCGTTATATACACTTACGCACAAATATCCTTGGAAAAGGTATGAATCCACCTCTTCTCCCCAGCTATGGATTAATTAGTAAGACTTGTATCACTAAACAGTTATTATCTCAAAAAATAGATTCTTACAAACCAAAGAGTATTTTCTGATTTTAAAGAACCTGCAAAGTGTTGATAAGACGTAAAAAATGAATCAATCAAAATGATTGACACTTACATTGTTAAAACTATTTCATTTTTCACATTCTAAAAAAAAAGAGGAAGGTATTGCGATGTTAATATATCATCTTCTATTAATGCTATCGATGTTAATATATTATGGAAGGGTCTCTCTCTCTCTCTCTCTCTCTCTCTCTCTCTCCCTCTCTCTCTCTCTCTCTATGTTCTGTATGTATGTATGTATGTATGTATGTATGAGCGCGTGGCCGAGTGATTAAAACATTTGATCTCCGATCATGGTCATTTTGTCAAGGAAGGGATTTCTCCTTGATATCGGTGTTCCCAGTGTGTGACTGTTGGAGGGAGCCTGAAAACCATGCCACTTGTTGACTCAAGCTTTGTGAATGAAATTGGGAAGACAGCATTATTCAGAATCCCATCGATGCTTGTGCTAGTGCAGAGTCACAAGTTCTGGAGTGTTTGCGCGTACTGGCATTTGTTTCAACCGTTGATCACGCCAGATTATATGCTCTCTCCCCCAAACTGTAACTAAGGTCAGCTCAGCATAGTTGCCGTATTTAAACTGGAATTTTTCGAATGCATATTAATTTGACAAAGTGCAACCTCTCATGCCCCGATATCAGCTGTCTTTCTCATAACAACAGCTTAGGCGATTTCGCATCTGAAACCAAACTTTAAATCTACAGGCTGTCTGTTTATTGTTTTAGTTGTGAACACATGACTTTTAAGCTTAGCATGATATGGCACAAGGCGAAATGATGAGAGAGAGTGCGAATGCAAACAGATCGTGTTACGCCAAATATTCAAATGGGGACTTTGACGCCTGTAGATCTTAGCGAGGACCATCCTTCTTTGAACCTAGTGTACTGGCACTAAAGAATCATAAAGAACTATCAAATAACAGAAAGCACATCACTTGAGGATTTTCAATAACTAAAATGGATGGCACATGTAACTCGAAGAGGAGATAATAAGGACATAATCAAAATTTTGACGTTCCTAAACGAAAGCTTAGGAAGGAAGCATCTATCAGTACTGGAAAGAGCGATAATAGCTACTGGACTTGAGAAACCTATTTTCCTGAAAAACTGTTTTCAGAGAAAGATTTTTATGAATTTCAACCAAAGATAAGCACTACCTGCTCGGTTAATGAATGTCGAATATTTCTTTATAAGAAGAGTCTAATAGTGATTTTCCAAGTGTAACTTAGATGTGACACAAAGCCAAAAGTATTGGGCACTCAGTGAGGATCGAACTCACAAATTAGTCGTAACTGTTCTAGTGAGACAAGCTTGCTAAATATTACACCGCCTCGAGGTATCCAGGGAGAGTCTAATATTACCATTACTAAATCAGAATTAGAAATCCTGAGTTTTACCTAGGCTCGAACAGAAAACCTTTTCACTGGTTGGAAATACACAGGCTTCTCTTAAATTCGTTGATAACGATCAATCTTTTTAAGTTTTATCAGTGTGTCAAATCTGCGAGTCTCTCCGTGTGTACGCATTTGCAACATGATACACATGTTCACTCACATATGAAACATTAACAGGGCTAAATCAAGCATCAACGATACAAAAGAGAAGCTTATTTTAAGAACGAGCTTCTTTTTTTTTTTAGATCTTGCTAAGCGTTAATTTATGATTGATACCTCTTGTTATTTAATATTTACTTTATCTTAGTTTTTAGCGCAGGAGTTCGTGAACAGGATGCGTCTGTTTTTGTGTTGATCAGAAAGAAAAGAGAAAAAAATTAAAGGTTTTCTTAAAAACTTGAAACATATTTCTTCGGTGTGTTTTTTAAAGGGGTACAGAATAGAGAGCATTTTATTTATTTATTTTTTACTCTAGACTTTCTGCTTAAAGATACAGGTGTCGATTTTCCCCAAAGTTCCCGACATCTGAGTAAAAGCCTTTGATTTCTTTAATGTCTCTTTTGTGTGACCGCTTTCTGTAATATTCGCTGTAATCAAAAGTATATTAAAATAATTTTTAAAACAAATAAAGAAAAATACGTTAAATATTGAAGTTAAAAGCAGAAATAGTACAAATAGTATAAAGCACCATATGAAAAATATATACTTTTTTTTTTTTTTGCTTTTATTTTTATTGTATTTTGTTTCGTTTTGGCGGGAATCTCCAAAGAAAACCGACATTCAAACAAAGCCTTCAGCAGAAAAATGGCGTAAAAAAAAAACTTTAATATAAGTTTTGCGAGGAAAAAATTTAATAAATGTGGCTTGCGTTTTTTTTTTCCTTCTGTTTCTTTAATCTTTTGTTTATTTATTTATTTTTACTGCGAAAAAGACCGAAATGGTATGGTGTAATTGTTACGTTTGGTGGGAAAAACCAGGAATTCCCCATGTGGAGATTTGTTTTAACTCTAATTATTTGACCGTCTCTTATTGTGTGGGCGATGTAGGTTTGGCCCTCCCTTGGTGATACATACCTGGAGTCACCTTTGAACGCACACATTATCACTCCATTCGCTTTTCTTTACCCCTATATTTTTTTACTCTCTTTCTTTCTTTCTGTCTTTCTTTCTTTCTTTTTTCTTTGTGGTTTTTTCGGTTTTCCAATTCAAACAGAAATATGCATAGTGTGAACACTGTACGTAGCGGACAGTTCAGAAGATGTTTACTTTTTAGATAATTATCGCATTAGGGAGAGAAATCATTAATATTCTGTTTCTTTTACTTTCTGATTTAAGTTCATTTCTTCTTCTTCTTCTTCACAATCTCCTTTGCCGAATGGAAGAGAGAGAGAGAGAGCAGAAAACAAAATCGCCTCAAATGTGGCATATGTCACCATTATTTACACTATTTATACTCGGAATATTGTCCTCGTCTTTGAGGTTGTTATCAAAACATTTCGGCTTTTGTGCTCACCGGCCTTTCTCAAGTGCATATCGATCTGGGTAACCTACAGGGAATTCTGAACTGAACCCTTTATTTAATCTACGGTAGGAGACTTCTCGTTTCACTGCCCATGTCTAGAGATCTCGTCTAGTTCTTAGAAGATATTTTTGTTTAGTACTGTTCAGTTATTGCTCGCCCGTTTCCATTTAGTCCATGTACACACTGCCCGCCCTAGGGATTGAACTCACAATTACTATGTCACCAAACGTAAAAACCAACGCTTTAATGCACGTGATCATTGTCGCCTCATCGGAGAAATTCAAACAGAAATTATGTCACCTTTATGCAGCAATGCTAGAATTTTGAGGTGTTACAAGGATAATAAAGCTATGCACGGAGCATAACCGGGACCGGCGTATCGAGTTCAAATTTCAGCCGAGGCCGTTAAGTTGCTTTTGGGAAGGATAGGGGTTAATAGTAATGCAGACTAAACTCTCTAGTCTTATTTAACAACCAGACGAGGAGAAGGAAATTCAAAATCACATATATCCCTATAAACTACACTTCTCACCTCTTATCCTTATCGCGTATACAAAAATCGCCTTCACTAACTCTCTACTTTCAGGGTCAGTTGGGCTTTGTATAGGGTGAACATTAACATTGAGTGTAGGGCTACTAATTCCATGTTGTATAAACTTACTTGATACGAAACCCGAAGTAGGAACGCCTAGCAACTTGAGACAGTGGTCCTATACCCCACAAGAAAATCTACCGGCTAAACAACAAGGTATATTATAAAGTGGTAAATGATCGATATGAGAATTTTTTTTAATCATTTCACCCCAAGTATGGCAATAAAGCCATTAAAACACAAGAAGTTACTGAATGTGAAAAAATAAAAATATTATTAAAGAGCGAGAACAATAAAATAAGAATCGAGAAGACAATAGATAACAATTGACACTGCATTTAAATTTTTGAAGATCAAAGATGGCTGCAAAGCATGAAGCCGAACTAAAGTTCCACAGACGAGAAGTGCGAGAAACGAAACTGTTAGCAAAGAATTTACGGTTACATCTTGCCAATTGTTGTTGCCAATCTAATCAGTCAGTTATGGGCCATGCGTGATACACGCTTAGGCGATCGTGTATCTTTCGATACATGACTGATGAGGCAGATTTTTTCCCGCAGTAGGTTGCCATTTCTTTCTGCTGTGGACCAGTTGGCTTTCAAGGACAGAACCCAATCTGTCTTACTATTTAACCATAGCTGGAGGAGAAGAGGAGGATTCATACCTTTCCCAAGGGTATTAGCCCATAAGTGAATGTAATGGATTCGACTGGAATTCGAACTCGGCTCTCCGATTCCTCAATCCGAGCTGCTATCCATTATTCCATGGTGCCAATCTAATACTGAGCTTAAATTAATAAAATCTAGGTACTACAGAACGATTACCATGAAAGTTTTTATAGAAGCGGCACAGGGAAGCTGCTACAATATGGCAGGAGGAAAGTGACTGAAGCCGAGATGCCCACTCAAGATCAATAACTACAAACAAAGTATATAAGATGGAATATGTGAAAACCTGTCGGATATTTAAATTTTTATTTTCATGTTAACGTTTCGCTCTCTCTACGAGCATTCTCAAAACAAATGGAAAAATCTAAGGAAATATGATTACCATAGGAAATTTGCTACTTAAAAATGATGTGGTTAATTTGAAAAATGTTAATAAAATTTTAAAATAAATATCCGTGAGAAAATCAATGAAATTTGTACCTCGAAATCTTAAATAAAGTAAAATGTAAATATGGTAATTTGACATAAGAAAATAAAATAAATAAAAGAAAGTTATGGCGAGAAAAATAAATTACGTATATAAAAAGTGAATACATTTAATCAAAAATAAAATTTATGGTATATAAGGAATATTGGGCTTAAGGAATCGTAGAATTTAATGAAAATGTATAATTAATATTATTTTCTTTAAGTGTTATACAAACTAGAAAAAAATGATATGTTATAAAAACCTAATCTTTGGTCAATCGAAATGAATCTTGATATCTTAGCTGATTCAATAAATATCCCAATGATTTTTTATGAATATATTTAACAATTTTAAGGTTTTAAAATCGAAGGGATGGTTTTCTATATTAGTGAATTAAGAATGTAATGTATATCCAATTTTTATAGTGATTTTGAGTTTTATTTTAAACTAAATCGTGTTTTATCAAGATAAATTTAATCATATGCTTGATGGTATTTGGTCCCGTGTACATGAGATTATATCAACATTTGAATTACGACGGTCAGTTGAAAAGTTCATAGATTGACCAAGATGTATATATATGTAGATACACTAGTTGGTGGGCTAAAAGACATTGTATTCTGGTAACGAGTAGCGACTTAAAGTAACAAATGGACAAAATTTGGCATCGTTTTGTCATCAAGGACCAGCAGAAAAAAAAATTAGCCCCTGAGAACATTCATACTGACATGCTTGCTACATGAGGAGATGATGCTACAGGCTTAACAACAGTACAAAAGTGAGCAACTGAATTTAAGAAAGGGGAGTCTTAAAGATGACCCAAGGCCTGGAGGTCCTGCAAATACCACCACCAAAGAAAATATTGATCGTGTTCCCCACATGGTGATATATGACAGGCGATTGACAGTATGTCAAATAGCCACTGCTAATAATATATTCCGTGAGAGAGTTGGGAATATTCTGCACAATGAACTTGGCATGACGAAGGTTTCTTCTCGGTGGGTGCCACGGATTCTGATACCTGATCAAAAGCGCACCAGGCTGATCAGATCACAGTAAAATATGACATTGTTTAAAGCAGATCCAGCTCGTTTCTTTGAAAATTTCCTAACCCACGATGAGTGTTGGATTCATCACTTTGAGCCAGAGACAAAGAGATAATCCTTGAAGTGGAAACACCTTCCCTAGCGTGCTCCAAATAAGACCAATGTCTTTCATCTGCAGATGTGTTTTTGGGATGCAAAAGAAATTGTGTTTATTGGCTATCTTCAAAAGGATCATACCATCAATGGTGAGTACTATGACAACTTTCTGAGTCAGTTATAAAAGGCTATAAAACCCAAACCCACAGGAAAACTGACGAAAGAGGTTTTGTTTCATTGACACAGTTCCAGCACACAAGTACTTAGTTTAAATGGTTGCTTTACATGACTGTGGCTTTGAATTGGTTGAGCAACCAACCTATTCTCTTGATTTAGCCCCATCTGACTGTCATCTGTTCCGCAACCTGAAAAAAAAAACACTTGGCTGGGAACCAGTATTGCAATGATGACGGCGTCATATCTTCTGTTGATGACTTTGACCAACAGGATGAAACCTTCATCACCAATGGGATCCAAGTACTGTCACACCGATGAAAGAAGTATGTGAACCGAAAGGGGGATTTTCTTGAAAAATAAACCTCATTTTGTCACATTTCATGGGAGTATCTTGGTCAACCTATGAACCTTTCAGCCGTCATCATAGTCTGATGAAATCAATATAATGATGTGTGAGTCGTTTTAGGCTTCAGAAGATACTGAGACATGTTCCTTGAAGATAAGGGCACTTTTAATCAATTAAACTCTTATGATATCTTTACGTTATAATCAGACACTTAAGCATATGGTTAAGTAATGGTTCACTATGGTTAAGTAATGGTTCATGCTATACGGGTAGCGTAGCGGTTATCGGTATGACAGGTAGAATTGGTGTGTCGAATTCAAATTCCGACTGAACCCCGTTCGCTTTCACACTTAAACCCTTGGAAAGATGTAAATCCAATTTTTCTTCCTCCAGCTACATGTAAACAGCAGAACAGGCAGGACTCTCCAGCTTTAGTTGGCAACCAGATTTGGAGAAGTAAACCTCGAAATCAAAACCCGTTGGGTGTGGACCCCCTAAGTCCACCCCGTAAGTCCTATTTGCTACACAAGCCACAGCAGCAACACCTAGCACGGTGACCCTGCACCCTTCCTACTTCGTAGAGGTGTCAATAGGACTTACATACATGCAATGGCCTGAGTGGAAAATAAATAAACTTGTGGAGAATCGTACTCAACTGGAATGTCAAAAAGATTAGGGACTGCAATATAATGTATGTTGTGGCGGATTTCACCACATTAATTTAACTTTAGATTAGGAAACAGGGCTGACACAGAAAAGGATAACCAAAAGACATTGTTACACATAAAATATGTATTTAACAAGATGTACAATATCAAACAACGATGTGAAAGAAAACATGCATTTAAGTAAGAAAAGGTTGAATAAACCAAGAGTTGTCTTTCTTTAACTGTTATTTTAGTGTTCCAAAATTCACTTGAAGAATGTTCATGAGAGTCTCATGTTTGTTCTAGAAAGATTTTGCTGTGTAAGAAAAGATTATGTGAGTATATACACGGTATGTTCAGCATGTGAGTGGTGTGTGAGAGTGAGAAGGTTGGCGCATCGTTTCAACTGTCGTGGATTTGTTTGGCAACTGAATTCTCACTAATGAGGGTTAGAAAACTCTTGCTTAAATAAGTGACTGTAGGCTCCAGATCGCTGCGCGGGAAGAATTATTCTTCACGTGCAGACGATCTGATTGGTTGGCATCGACCAATCAGCGAGCGAGCTTTGGGGAGACTTAAGAAAGCTTCTGTGATCCGTTTCTTCCAAAAGTGCTCAAAACTGACTACATAAAAATAGAGCGATTACAGTCATCGCCATAACCTCGACTTGTTGAAATGAACTCAGACGGATGACATGCATGTAACGTAATAAGTAAAGAAGTAGTGTAGTTGTGACAATACAGCTATAGTTGCCAAGGGAACCCAATCAAGATTTAACACCGTTTAACTGCGAAATGATCATTGGAAACAAAAGAAAATATAGGCCACTCTATCTCCGAGAAGTATTTTCGGGGCAACACCAATGATTATACCACGAACCTGTGAATTCTGTTCAGATATCAACGGCAGGGAGAAAACTGTGAGTGCCGCCGGGTGATGCAAGAACGGAATCGACGGCAACTAACACGGATAGTACCACCAGATCAAGGGGGAATATTACATCCCATCATGATCCAGTTCAATGCCAGTGTCTTTCAACGCATCACGGAAAGGTATATTTGGAGCTGTTGTCGTCGGTCGAAGAAGGATAAAAATTCTCTATTAAGAATTTCTGAGAAATAAAACTCAAGATAAACATTTCCAAAAAAGGAACAATAATCTGGAATTGAAATGAAAGCAGTGATGGTACACTCCCTTTATCCATCATAAAATACAGGATGTGAAAGTAGTAAGTACTAAATAATTCAAAGGAAATGAAATTAAAGAACATTGAACAGAATGTTGCAATCTGTCTCAAAATCAAAACAATAACCTAAAAACTTAAGTGATATTCTTAAAAGATCTCGTCACATCGAGACTTCCACATGGATGTCATGCATGTCACTAAATTCGTTCAGAAATATGTCAGCTGTATACAACCACTTTCTCAGATCTATGGTTAAAAGTGGTTTCAAGTGATTTAACTAAGCAAGTCTTAATGAGGGCTATCTCTCTTCAAACCTTGTGGACTGGCGCTACAAAATCACAAACAAAGAAATGTACAAGATGACTGAAGCCAAGTCACTTGAGGACTTTCAACAACAGTAACAACTAAAATGACGCAACAACTAAAGTGACACAAGTGACCCGAAGAGAAAATAATGACATAATCAAGCTGTTGCCGTCCCACACTACTTCAAAGAAAAGGTTAGGAAGGAAGTCTTCATCAATATTAGAAAGTGTGATAACAGTTACAAGAACCGAGAAACCTACTTTCCTGAATTTTTTTTTTATAAAGATTTTATAAATTTTAATCCAAAGTAGCAATGGCTGCTAGGTCAATGAATGCCAAATGTTGCCTTATCAAGAAACGGCTAATATCACTATTATTATTAAAATGGACCCAGGGGTTTCACCATAGTATATCGCCATAGATATATAGAGTGTTGAAGTGGAAGACTGGTATTGTATCGCCTTGTCACATATCCTATTTTCATTTATTTTAGAAAGATGATTGAGTTCGCGTGTAGAGAAAACTGCATGAGGTTATGGGCCCAGATAGTTGTTTAAGCTAGTGTTGGCTCTGTAATGGTGTGTGGTGTAATGTGAGATGTATTCTATTGGAGTTCGTAAGGGTCATTACTGTTTCTTTCTTGAGTTTGTTGCAGACACAACTTATTTTCACTATTATTTCGCCTATTTACAACCAGACAAATATCCGAATATTTGTTGTTGCTATCCCAATGATCCAGTCCTTGTTTCTCCCAACCTTCTTCAGATGTCTGTTGATCCAGGTTTCCAAATGAACATTTTATTTAATTTACGGGGTAGATTTTTATCATCTCTCTGTCCGACTTATTTATTTATTTATTATTCTAGTAATTCTCGGTTATTGCTCGTCTTGTATCCATTTAGTTTAAGTCTGTACTACCCGACAGGGATTGAACTCACTTTGAACATTACTTTGCCACAAAATACACGAACTAACACTTTAATCCACTAGACTATTGTATCAGAAATTTAGGCATAAGCATAAATCAGTTATGGATACCTGTGTAGTTGCACAAGGACACCAACACCTCGAAGAATCCATACCACTTCGTGTAGACGCCGTTATTCTGGCGATGATAGGAGCTATTATTAATGCTGGTGTCATTCCATATAGAGAAATGTAACTGGAGAACTGCTGCCCTATCCAGACTTTTTTTCGTACTGAGGTTTGCTCCTTTAGATTACTAAGTTTGTTTTTTTTTTGTTTGATTTTTTTTTCTGGTTCCTACGCATTGACTCGTCTGGTTTGGTCGGATCTGACAAGAGTAAAAACTTCCGCCACCATATAGCTGTGCTAGTCATAGGAGCACGCAAGCCATTCCACCACGTCAAGGTATTCAATCATTTAACAGTATATAACAGTATCAACGCATTTTAGGTAGTTTTTTACAGTGCATATTTTAATTTTCATTATATGCCCATGAGTAGGTTAATTTGTTGGGATTGCAAAAGAATATACTGCGAAGTATTCAACTAACCAGAATTGCTTGATTCATGCCGTTGCAGTTGACTGTGCCGCTTATTATCTGCTATCGATCCCTGCAAGCGAATGTATCGATCTGTTGATACTGATCTATCTATCTATGCAACTATAGCTCTCCTGGACATAGAAGTACGAAAGTTATGCCACCACGTCAGGGTACGTAATGATTTTTTTCTTCTTTTTTTTTTCAGAAAAAAATCTACGTTTTAATTATTAACTTTGATAAATAATTAAAGAGATCGGGCCGTCTTTGAGAAATTCCCAGAAAACTCCGAATACGTTATAGAAAATTCCCTCTAAAAGTATAATCGGGAGTAAAAATAAAGGGATATAAAAATTCGTAAAATCATCTACTCAGTAATTTTTTTTGTAATTTCAAAGCAAACCAAGACGCTAACAATAAACTGAAAAAACCTGATGACTAAAAGTACAAAGCGTTTTGGGTTTAATTATAGTACTTTGGTTAGTACTTGTTTGCTGTTGAGTACTTGATGGACGGCTGGACACACAACACGGGGGAATCGATCCCACAAGCGCCAAACGTGTTATTGTTTTTATCCGCATTCTCGCTCATGTGGACACCTAAAGTTACTAAAGTGGCTGTTATATCAGTCTGTATAAAAAAAAAAGCTGACCATCTATTTGTTGTTGACGGTCTATACTTATTTTTTGGTATTTTTTTGTTACTTTTTTTCTTTACTTTTTATTTTTATTTTTCTAAAATTAGTGGCGATTGCACGTGCAAAACAGCATGAAATTGACTGAAATACGCACATTGAAAAAAGAAAGAAAAGTCATTGAATAATAAAAAGAAGAAGAAGACGAGAACGAAGAAAATGTGTGCCATGCAAAATAAGTAAAAATCCAAAAGGGTCGAGAACTGAAGTACAAATAAGCTATCAGCTCAAGTAGCCAGCAGCTTAGGCGGCAAACACTCGGAGAAAAGTGAAAGTGGGCGTGTTCTGAGAGAAGGTAAGAAAAAGAAGGTAAAGAATTTCAAGGTGGAAAAAAAATGGATAGCAGTGACAAGGAGAAGTGGTTCTACCAAGAAAGAGGAGGGAGAATAGAATAGCGTAAAGATAAACAAGAAGAAAAAAAAAGGTAAGAAAAAGGTGAAAAAAAAGACAATAAGAAAGAAAGAAAGAAAGAAAGAAAGAAAGAAAGAAGTGAAGATGTGAAGAAAGGGACGAAGAAAAGAAAGAAAGTGTGAAAGAAAGAGAAAAGCAAACTAAAGAAAGAAAGAAAGAAAGAAAGAAAGAAAGAAAGAAAGAAAGAAAGAAAAAGAAACAAAGTGGGGAAGACAGAGAAGAAGGAAGCAATAAACAAACAAACAAAGCGGCGAAAAAAGAAAGTAAGACACAAACAAACAAAAACAAAGTGAGGAAGAAAGAGAAGCCGAAAGCAGGAAAGAAAAGAAGAAAGAAACAAACAAAATGGGGAAGAAAGAGAAGACGGAAGCAAGAAAGAAAGTAAAAAGCAAAGAGAAAAATAAAACAAAGAAGAAACAAAGTAGGGAAGGCAGGAAGAAAGATAAAGCATAGTCGGGAAGGAAGAGAAAGAAAGAAAGAAAGAAAGAAAGAAAGAAAGAGGCCAAGTGGATAAGAGATGAGAAGAGAAAGTTAAAGAAAAATGGTGAATTCGGGGTGGAGACGGAAATAACAACGACTCTAAAACCAAAAACAAATGACTCCCCAAAACGCCCTAAAATTACCGCTCCATATGATTAAACGCCGCGTATTTTAGTGTCATGCTGTGGTTTGGCGCGACCTCCCACAACGGCTTCAACTGGCCGAAATCTACAAAAAATTAGATTTAAAAAAAAAATACTGAAGAAAAAAAAAAGTGAAACCATACTACCAAGTGGTGAGCTGAAACGCGTGGAGGGATTGAGGAGCAGCAGTGGGAGATTGCACACAACAATAGCGCCAGTGAAATTATCAATGTCGTACCCTTGCGGCCAGAAGAACGGAACCGTATGGATCAAGAGGCCCGCCACCCGCAAACTTCCAATGTAACACTTATCCTCAAAGGTTTCTCGGTTTTATTAACCACTTTCACCTTCCTTATTTCATTTTGGTGTTTTTGGAGAGATCGGAGACGGGTACATTTGCCAGAGGTATGTGGAATGGACGGCGAAGCGAACAGAAAACAAAGATTAGTTGACAAAACAAAGGAAAAAAATATGTAAAAATAATTAATCTGTTTGCTACAAACTTTGCACACAGTTCGAGAGTATGAAGCGAGATACTTTAGAGCAAACAGATGGTCCCTTCTGGTGTACAATAACAAGCAGGATATAAGTGCATATAACTATTTAGACAACTTTAATTATAATGTTAAAACATTTATATCTGTCTCTATATCTGTCGCAGTCTATTTCTTTCTTTTTTATCTATCTCTATTCATATCTTTCCGTCTTTTCATATCTATATAACGACTTCATCTATCTCATTCTGTTCATAATTTTCTCTGTATCAATATTAGCGTGTTCATATCTTTCTAAGAATTTGATTGATTTATTCGTTTTCTACGGTTTATCAACCCTTTGCGGGTTATTTAAAGCCAGAAAATATTTTTAGACTGTAAGACATTAAAAAAAATATTAATGATCTAGTGATACTAATTAACTTGTAGTTGGGTGAGAGAGAATAAATTGATTCATACCTTTTCCAAGGGTATTTGCGCGTAAGTGAATATAACGAACCCAAATGAAATTAGAACTCGGCTCTCCAATTAACAATTCCGAGCTATTATCCATTTAACCACCCACACATCCAAGTTTAAATCACCTGATATTCCCAAGCGGTCAGGGATCTAGTTTCCAACCAGGCTAGTCGTCGTTTAACTTCAGTGATCGTACAGGAACCGGTATTTGAACGTGATAAGGTTGTAATCCTTGAATGTATTTTCTTTGAAATTTTCTTATATATATATTATATACATATATATATATATATATATATATATATATATATATATATATATATATATATATATAAGAAAAATTTCAAAGAAGAATCTTTTTAAAACCATCAGACTGTTTTAAATGCAGCTTTAAACCAGTCTGAAGATGCAGTGTAAACCAACTGCGAACTAAATTTAAGTTTATAGCTGGAAAATTCAAATGTAAGTTTTTTTCTTAATTATATTGCTCTGTATGTTTTGTCATTATTCTCATACATTGAGCTCTCTACTTGGAGTTTTTGCATGAATATTCATTTCGTAGGAACTTATCAGGTTTATCCACATAACCAAAGGATTATATATATATATATATATATATATATATATATATATATATATATATATATATATATATATATATATATATATATGTGTGTGTGTGTGTATGTATGTATGTATGTATATTACAATGATGCAGTCATACAAAGAGTAAATCAGTAAGGTTAATGTATTAAATGGCGAAATCGCTTCGCTAACAAATTTAAAAGTATTAATCATCTAACCACACGTTGAATGAGGCGATCCTTGTTTTTAGATGTTCCGTATGTTCCATAAGTATGCTAGTATTTCTGATAGGTCATCCTATCATCATCGGACATGGATATTATTTTTCATTTTAGTTAAAATTCAGGTAACATCCGAGACGAAAATAAATGTAATACAAGTCGAAATAAGTTTTTTTTTTAAATCTGTTCTTGTTAACAGTTGCAAAATTGTGAAGCGTGCAGTCGCAACGTTAAGGCTGAATTTTGAAAATTTAAATGAAAGCGTTTTTTGAATTTACTGATATGGCAATTCCAACAATTTTATTGTTGTAAGTGTTTTATCAGTCAAAGTGGCATGGACTAAATGATCCAATAACTAGAGCAATGTCCCAGTTGTGTTCCCGAAATTTTGTTAGCAATAACACACTTAAAAAAATATATTTCCACTTGCATTACATTTATTTTCGTCTCGGATGAATTTTATATATTTTACTAGATAATGTTCTTGTTTTTTTGTTTTTTTTTTTGTTTTTTTTCCAATACTATTAGTTTGCTTGTAAAATCTGTGATTACTAGCTTATATGCCTAACAATGAGCCTCTATTGTTAAAAATTATACTTTCTGTTAATTCCGTACTTTACATCACAGTAACTGTTAATCCACAACAAGATATATCTATGCATTAAGAAATTAAGTCTATCTCCGCACAGGCGCGAGCGCACACACACACACACAGACACGCACATACACCACAGATAGATAGATAGATAGATAGATAGATAGATAGATAGATAGATAGATAGAGAGAGAGAGAGAGAGAGAGAGAGAGATTGGAATGAAGAATTTGTAGAGTCCCTCGTAAGTTATATAAGTGTCATTCTTTGAATTTTAATTTAATTTTTTTTTTTGCTTGTTGCTTTTGTTTCTAATATTTTCACCTATCCTTTTCACCTGTGTTGTATGTATTTTGTTTTCTCCATTGCTATTAATCATCAAACTCTTTACCTCAGCCCCTCCCCACAACTTGGTTAATTTACAATATGCTCACCTAATGTTGCTTAACATTGCTGAGAAATTGACTCGACAAGTTTTACTATCCCGATTCTTTTTAGTTGGCAATAGACAACAGATCTTATCCCAAGTCGTAATTTAATATGTATTCCCTCGTATTTTATGAGCTTTTTTTTTACACCTTAATACGAGCAGATAGGCTCGCCTATTGTCCGGCCCGCGTCTCATCAATGAATATCGAACAGAAGTAAATCTTCATCCATTGTTCCCTGATCATGATATGGTTTGCCAGTTTTCTTTCTTCGACCAGAACCGCAAGGATTTAACTGTCTTTAAGTGGCTTCTACTTTTCATTTAGAGGATACCGGGTTGGAAGTTTCCTAGCTGCTGCTTCCGACTGGTCGTTAGGAGACCGAACACTTTGGTAGCGCTTAGAGAGGCTGCTCTCATCAACAGTTACATAATATCGCGGTATATGTAATTCGATGTCGCTCATGGGTATGTGTCCCTGCATGTATTTCCGATGGGCAACCTTGAGGCCACATTATGCTCTGATCTCAGCCATACACTGGCTGGTTTTATTGCCACTGACGACATAGTTAGAATTATGATGATCCCTTTTTCTCTCTTCTCAAAACATACCTCATGAAAATCACACCAAAAAGAAATACTAAAACCAACGAACAAAAAACACCTACCCTTTCAATCTTTCTTTCTCCAATATTCCTAGTATCCGTTCCAACTTCTGTAGTGTAGAATGTTTTCTCCTGGAACGGTCGCCAGATATATTTGCCCTTTCTGAAATCAACTTGAATTCTCCCATTGATACCAAGGAATTCTTGGTTCCAGGCTATCTTCCTCTTTGCCGAAAAGATTCCAGCATTCACATGTATGGCCTTGAATAATCTTCCGATGGCCAGGGAATTGTTTCTCGAAGCCACTGACTCCTCTTTCGTGTGTTTCTGTCTTTCGCTATTAAACACTGTCAGCTATCTCTTTTTCCCTTATCGCTTCCCCTCTTCCCAGGACTGCAGTAAATTAGATGCTGACAGTAAAGAAAGGGCACTTTCTTTCCATCCATCTGCAAAAATCTTTGTCTTCGGTGACCTTAATGCTCACCATGACACATGGCAGAAACATTCTAAATGTACTGATATCGCTGGTATTCAGACATTAATTTTTTCCATTACCCAATCCCTTACTCAAATCATGGACTTCCCTGCTCATTGCCCTAGCCAAATCGAGCAACAGGCTTCTCTACTCGATTTATTTCTTACCTCCGCTTGCCGAGCTTCGCAATACTGCCATCTTGGTAACTCAGACCACTCTATTGATATTTCCTTCAAAGCATCCATTAAACAGGAACCTCCTATCCATAATCTGTTTTCAGCATACTGATTGGTACTCATTCTGTGATTTTCTACGTGACGACCCTTGGGCTGACATCTTCAAATTTCCAACTGAAAATTGCGCCACTGAGGTTTCTTCTTAGGTCAAAGCCAGCATAGACGCTTTCATCCCTTCTCGGAAGTACCAGTTAAAACATTTCTATAGTTCACACCAGCATACTCGACCGCCATAGCACTGCTCGTAATAAATGTAAACGAGTCCTCGGAGGGACTAAGTCCCTGTTTGCCGAGAGAATGAGACACGCATAGCCTCTAACAGCTTTGGCTCGCGTGATTACTAACGGCTCTGTAATAGGGTATTGAACAAGATCTCTATCTCCCGCCTCTTCAATCAGTTTGATGTGTTATCGTCCTTTGCTGATAAAGCTGAATGCTTTGCCCGTAAATTCTCCTCAAACTCTACTCTTGAACTCATCTGGATTACCCCTGTCTAAATTCCCACCTAGAACTGAATCTCTGAGTGATATGCATATAACCCCTTTTATGGTTTCTGCCATCAGATCTAACCTTGATCTGCACAAAGCATGTGGACCAAATGGTATCCCTGTAATAGACATTAAGAAATGTGCTCCCGAACTGGCTCCTGTTCTCTCTAAACTGTATAATAGATGCCTCCTGCTTTTCTG
This sequence comes from Acanthosepion pharaonis, assembly GCA_903632075.3. NCBI lineage: Eukaryota > Metazoa > Mollusca > Cephalopoda > Sepiida > Sepiidae > Acanthosepion > Acanthosepion pharaonis. The sequence goes on along the minus strand of CAHIKZ030000668.1, from coordinate 1,094,124 downwards.
CCTACTGGAAATCATCGCCTGTTGCTTCAGTGAACTATTAGGTTGGTGCAAAAATAATGTCGTTTTCTCTTTTGAAGTTGAACGTCAAAAAACGACATTATTTTTGCACCAACCTAATATCTGAGCCATCCAACTATCGACCTATTAACCTCTTTTTGGGAAACTCCTAGAGGCCCTAATTCATGGTACATCATCTCTCATCGCGGGGCCTTTTCTCAGACAATCAATACGACTTTCGTTTCTCCAAGTCGACTGCTTATGTATTAACGATAATTTCAGAGATTCTATCATACTCTAGATAAAAACGGTGTAGCATTGAACATCTCGAAAGTCTTTGATAGAGTCTCGCATTCAGGTCTTCTTCGCAAGTTGAAAAGTTACGGTTTTCCGGACACATTTTTGAGCTGATCCAAGTTTTACTATCAAATCGTGAAACGAAAGTTATCCTGAACGAATAATCGTATAGATCCTTTCGTACTAATGCGAGTGTCTTCCAGGGCTCCATCCTTGTTCCTACGCTGTTTTTAATTTTCATTAACGACCTTCCCAATGACATAAGCTCTCAACTTGGCAACTACACTGACGACACTATGATTTACTCCTGCCTCAATTGTAAGACTGATCAGTCCGACAAAGTCAAAATGGCAGCTGATATTCAAAACGACCTCAAGACCGTCGTTAATTGGGACAAAAGATGGCTTGTCAATTTCAAAGCCTCCAAAACTAAACTTCACCCCATTAATTATCTAAGAGACCACGCTCTGCCTTCCATCAGCATGGCTGATGCTAACCTCCAGTAAAGTGACTTATTGTGCCTATTCACAGCCTAACGTTCTCAGCTGAGATAAAGTGGAAAGACTACATTGAATCCATTACTAGGTCAGCTGCTAAGAATGTTGGTTCACTGTGACATGCGAGCCAATTTTTCTCTACGAAATCTATCTTGCATATCTATGGGTTTACCATTCGTCCATGCTTAGAATGTTGCTGTCATATATAGTCCGGTGCATCTGCTATTTACCTGAAGCTCCTTGATAAGATTCAAAGAAGAATCAACAATGTTATTGGTCCTGATCTGGCACCTCGGTTTCAGTCACTTGCCCATCGCCGTAAGGTGGCCTATCTGCGCCTTTTTTCTTTTTATAAATATTTTCATGGTAGTCCGAATAATGTAAATAATGTACATAATACCTCATCTCAGAAATATAGACAGACTCTATCGGTACGGACCCGATATACCAAAAATATGGAGACAAATTGAAAAATTCTACCAGAAACTGGATAAATATGGCGACAAAGATGAGGACAATAGTCCGAATAATGTAAATAATTTTCATGGTAATTGTTCGATTGAGCTCTTCGCTATGGTACCTAGACTTTATGAATTTAATCGCAATACGAGACTGGTGGTGATATCTCATCAGTTTACAGTTGAGCTGGCTACATGTAGCCGTAAGTTCTATGCTAAAAGTTTCATTTCTCGAACTTCTCGCTTGTGGAACTCACTTCTAGATCCATGCTACCATGCCAACTTTAATCTGCAAAAGTTTAAATGCAAAGTCAATCGCTATTTACTGTTCCCCTGATTACTATTTTCTCTTTCTACTCATTACTAATGTTTCAGTTCCTAGTTCCTCCACACTCTATAACCCCTGCGTTTTAGTGACATTACTATTTTGCTTGGGGTGATACCGATTAAAAAAAAGATACAAACGAATTCATATAAATCGATATAAAGAGATTTAGATAGATAGATAGATAGATAGATAGATAGATAGATAGATATTAACAAATTCATATAAATAGATATAAATAGATTCAGATAGACTGATATGAAAAAATTTAGATAGATATGAACAATATCTGTCTATATTTCTGAGATGAAGTATTGCGATTATTTACACTGTTCTGACCGTTACCCTCATCTTTGTTGCCATATTTTCAACGTTTCGGCCTTCTTCAGGTGATTGGAATTTCAAATTGAAAATTTTATTACGTCCACTGAGGTAGATTATTCGAGTTCTATGTGCCATGCTTCGTCTGGATTTCTCAGTTATCTCCCTTTAACTTAGCTCTCCAAGATTTTGTTCACCACTGCATTAGCCATGTATTGAACTCGTCTATTTCGACCAAATCACTGGATCCAACCAACGTTTTTATCCACTGGGCCTGGAGTCCTTGAGGATTTATAAGCTTAATGTCTCAGTAACCGATTTTTTTTTTGGTTTTTTATCAGAGCTCATATTACAATTTTTGTTGTTATTATTGCTTTTCTCTAGCATTCCGTATTACTGGTTTCCATATTGTATAAAGAGATATAAAGAGATTCAGATAGATAGATAGCCGAGGATCATTAGCAGTTACGGTTCGTTCAACATTATACCCCCTTTTTACGTTGACCCAAGCAATACTGATTGGATATCGACTTGTATGTTATCTGTCAGCTACAACTGTTCGTATAATAACGTACAACTTCTGCTCTCTACTATAAAAAAAAAAGAGAATGCAGTAACCATGTAGTATGGCGACGCTCTCTCTATTTAGAGAGAGAGGTGGTGATTTTATAAGCGTAGCTTAGATGTGGCTCAATGCCGTATGGATCGAACTCATTATTCAGCTGTAATTGATATAACAAGACAAGCTTACTAACCATTACACCATGTCGAAGCTGCCCATGGGAAAGAAGTAGAGACAATGAAATATGTAATTGATCCTGATATTAATTGAAAGAAAGAAACTTGGCATTGTTAAAATCAACTTCAACTTCCAGTTGCTGACTAACATCTAGAAATTGAACATAGTTGATTTTACTATATGCTGAGTTATTAAATATGGAAATCAGTCTTTTATAGATTTGAATCTAAAAGCATTTACTTGTTCGAGAATTGTTGAATATTTGTCATTTATATTTGAATCTGTGGGAATTCGCCTGGTTCGAGAATAGTGAAATATTGATAGTTTACAGTAGAGTTTGTAAGTATTCACTTGATTCGGTAAAATATTGATCGTTTATATTTAAAATTATAAGCATTGAATTGTTTCCCGGGAAAATCTTGTAAATCTCGGCCGTACATATGTGTGATGAGTCTGTAAGCATTTGCTTGGTTTGGGAATAAATAAATATTAGTCGTTTATAATTATACCTATAACCATTTATTTAGTAGGTGGCTTTTCTGTTGAGGTACCTCTCTGTGAGAGATGCAGTTGGTGTATTCTCCAAAGAAAACATGGAAGTTCACAAATATTATAGAAGCTGTAGAGAGACTTCAGTAACCTACACCCTGAAAGAAAAAGAATTCTTTTTTTTTTAAAAAAAAATGTGTATGCGCATGCGCGTGTATGTGAATGTATCTGCGTGTGTTCTCTCATATACGTTATCTTTTCTAAACTTCTATTGCCCTTTCGTTCCTTCTCTTCTCTCTTTTCTTTCTGTGATCTTTTCAATGGCTTATGGTTCGTCAGTTACATCTAACTGCATGCTTTTTTTTCTTGTTATAAAAATTACATAAAGCCGAAAAAATGATACATGAAAGTGAAGCCTGTTTTTTTCCGTCCAACGCATGATCTCATAAAAAAATCATTGAAATCTTCATTTTTTTAACATATAAGTGTATTTTGATCATTTTTATATCTTTATGCAAAATCATCCTCAGCACCTATTCTCTCCTTCCTTCATTCCTGCCTTTCTTTCTTTCTTTCTTTCTTTCTTTCTTTCTTTCTTTCCTTCCTTCCTTTTTTTTTTCTTTTTAAATCTTTTTGACACTATTTTTTTCTTTACTTTTTGTTGTTGTATAATTTATCCGACGACTGTTATGCATCAATCTTTTTTTCACTTTAGATCTCTTATATTCTCCTTTTTTTTTCTTTCTATTGCTTTTTGGTCTTCTTTTTCTTCATATATTTCTTTTTCTTCCTCTTTCTTTGCAAGTAATTTTTTTCTCATCATTTTTCGTATTCCATTTACTATTTCTTTCTTTCTTTCTTTCTTTCTTTCTTTTTTTCTTTCTTTCTTTCTTTCTTGCTTGCTTGCTTTCTTCTTCATTTTTTACGTCTCCTATTATCTTAATTTTTTGATTTTACCTTTTATTGTTTCATTTTTTAACATTTTATTTGCCTCTCTTTTTGCTTTCTATAATCCTGTTCTTCCTTCGCTTCTTTCTTTCTTCTTTCTTCCCTTTTTTCTGCTTTTCTTTTTTCTTTCTTCTTTCTTTCTTTTTCTTTCTTCCTTTCTTTCTTTCTTTCTTCTTTCCTTCCTTATTTCTTTTCTTTCTTTCTTTTTTTTCACTTTAATCGTCTCTTAATATCTTATTTTTTCACTTATTCTTTCTTTCTTTTTACCATTTTATTCGTTATTAATGTTCTGTTTTCTTTTCCTGTATTTTATTTCTTTCGTTCTTCCTTTCTTCCTAGTATGCTTGTTTGACTTCATTTTTCTTTCTTTTTTTTCATCCTTTCTTTCAAATATATTCTTTTCTTATTAATCTTCTTTTCTTTCTTATTTTCGTCATCGTCGTTTTTTTTTCTTTATTCGCCTCTTCATGTCTCTTTCTTTATTTCCTTCTCTCCCGTTTTGCTATTTCTCTCTTATTTTATCTTCCTTTTCCAACTTCTATCAATCATTCTCGTTCAGCCTACTGACTGTTTCTTTGATTACATTTTCTTTCTTTTCATTCGTTTTTATTTTGAGCTGGATGCTTCTCTCTGTTACCACTTTCTAATTTCCCGCTCTTTTTTTTCTCTCTCTCCTACTTTTCATCTCTTGATTTCTCTTCCTCTTTTATTTTCTTTTTCTTTCCCTTGAAACTGCTAACTTTCATTTACCATAGCTATTTTCCAGCTTCGTTTTTTATCTCGTCTCACTCCTCTTTCTCCTCCTTTCTCTTTCCTGACATATCCACTCCTCCTTTTACTGATTATTGATTGTTTTGTAGTTCCATGTCTCCTCCCACTCTTCCCGCTCCACTTCTTCTTTTGCAGTAACCCTTTATAGGCATGCTCCAATGAACGCCTATTGTTTTGTCAGGCGCCTCCAAGTCTGCTATAAACTACCAAGAAAGACCAAGAACAGAAGAACTACTAGTTTGCCTTTTTTTAAAACTGTCGGATTACTTTTTCTAAAAAGACAGCTTTTGCGTATAATCCGTTAGTAATAACATTAGTTCGACAGCTTTCGGTTCAATACGACATTCGGGAAGCTATTTTTAATAGCGACCAACAATGAATGTAACGCCCATCAAAATTAAATAATCATTGAATACATAAAAGATGACATCAAGATATGTTTCATTGCGTATTTTGTTGTTCCATTCTAAATGAAACTAACTTAAGAATTTTGCGAATAGCACCTTACTTTAATTTAAACTGATGATTTTTTTCATCATATAGGTAAAATCGTTTGATTTGAATTCTAAGTATACAAAGTTTACTACTATCAACAAACACCTTGTGCACGGGAATATTTATAAAATCAAGTAACCAAAAGTTCAAGGAATTTAAGCATTTGAAAATGACATAAAAAAAAACATTTCCACCACCTCCTTCGAATTAGGATCTTTGTCCAAGTATGCAGCATCTTACAAGAAGTACTACTCACAAACGATAGCAGCAAAAGGCTATAATACTTTCAGTCCGCACACGCCATTCCTAAACATGATCTTCAATAGATTGATATATATATATATATATATATATATATATAGAGAGAGAGAGAGAGAGAGAGAGAAAGAGAACACAAGTAGATAACAGATATGGACGGGCTGAGATAGATAGATAGATAGATAGATAGATAGATAGATAGATAGATAGATAGATAGATATGAGCGAACTGAGATAGATAGATAGATAGATAGATAGATAGATAGATAGATAGATAGATAGATAGATACTACTGAATGTGACATAAAGTAGGGTTTAAAGTGGGTTTAACGGCAATACCGTAGACAAATTCTCAATACTTACCCATTTTGAGGGATGAATCAGGCGCCAGCCAATAAACTCAGCCCGCTCCCGAAGCGGAGGTACAGCCTGGAGGAAGGCTCCCTGGGGCTTGAGAAAATAATATTGGCAGAGGAGAACCCCTCTGCCAGTCAGCACACGATAATTGCATCTTCTTCTTCATGTTCTGTGTCATCTCAGGGCTTAGGCGATCATGGCTCTCCACAATTCCCTGTCCTTCTTAATATTTTTTTTTATCCCAGACCTTGTTCTGCAATCCATTTAGTCAAGCTCAGTAAGTATGTTGTGCTTTGTTTACCTCTAACTCTCTTGCCTTCAATTCGTCTCGTGCGTATCAGATTTTCCAAGCTCTCTTTCCTCATGATGTATACTAGATATTTCAGTTGTCTCTTCCTGATGTTAAGCATAAGCTTCTTTTTTGTTTCCATTTTCTCTAGAATTTCCATGGTTTCCTCAGCATACTTCTGTAGAACCACCAAGATATTTAAGCAATATCTGAGAAGTGAAGGCGTGGATTTTTGCTTTTCCAAAGCCATATGTACTATTTCTTTTTGATTGTTTTATAATCTTGGTTAAAATTTTTCTCAATTTCAAAAGTCGTGTTGCCATCAATCGCTCGGCGCTGCCAAGTCTTCTGTTTTCTCTCTGCACAAAGTCCAAAAGCGTCTACGCGTCCTTGTAAGCGACGAATTATTTTCTACCCTATAACCATTTTCTCACAGACGAGATGTCGCAAGCCTTCCACTGCTCCATCGCTATTTCCATGGCGAGTGTTCAGATGATCTACACTCCTTACTACCATCAGTCCTAACCTTCACACGGCGATGAAAACGTAATGCCACGCACATTGTTGCGAACCACCCTCATTCCCTTCATATCTCCCTGGTGAGATGTAAGTTCCACTCAAGCAGTTTCTTCCCACTAACCGCTGTTTTGTGAAACCGACGGACAAGAGGTTGCTTCCCCGATCACTACAATCTTAACTTAGGGTTAACCGTTATCTTCCACATTACTCTGTAACCCTCTACTTCGAGTGGCTTCCGGGCCTTGTACAGGGTGAACACCACTGTAAAAGAAAGATTTGAGATTCTATTTTTCTTATGAGCTATAGCCATTTTGATATATATTAAATTAAATAACAAATATCCTTAACTGTAACATTGTGTATATTTATTTGCAATATGAGTTCCATATAGAATTCTCTCAGGACCAAATATGTTATTGTAAAATCAGATATTGTAAACTAAAACAGGTTTAATATAAACGTATTCTGAGAAGTTTGCCAATATCACTTGCTTCCGATCGATTTTATTGTAAAAGCATTATTATTGCATATTAAAATCTGACACAGTATATAGCGAAATTCCGATAATTCTCGCTTTGATTAAAGTTTAACTTTGCTGCATATCTATTTGAATCCGAGGATTATTGAAATGTTGTCGACTCAGCCAAGTAGGAATCCCACCCCCCAACCCCAAATCTCTTGTTTGTTTGTATCGGGCCGTGAACATTTCAGCTTTCGATCGAATAAATCTATCTCGCACTCTTTTTCTTGCTACCGTTGTCTCTTTTACTTATCTCTCTCTCTTATCTCTTTTTTTTTTGGGGGGGTATACTACTACCGCGCGCGCACACACACACACACATGCACACACACACAGATGGAAGAGAGATAGTGTTATCTGTCGGATTCAACAATTCGATCAAAGTCTATACACTCAAACGCTCGCTCACGATGACTTATGACTTCTGAGATGGCTCCTGAACAGCCCCGTCTACCCAATTTCACTCACAAGGCTTGGGTCGAACGGTGCTAAAGTTCGCAGGCAGTTTTCAAAGATGCTGCAAGACCTTAGAGAGTTTCGAGCCCAGGTCTCGTGGACATAAAGCAAACGTTCTAATCACGCGGTCATGCATTCAGTGTATGGCTATACTTAAGGCAAGATTGTGAATTGATGAAAAAGCAACCCAAACTAAGTCCGGCATATATTATACACATGTTCTTTTTGCCAGTTATGGCCGATTTCAAAATTACATATTTCTTGACCACTTCTCAAAAAGTAAACAAATGGCGAAGCATCTGAATTTGATTTTGATTTTCTTCCTAACGAGAACGAGAATTGTTTCTCATTGCTCTGATTAAAAACAAAAATATTTGATTTTAAAACGTTTTGAACATTTTCGCCAAAAAATTGATTTTAAATCTTCCTTTATTATGAAACCCGTTGCCCAACCATCGGTCGAGATATACACGTCCTCGAAAGTCAGTTATTAAAATGGTTGTGATCTCACTTGAACGCATCTTTTTTTTTTTTTTTACCTGCCATCAGCGTGACTGACGCTAAACTTCAAGAGATCAATACACTGTGCCATTGAAGTGGAGCGACTACATCGAATCAATAGCTGCATCTACTGCAAGGAAAGCTGGATCACTGTGCGGTGCCAGAAAATTTTTCTCGTCAGAATCCATCTTGCACATTTACAAATCTACCATTCGTCTGTGCATGCCATATATGGTCCGGTGCTCCTGCTAGACAACTCGAGATTCTTGATAAAATCCAAAGGAGGATCTGTTATATAATTGATCCTGACCAGGCATCACGACTTCAATTACTTTCTCACTGTGACATGGCTTCCCTCTGACTTTTCTACAAATATTTTCATTGCAACTGCTCTGACCAGCTGTTTCCCTGGTGCCCCGACTACATGAATTTAAACGTGCTACTAGATTGTCATTTAGGTTCCACCTTTTACTGATGAAATAGCTAAATGCAACTGCCACTTCTATTCCGATAGTTTTCTTTCCGACCTATTAAACTCCCTTCCGTTTAACTACAATCTTCAAAAAAATTAAATATAACGTCATTCGCCATCGTCTGTCTTCTTGAATCCTGTCCATCATTTGTCCTCTCCTCAATCCTCCCTATTCTCAGTTTTCTCTTTCACCCTTTATTTCTTATATGCCCCTACGTAATAGTGGCGTTTACGCCTTGCTTGGGGTGAAATGATAAACAAATGGTTTAGAAAAAGGAGAAATGGTACAGGAATTTCTCGTTTTACCGACATTCTCTTTTTACAAATTATGATGGCACACTTTGAGTTACGCATGTCGATTGGCGACATTTTACCGTGTCCCTGTTATATTTTCGTAGCTATAAACTATTTTTGAATTAAGTTGGGTGTTCTGGTAATATAACGATCATCAGTGCTGAAAGTGAAATCAACGAATGGAGTTCAAACTCTAACTTAGTCTGTAGCATTTCCTCTTATACTAACGCTCCGGAGAAAAACACGAATTCTTCTCCTGTCCACCCACCAGTTAGCATCGATGGGGTTATTTAGCCTTGGGTCACAGTCTAGAAAGAGAACAACACAGAATTTTTTCAAAACGTAGAGAATTCAATGGTAAACCCCTATATTACATTTCCAAAGAATTCATGGCAATTTACGGATATTAAAGAAAAAGAAGCTGTGGAGACCCATGATCCTCCACTTCCTGAAGAGACATGGCATTTAAAATATAACATTTTTAAAGATCTAATGCTATTGTACACATAATAGGCCACAATATAATGTAAACACTTTTTTCATATACATATAGAAACGAAATAATATGACTCGTTTTATCATGATCAATAATTGTAACTTGTTATATTGCGATAAAATTGGTTTAACTTGTTTTATTGCGATATTTGCTTTAATGTGATAGTTAAACAGCGAACCTGCAATATCGATGAGCAATTACGATGAGTGACAAGTAAATTCAGAAAAGTACTGGAATTCTAAGTCATATAGTGACTTACTAAGCGTACCTTAGATGTGGCACAAGGCCGAAAAAATGGAGCATCCAGCCAGGATCGAAATTGATCTAGCGAGACTTGATGGTTAATCATTACACCACGTCGAAGTGTTCATTCTAATAGCTATATAATGCAGATAATTTCAGTGTAACAACAAATTAGATATTTATTAACTAAGTTCAACTGTGATATGGGGCAACATTTTAAGGGTACTTAATAAGGATCGAACTCATGTTCAGTGTTTTACTAGACCAACACACCAACTATACAGCTATGAACGACCCAACTAATAAAGAATAATTATTAAAATGATAAAAATCATCTGTAGTTCGATTGCTTGAGTAGTAGCACTATTTTCAGTAGGTATTCCACTAATGTCCTTTCGTGTTAGATTAATCTAATCGCTTAATAGCCTACTGTAACTCTTTCATTAGTGTAGAAAGTTCGATTTTATATAAGTGCTACACAGTCAGTTATGTGCCATGCTTGACACACGCTTAGGCGATCATGTATCTTTCGATACATGACTGACTAGGCAGATTCCCCCCACCTGCAGTAGGTTGCCATTTCTTTCTGCGGTAGACCAGTTGCCATCAAAGGCTATAGAACACAGTCTGTCTGCTATTTACCCATAACTGGGGGAGAAGAAGAGGATTCATACCTTTCCCAAGGGTATTAACACATAAGTGAATGTAATGGATTCCACTGGAATTCGAACTCGGCTCTCCGATTCCTCAATCTCTATCCATTACTCTGGAAACCAGTTTAAGGAATGACAACTTTGAATTCCAAAACGGTTTGGTCATGAGGCTAGCAACTTCAAAAAGCCCAATGTGTGGCGCCATTCTCCACATTTAGAATTCACGGCGATCGAAAAAAAAAAAGATTTCTCCTAAGACTATAATAATAATAATTATTTAGGCCTACCTAGGGTCTTGGTCATTGATATTTGAGCCCAAACAAAAAGCCAGGATTACTAATGCTGATTTTCTGTTTTGTATAAAACAACCCCTGTGTCTACATACGCCTTCAATTTAGCCTACCCCGCTATTTTATTAAATCAAACAGCAATTGACACACACGCATGTAGACACATATGCAGAGAAAAGCAAAGAGACATTAATAAGATGTATATCAAAGACTTTCACAGCTAGGACCCACCAGTCTTCATTATCATCATCATTATTACAGAGTAGTCGGTATCATCGAGCCAAAGCGAACTATCCTTTCTTTAACAGTATAGTACGTGCTATACCAGGGTTACATACAGTTTTAAATTTAGAGTTACTTTCTCCTAGGCAGGTTGCTACTCAAGGCTATAGAACCCAGTATGCCCTGCTATTTACCGATAGCTGGTGGGGGGGAGGCTAGAAGAGAAAGATTCATAGCTTTCCCAAGGGTATTAGCACCTAAGTGAATGTGATCCGACTGGAATTCAAACTCGGCTCTCAGATTCCTTAATCCGAGTGGCTATCCATCATTCCCTTCATATTCCATTGGTAAGGAGGAAGTTCGACTCAGACAGATTCTTCCTCAGAAACTGTTGTATTCTGGGACTTCAGAGAGTATGCTTCTTATGTCATTATAACCTTAACCTTTTCAATTTTAAGATCAGCTATTATCTATCGTTCATATCTTTATAATATGTACCTCTGCCTCCTTCCCTGTATGCACTTACAGCCTCATTTAGTAACCCTCTACCCTGAGTGGTTCTTGACTGAACAATAGTAAAAAACAACAACTTAGAAGTTGATATTCGAACTAGATAAAACTTTCAATGTTACCTTGTACCATGTCACTCTGTTAACAATATCAAACAGCTATTTGGCAAACTCACGTGCAGAGAAAAAGAAATGAACAAAATTCATATGAAAGTATATAGTGTATATGATTTCAAGCGTGTAATGCCAGTTAGGCCTACGCTTTAATTTGATCGTTGCATATTTTAGGCTTCTCTTGTTTGATGTTTACATAGAAGTAAGGTGCGATATCTATTATACGTGCGTCTGAAAAAAAAAAAAATGGCCCAAATTAAATTTCAAAATGTTTATGATTCAATCTTGAAATTTGCGTGAAATAAAGCATTTGTCGTCTAACAAGTGAATTTGATATCTTAATGCCTTTTCTCCCTCCTTTTCTCTGCTATAATCATCCTTTTTATCTGCTTTTGTTGTTTTTATAACTCATAAAGCAACATCACGCGCACGCATAGGTAGGTCAATAAGGTTTTATGTTGCAAAAACATATGGCCCCTGATTTGGTAAATAATTTTATATTCCAGCCCTTGTTGGTGATGAATTATCCCCCACCCTCTACCCTCTCTCTCACAGGCGGGATGCGGCAAACCTGTCGCTGCCCTATCGCTACTTCTACGGAAAGTGCTCGGACGAACTACATTCCCTGGTCCCGCCAGTTCAGACCTTCACGGCAAGTGTACGTCATGCCACTTACATAGTAGCAAATCACCCACATTCCTCACGTATTCCATCGGTGAGAAGTAAGTTCCACTCGAACAGGTTCGCTCTGTGGAACCGACTCCCAAGAGGATGTTTCCCCAACCACTACAACCTCCTCAAAGCTAAGGTTAACCGTTATCTTCTTCTCTTATCGACACAAATTAACGTAACTCTATACCTCGAGTGGCTCCCGGGGTCTTGTAAAGGGTGAACCTTACTGTAAAAATAATGTATAAAATGTGGTCTAGATTCGAAGTAATTTTTTAGCTGTTCCTCTACATGATGAGTCGTTTTATATGAAACTATAATAATAGTGACTGAGCGATTATTTTTCTTACTTTTTTTCTTATGATTATATGTTAATGTAACCAATATTTATTTTTCAACTTAACCTACTTCGCTGTCAATGCACTTAATTAATTAGTGTATTAATTATGTCAGTATATTGGGTATTCTAACTGATATTGGAATGGAATGGAATCGGAGAACCGAGTTTAAATTCCGGATAAGTCATGAACCCATCTTTCTCTTTCCTAGTTATGGATTAAATAGTGCGTAGACAGCTTTACAACCTTGAGTGGCAAGCACTCTAAGAGAAACAAAGCTCGTAAAGAAGGTAACGAGAAACTAGCCCACTATCTTTCCCAAGAATGCATGGCAATTAACATATAATAAAGGAATCTGTGGAGAGTCATGATCGCCTGCATTCAAAAAGAACATTTAATTATATTTAAACAAAAAAAAGTATATTAATCACACAGACCGAAGATTAAACAGTGGAAATTTCGAGTGAAAAATCATCCAATAACTAGGTTTTAAAATACAGACCTATTGACACACACCCGTATATTATTAGAATATAGAAGAAATAAAGAAATTTAAAGTTTGTAATAATATTTATGTAATGTTTCCTTTTTTTTCAAATTATGCCATTCTAGCATCTAGAAAAAAACAAATTCTCTTAGATAACCAACTATTTAGTAGTTCCTTTGATTCTGTAATCAATTCATCATTAAATTGCTACTAAATTGGACTAATGATTGGAACAACGAACAATTCAGAACACGCGTAATTTTAAACAGATTTTAATATGGTGGATTCAGATATATTTGAACAGAATGGAAAAAAACGGACACAATTGAGTTGCAAATAGACGAGGGGATTAGGATAATAGCAATGGGTAGAATTATTTTTCTTTTCTTTTTTTTTTCAGTAATTGGAAGCATTATTTAAGAATGTTGGCAGTCCAGTGAGAGGAAATTCCCTGGATATAACTGAGTTCAATTACCAATCAAGTTTGTTGCATTTACTTTTTGAGAAAGGTATGAATCCATCTCTTTCCCCTAGATTTGAGGTAAATAGTAGGGCATTGTGACTTCTTCAAACTTGGGTGAGAGCCACTTTAAGAGAATAACTCTGATTTAAAAATCAGCGACACAACCATCATGAGCATTTTTGTCAGCAATATATATATATATATATATATATATATATATATATATATATATATATATATATATATATTGTTATTTATTCGCAGAAAGACTGTTTCACTGTATCACAGCTCATCAGTGTGGTTAGACGTCCGGTTGCCTCTAGCTAGGATCGAAACTCGGCTGAATTGGCGTCAGTCGGAGATTTTAACCCCTAAGTCCTTGGTGCATGACAGGGAAGAAGGTGAATTTAAGCGTATTTATTTTTAGATAAACACACAGTGACTGAGAGAACTCGAATCGATTTACTGAAGAGTAATGCATTATTAGCCGTAATAGTCACTGTTTACAAACCCACACTTCCTCCCCAGAGAGCTCAACCGAAATAAGTTTTCAGGACCATAAAAGTATTAAACTGATGCATAATATATATATATATATATGTGAAGAAATATAGTCTTAAGATGTATTATATTTATGGGATAATGTGCTTAATATCAGATATAGAGCGTGTGTAAATATAAAAGTGAACATAAATGTCAACACTTAGAGGCGACAGTCTGTTTCATGCTATAATGCAATCGTCGTAGCCTGACGATTGTATCTAGTATGAAACAGACTGTCGCCTCTAAGACTGACTTCTATGTTCACTTATATATATATATATATATATATATATATATATATATATATATATATATATATATTATGCACAAGTTTCATACTTTTAAATCTCTTTAGATTTTAAAGATTATTTACAATAGACGTTTAAACTTTGGCATTAAAAAAAGCAAGCTTAGACAATCCTTTGTTTTTTTTATTCCAATTTATTTCTCATTGCCATGTGGCAACTGAACGAAGAAAATTTAAAGTCCATTATTAATGCTTACTAATTTCAAAGATTTGTCGCATTAAAAAAAAAGACATTGATCTTTACCTTTCTTTAGATACGCCGCTTACAAAATAAGGAAGCCGAGAAAAATAGACCATCTTAACTTCGTCAGCGAAGCGAATGCGCCAAGGCTTTGTTTTTCTTCCATTTTTTTAACATTTTAAAATCTTTCTTTGTGTATGTATGAGTGAGAGAGTGAGAGACAGAGAAAAATAAACAGAGAGAGAAAAAAGAAGGTTTTGGGTGTTCTCCCCATTTTCTGTTTTATTTTGATGTCTCTTCCGTTTTTTTTCTTCTTTTTTTAGGCACCCATGTTTAAATACATATTAAAATACGGGTGGCTTGTTACCTGTTTTCTACCCTCCACTAAACGTATTTCCCTTTTTTTTCCTTTTTTTTTTTTTTTTTTTCAAACGCTTTCCCTTCTTGCCTTGTTTTATTTTCTCCCATTTATGCGTACCTGGGTAATCATGTGGGTATGTAGAAATTGTGCAGAACTTGCATCTGCCGCGCATTCAAGTGAACAAATTTTGAGCAGGCGTTTCTCATTGACAATAAAATGCACTTTCTTCTTTTAATTTTACTTTTAGCCAGAAAGACACAGAAATAACAGGCTGGAGTAATGGATAGCGGCTCGGATTGAGGAATCGGAGAGCCGAGTTCGAATTACATACACTTACCTTTCCTACAGGTATGAATCCTCTTCTTCTCCCCCCCAGTTGGTCTACCAGCAGAAAGAAATGTCAACCTACTTCAGGAAAAAATCTGCCTCGTCAGTCATATATCGAAAGTTACATGATCGCCTAAGCATGTATCACGCATAGCACATAACTGAGTACACCTTGTGTGACATTTATAGAGATTGTTATTTATTAGCATATATATATATATATATATAGCACAAAGATTGTGTTTGAAAAGAATAAAAAAAACGTCCTAATATTCTATATCTGAAGTAAAATATTATTAAGGCAAGCAAATTTTGTAAATAAACAAGTAAACTGCTCGATTTTAAGTAAACCACTAATTGTAAATACAAGAAATAGATCATTAATAGTAAATTTACGTCATGCAACAAAATGTCTATTTTTGTGATGATTTTATAACATATTTATGTTATAATTTTCGAATAAATAATTATATATATATATATATACATGAAACCAATACAGTTAACTATAATCGAGATAAGTTAGTGTATTATAGTTTACCTATACCGTTAAAAAGATGACGGCATAGTTTGGCACAAGATCACAACTAAAGAACACTTATCAAAAATGGTGGCAAACTTAAATAATTAATTTTTTTTAAATATTTTTAGGTTTGTCATTTAATTAAAACATAAATGCGAATACGCAAACGTGAGTTTCGGACCCTGGGTTTCATGTCCTTTGCGATCGTCAGACAGACTCACAAAGGGCGTGGAACCCAGGTTAACAAACTCACATCAATTCAACTAAATATGTTAGCTCTATCGCTGATATTGTGCTCTTTCCAATAAGTACCACGCATATATAATATATGAATAATATACATAAAAATTGCATATATATATATATATATAGATGAAAAATTTCTCAGAGTTTACAATTTTGATTTTTAAAATGCTACACTGATAAAAAAAAGAAAATAACCCACTCAGAAGGAAAATCCTCAAGAGTACTGCCATTGAATATTATCCAAATATTAATCCACGCCCAGGCTTTCTCGTAATATCAATACTCCTCCAAGTAAACGTACACAACTGCATCAGGAAATCAAAAGAATATAGTGGAATCCGTCATGACAACAATAAAAACAATATTTCCACACGTGACAGTACTTGACGCAATTTTCAGTTCACAATATGAATAAAATAGCGTTTTCTAAATTCTTCCAATTGCTAAGGACATTTTGTTTTGCTGATAATAGTTACTTTGTTTTAATAAATTCATTTCGTTTTTGCATTGAAAAAGTCCGCAATGGACGAAACGCGTCAGCTAATAATACAGCTTTCCTGTTGTCTTTTACCTTTATAAACATATGTGTTTGTGTGTGTGTGTGTGTTTATAAAGGTAAAAGACAACAGGAAGCTGTATTATATATATATATATATATATATATATATATATATATATATATATATATATATATATAATCTTTTATACAAGTTTCATTAGGATTCATTTAAACACATACAGAAATCAACCACACTCCATCCGCAACATCATCATACAAAATACAACGATAATAGCTCTATCAAAATGTAAAAATAATGGAAGCATTAATAATAAAAAAAGAAATATCAATCACTCAATACCATGAACTACGAACGCGGCCACAATGTGTTGACCGTGTTTGAAAAATAACAAAATAATTCCTAGCACTATAGATGCATATATACAGATTCAGTTAAAAAAAATCATCCATGATAATGGGGTAATAGAATAGGCGAAATGACTGGGATATATAAAATATTCGTACAGTTTTTATACACCTTATATTCAGAAAAGAAAACACTTACAGTGTAACCCGGATATAAGAGACCCGGATATAAGAGAAACCCGGATATAAGAGAGATTTTCTCTGGTCCCAAATTGGAGCCTGTGTTAATGTATATAAAATAGACCAAACCCGGATATAAGAGAAACCCGGATATAAGAGAAACCCGGATATAAGAGACTTCTTCTCCGGTTCCGACAACTCTCTTATATCCGGGTTACACTGTATAAGATCACATGAAAAATTGAATAAAAAGCTTAATCGCAGTACTTTGTCAGTCGCTTTTATTGAAATATATGGAAAATGTATAAAAAGTTTTCGTGTGACGCATTTCATCCTTTAAGATTTAATCTTATTAAGTTTATTTTTATATATGAAAAATGTGTATATCGTTATCCCATATACACCCACTCCCACCCACACATAATTTATGTAGATTTATGATTGTGCATGATTTTAAACCATGCATGTATGCGTTCTTTTTTCTCAATTTCTAATCAATCTTTCGCTAAAAATATGTATATAAAGAATGTGATTCGCTCCAATTCAATTACTCATGTCATAAAGATAGTCCAGCACGCCAACTTTCGTTGTCTAGAAAATAACGCTTATTGTATTTACTTGTAAGCCTCCCAAATTCATCTCGGTGTTCCTAGTCAATTCAAAAAAAAAAAAAAAAAAAAAAAAAAAAAGCAAATTAGTATATGATTTATTACCCCTATTCATATATTCTCTCGCTTTTGCCTACTCTCACTCTATCTATGTTCCCGTCTCTCTCTCTCTCTCTCTCTCTCTCTCTCTCTTACGTCGCCTGTTTTGTGTGTGTGTGTGTGTGAGTTCAATAAGAAAGAACCGTTAAAATATATTTCATATTTAATAAGAAAGAAGCGTTAAAACAGAACACGAATGAATGTTTTCTCTTGTTTTATGATGCGCGAAAACATGTCACACCATGATTTAGTTTTCTTTATCCATTTGTAATGAAAGTCAACTTTACGAGCGTCTCATCAGACAGCTGAAGTAAGGATGGTCCAGAATCACAAAGCACGATACTATCCACAGTGACAAAAGCATATTTCCACTATTAAGACACCATCATATGACACGCGCAAACTCTCAGGACTTATGCACAAATGAATAAAATTATTTTAGAAATGTTTCCTTTTTTTAAGTTTTGATAAAAACTCTTATCTTTTACATCTATTACACCCAACTTATTTAATATCATGAAATTTCGAGAAATTCTTTTTTCTACCGCTTAATGTTATATGTAGAATTCCTTGAAAAATTTAAATTCTCATTTTTTTTTTTACCGAAAATCTGCTGTGAATCGTAAGATAAAAAAAAATGCAATAGAACTAAGACATTATTTAATTAGAAAAGCTTTTAATTTCTTTTATGAATAAGATATATTATGGACGCTATTGTCTTAAGAATTTTTTTCAATGAATAATGAATTTTTTCAAGAATCTTTTTTTTTCTAATTTTAAGTAGAATAATTACAAAAGATTTAAATCTTTTACACCTACCGGTTAGATGATGTTCTTATTAAGTAAAAACAATATTTAGTAATCATAAATAGTAAAACTTACTACATCAGTTTTAAAAAGAATTTTCATTTGTTTATATGTGTATAAGCCTTTAGATTACGAAGAATATTTTCCTAAATATTTTTAAATTACTGTTTAGTTAAAAATTAGATAAAATGGCGCTCGTATTGTATTCCTCAAGTAGTTTTTACAGAAATGTCCCCCGTAGAAAAAATGAGATAAAATTATGGTTGTCAAACTGTCACTAGAACTGTCAACACCTAATCAAAATATATACTTCGTTTGAAAAATGCATTTCTGAGATATTTTTAATTATTTGTTTCAAATCAGATTAATTAAACTCTAAATCAATTAATATTCCTCAGATAAAGTTTCAGAAAGGAACATCTTATTTTTGAAAGATTTTGAAATAAAGGGAATTACATTGTCCTGGGAGATGGCTAAAAACGGTTAGAATCAGCGATCAAAAACAAAAAAAAATCCTTCCAGTCAATTTAAATTAGTTTTGAAATAAAGCAAAGCATTTTGCTCGTTCGAAATATTAAATTTAATTGATTAGCTTAAAATTAAAATAAAAACTTTAAGCAAAATTTTTCATTTTTAAGAAAGTCATTTTAAAACTTAGGAATCGCTTTCTTTGGAGGCATGCATATATATATGTGTGTGTGAGTATGAGTATGTGTGTGTGTGTGTGTGTGTGTGTGTGTGTGTGTGTGTGTGTGTGGGTGGGTGTGTGTGTCGTGGCCTTGTTAGGAGTCAGAAATAAAAACACACAAAGCCAGCAATTGAGTTAAACAAATATATTAACAGAAACAGGACAAATATACAAACATATACAAATGAGAGTGCTACAGCAAGAATGTTCGGTCAGACTGCTGGAAACTTCTCCGCCCAAAAGGCAGTACCTACTCCTATTTATAGCTGGGAGAGTTCATGCGTGCGTGGGTAAATTACCATAACAATATATATATATATATATATATATATATATATATATATATATATATATATATATATATAAGCTGTATTCATCCGACCTACTTTTATTGAAAAGCACCCTCAATGGCTGTCTATTCAACGTTTTATATTATCTTTCTAATTTCGGACTAAGGTTTTTGGGTTTTTTTTTTACATCGGGATTAAAATGGTTAATAAAACTACCCATAGTTCATATATATATATATATATATATATATATATATATATATATATATATATGAAAGGAAACGAAAAACATTTTTCAGGAGCGAGAACAATGAATGAACAGGAATGCTGAAAATATTCTCTTGAACCAGTTGCGTTTTGGAGGCGTTAAAATTAACAATCCATTCTTTGCCTCATTTAAACCCAGAATGCAGGTCATTTTTTAGATAAGCTACCAGTTTGTATTTATAGAACCGATCTGAATTACTATTAAGACGGGAGTAAATAGTTATGTCATCAGCACAGATACCGAGTTAGGATCTGATGACACCAGGAAGGTCATTTAAGAAAATTAGGAACGACGTTGGTCCAAGGATAGAACCCTGGGTAATGCCTGCAGGAAAGATCTAGAAGAATGGCCATTCAAGATGATCTTCATTTAGCGATTTGATAAGAAAAAATGGATCAATTCAAAAATTGGTCAGTAACCTTTCAAATAGTGAAGAAGACCACTGTGCCGAACCTTGTCAAATCCCTTCGAAATATCCAAAGCAACAGCCTGCACTTCACCATTCTTATCCAAAGTTTGACAGATTTATTTAGCAATAATTTTTAATACGTCAGCAGTTGACCTAGAGAAGCCATGTTGCTTATCTGAAAGAAAACTGCAAGGTGAGATGCTTAATCAATTCAGAGTTGATTAGAGTGTCTAGTACGCTTCGCCTGAGTTCTTAAAGACGAGAACTACAGATTTCCAACAACAGGGAACCAAGAAGCAACATATATATATATATATATATATATATATATATATATATATATATATATATATATATATATGCGTGTAACGATAACTGTTACAGGACATCGACTTTATGAACATCCATATACAATATGAAAGAACGTTTTTATGCGAAATTTTGTTTCTTTGTGTAGTGTTATGGTCGGATTTTTATATTCTTGCGTATATATGTACATAACCTTCACTTACTGTGGGACATCGTCACTACATTAGTACCGTGGGATTTTCAAACATCCCATTTAAAAAAAATTATACCTAGATCGTGTACTTAATTTTATTGTCATATTTTGTCTCGAGCGTCCTTTCTAGTTTTTATTAGATAAATAAAAATAAGAAAAAAGGTGTTGTTTAAAAAAAAAAAAATTTGAAAACTAATATTAAATATGCATTTTGTTCTTTATTTACGTGGCTATAAGGCGAAAATAAGGAAGCTATATTATTAAAAAATCACAAGTTATTTCCAGAATTAACTATTTAAAAATATATTCCTGTTTATTATTTTATAATTAAAATAATAAAAAGGCGTGTCTTAAAACCGGAAAGGTTAATAATAAAAAAAAACTGTATATTTTCCTATCACGAAAAAAATAAAATCGTTGGTAATTCACACAAATATTATGACTAAAACCAGAAACTCATTGTAGTCACTTAACAGCAGTAGTCAGAAAGCCACTTGACTAATCATGAAATTATTAGATTGCCATGAAGAAAAAAAAATTGGCGAAGTATTCACTCCCACAATACAGAGATTTAAAGAAATGTTTGACGAGTCTGTTTTGAAATCACAATGAAAAAATCTATCTATCTATCTATCTATCTATCTATCTATCTATCTATACACACAAATACTAAGAGAAAAAGCGAAAGCGTAAAATAAGCTAAAAAATCGAGGTCTCCTGCCAAAGTCTAACTATAATATATTGCTCGATAATATTCGTCCGAATAGTAATTCATGTAGTGATCCGAATAGAGAAATATTATAGTAAACAGAGTAGAGAATAGCGATCCATATGGTAATAGGAGATAGAATAGAAATGGTGATCTGCATAGTATAGAGGATAGACTAGAATGGCGATCGTTAGTCGTCAGCTACTTCCTACATATATTATCCATATCCTCTATGGTCAGAATACAATAATGGGATCGCCTGTATTTGCTCACTGGGGTTTTATGTTCAACCTCAAGTATCAGCACTTTATTCCTATATAGGAAATACACACACACACAGAGACACAGATATATATATATATATATATATATATATATATATATATATATATATATATATATATATATATATATATATCAATTTCTTGGTAGCCGTGGAAAATTTTCTTTCAAGTAATTTCAGTCTCATCTGAGACCATCTTCAGGGATTTAAATTGTCTGTGTATATGTATACGTATTTCTGTAAATTGAAAACATTTTTATTGCTCATTTTACTGCGTTTAGTGCGTTTTTGATTAATCTATATCAATTTCAAATTCACGAGGTTTTTTTCTCAATCAACCGGCTACCAAAAAATTGATTCGTGAATTCGAAAGGATTAAAACAAAAATAAACATACTTCGTATGCCTATATTACTTAACTAAACCTGTTTGAATGAAAATATACTGCCTAAACATACACACAGACATATATATATATATATATATATATATATATATATATATATGGAGGTGTCGCGGATTAGCAAGGTTGAATAGTGCCTCATAAGCGCACTTCATTCCTAAATTCTCCCCAGTTTCGTACCCGAACGTAAACAAAGCAATTTCTAAAGAAGTAACAGATTTTTTTATTAAACAGTATATTCATTTATTTTCGTCTAGCGTTCTGAATAATAAATAAACGTCCCTGGATCTGGAAAAATCATTGGTTTTATCAAAACATTGTTAATGTAATATTCATTCGTAAAAAAGAAAAAAAAAAAGAATTAATGCAATCCAAAATATGCTTCAGCTTTATTAGATAAATAAACCCACTAAGGATTGACAAGCCGTAAAAATCAAAGCAATCAATCAATCTCTCCTGCAATTATATATTCTACTAAAGGCTGAGTATCCTTTATCCGAAATTCCAAAATCCGAAAGCCTCCAAAATCCGAAAGTTTTCAAATGCTGACATGACTTGCAGCAAATGGAAAATTTTCAGAAAGCTCAGCTACGTAGCCTACGTTGGCGCCAATTTTTTAACGATCGTCACAGCAATACCTAAATTCATAGATTACTTATCAAATGTTTCGTGCCCAGTAAAGATATTATTTTCATATGTCAAAAAGTTCTGTATTTATATATTTTGGTAAGTAATGATCATGTTTTTTTGTACACGCACAGAAAGTACAGAATATTATTGTTATGTGAAATCTTAATTTTACCACTTAAAAATCCGTGTAAGCATTACATGACTAGTGTCATTACCTGTATCTGTACCTGTGTAATACATTTTGTGTACATATACTCAAAATTTATTAAATTATTTATAAAACTACTTTCAGGGTATATGTTAT
This sequence comes from Acanthosepion pharaonis, assembly GCA_903632075.3. Classification (NCBI taxonomy): domain Eukaryota; kingdom Metazoa; phylum Mollusca; class Cephalopoda; order Sepiida; family Sepiidae; genus Acanthosepion; species Acanthosepion pharaonis. Next base: position 1,071,105 of record CAHIKZ030000668.1, on the reverse strand, counting down.
TTATATAAAACTACCTTCAGTTGTGTTATGAAATGTAAAGGGATATCGTGTTTAGGCTTGGGTTCCATTCTAAGGTGTCCCGTTTTATAGATTCTATATACAAATTAAATAGCTTGTATTCCAAGATTCGAAAGATTTGAAAACCTAAACACTTCCGGTCCCAAGAATTTTGGATAGAGGATACTCAACATGTACTAGCAAAATTATGCATCCAAATATTTATGTTAATTTATATAACTTTTTGTAGTTTACTCTTATCATAATAACGCTGAAATTGACTGAAAATGGAACCCTTAATATCACCGACTATTACCCCTAACCATAACCTATCTAAGCGACATAACAATATCTATATAAACAACAAATTCCCTTCTCCTGATTGAAAAAAATATTAGACGCTAAAAGTCTTGAAATTTAGAACATTGTCTTCATACGTGCTTACGTAAATTGTGTATAGCATGTCAGGAACTATACGCGATTGTTCATATATTAATAACTAGCAGCATGGCCCAGCGTTGCACGTGCTTGATTCAAAAATCGTACGACTCATACAGCAATCGCTATCACTTGACTTAAAATATTTTTGCCCTTCCTTGCATTTAAAGGTGTGCCCTTTGCCGTGCTAATGTTGCTACATGCCTTACTTCTTGCCTATCTCACACTGCGAATTTTTCGAAGCTCTATACTAAACATTAAATCTGTTACTAAAAAAGAACTAAACAAAATGAACACAAAACGATCAGCTTAAAAAAAAAAAAAAGGACTTGTAACTGGAAAAAATGAATGTTAACAACAAATACTTTTTCACACCAACCCATTTCTGCGGAGTCAGAATCAACGTTGAGTTTAAGCAAGCAAATGAGCCAATTGGATTTAAAGTTTTCCATGCAGATTTAAATTTTCCCTACATAAAACTTAAAACTGCCGTAGAAGTATGAAAAAAATCGATTATTTCCACTATCGATGGGAGTTGGGAAATGTTATTTCCACTATCGATCTTGGGCCTTCCTTCCTGCTAACTTGGATGCATGTAAATTTTGGTGCAAATCCGTCGAAAATTGCGGCCGTGCCGTTACACACACACACACACACACACACACACACACACACACACACACACACACACACACACACACACATCCTGCCTGTTATAGATCGATGTCTGTAGCAGATTCCAAGACGGGCCAAGTATTACAAGGCAGATAAGTGAACTGTTCGAAAATGCCTAACCTAAGTGAGATTTGTCAGTTCCTAAATGGGATTGACCTTTATAATATAAGTTTACGACCTATTTCTCGACGGTTTATACTTGTAAAATCACACAATCTATTTTAACGTTAAAAGTGTATTGTTCGTCTTTATGCAAATGATCTGGAAAATCAAGGTTTAAATAATTCATATTTATTCCCAAAATTGTCAATAAAATATTAATTCGGAATAGAATTATTCTAATACAATTCAAAAAAATGTTTCGGCTCCAAATAACCCACAAAGTGTTAATAAGCTGTAAAACAAATCAATTAATCATAGGCACTTTTCTATTCAACTATGGGTACCTCTGAAAAATATCTATTCTTTTTAAATCATTTCACCCCAAGCAAGGCGATAATGCCATTTACATGGCAGCATTTAGTGAGAGTGAAAGATACTGACAAAACTTTATTGTGGAGTGGGGACAATAAAAAAACAGGAGTCGAAGAGACAGAAGATGACGATTGACGTTTTATTTACATTTTTGAAGATCGTAGTTGACAGGAAAAACAAGAACCCGAAAGAGAGTTCCACAAACAAGAGAAGAAACTACTAGCATAGAACTTACGGCTATGTTATATACCGTACCTATGAACACTAATGGGTATGTCTCAATCCTCATAAATACGCTGGGCACTATTGTAAGTCGGGAGTAATATGATGTATAAGTAGTCCACCACTAGCAGTGGTTACCTACATTACGCCGCTGGCGAGTATTGTATTTTGTTGATGTTATAAAGATTACCATTTCATTTCCAACCTCCATTTTGGTTATTCTTATTCATTAAGCCTTTCCAGGTTAAATCTAGCCATTTCCACTGTAAAATGATGAGACCTACCTGCCAATCTTGTACTGCGCTTAAATTCATGAAATCGAGGTACCAAAGAGGAAAGCTCATCAGAAAAATGAGGACGAAAATATTTACAGAAAAGGCACAGGAAAGCTACGTTACGGCGGTGAGAAATTGACTGAAGCATAGATGTCAATTTAGGACCAATAACATTGCAGATTCTTCTTTTGATTTTCTCAAGAATCTCTAGATTCATCGCAGAAGCACCGGACCAGATTTCAGCTTGAAATTAAATTTAAAAAAACGAACAAAACAATGTGTTCTAAATTATTTAGTAATATTCCGTCAGCCCCGTCATTATTGGTTAATGGATCTCTTTTTTAACTTCTTTTTTTTTCTTCTTTATCTGTGTTTCTTTTTCATTTTTTCAAATGCCAAGTGCTAATGATCTGAGCATTGTGCATTGAAATATCTTTTCAAAGCATGTAATAGAGATGTTATGCAAATGTGTTGATCAAATAATAATACTTCTTTACTCTGCACACGCAAGCCGCAAATAGTTGTTAATGAATGCAATAGCTTGACTGACGCCCATGACGCTTGTAAGGCTTTCAAATTTTGAAATTAATCGGAGTTTGTGGCTGGCCTTTGGTGGCATATTTTACTCTTACATTCAAAAGAACCAAACGTTTGTACATTGTATTTTAACTTTCTGTGGTCAGAAGTTATATGCTTTTTTTACACGGTCTGTTTTTTTTTATAACGTCGATATACCGGCTGACTAATCTAAGGATTTTCAAAGTGTTAATAACCATAAGATATTAAAAAAAAGACATTATTAAAGACAAAAGTCGACCACAAGAAGTTAGAAAAATGGAAAAATAAATAAATGATTTAAATCTAAGAAAAGTAATTACGATAACAAAGGACATAAAAGTATAAAGTTTCTCTATTTTTAAAAAATCCATTCTTAATATCCGATTTTTGGTGTGGTGCACCCAACGCATGCGCCATGTGACCTGCTAACTGTCAGAAAGGCATCAGCAGCCTTTTTTCTTTTCTTTTTTTCAATCGATTTTTCATGTCACTCAGCTTAGACACACGTGCGTAAAATGGTCGCCAGGCCTCAAAGATATTTTTTACATGCCTTTCTTTTCTTGTGAGAGAGCGGGGGCGTATAAGCCAAGCAAAGTCATGCGAAAGAGAGAAATGAAAAATTATTTTTACAGAAAAAAAAAAATAGACAAACCATAAGTTGATAAAACGAAGGTTACAGATATGTATTTCTTCAATCTTAACCACATAAGATATGGAGATAATAGTGTTGATATCAGACACAAAAAGGAAACTAGAAAAACTCCGATAGAAGATAAAGAAAGAAAGCGAGAAGAAAGGACTAACCTCAATTGCAAGAAAACAGAATACATGGTTGTTAGCAAAAGAACATACCAACATGCAAATTACAAGTTGGAGACACCGGAATCAAGCTAGTACATTTTAAATCTCTGAGAAGCACTTTTAACAAAGGACGGAAAATGCAACACTGGAATCCGAAGGCGTTTTGGGATAGCGAAAGATGCTTTCCAAAAGCTAAGCAACATATTATGTAACAGATAAAAGTTGTTAGAAATAAAGAAAATAGTACTGAATTGTTATGTAACATCAGTCCTCCAATATGAGAGTCAATGATGGAGAATCTCTTCACGGACGAGAAACTTAAAGCAACAGAAATGTGGCTATACAGAAGGATACTGAGAATACCATGGACCGAACATTTCAACGTTTCAGAGAAAATGGAAACAAATAGAAAACTTATACTTAACATCAGAAAGAGACAGTTGAAATATTTAAGACAGATAATAAGGAAACAGGACTTGATAATCACAGAACAGATTAAAGGTAAGAGGAACAGAGGAAAATAACGATTAACCTAGCTAGCGAGCTTAAGTAAATGGATGACGGAGCAAGGTTTAGGAAAGGTAACAAAACTACAAAATTTAGTAAGAACTACAAAGGACAAGAAATTGTGGAGAGCCATGATCGCCAACGTTCTGAATGGACGCGGAGAAGAAAGTCATTTCCTATTTAAAGAACTTGTATGAGAAGTTGAGTATATGAGTATCCAAAATTCCAAAATCAAGAACCCGAAAAATCCGAAATTTTTTCAGGTGCTGACATGACTTGCCACAAATATGAAATTTTAGAAAGCTCAGCTACGTTGGCGCCAGATTTTTTTTTCTTAGCGATCGTCTCGGCAATACCTAAATTCGTGGATTACTTACTAGGTGTTTGATGCTCAGTAAAGATATTATTCATAATGTCAAAAAGTATTACAATCATGTATATTTTCTAAGTAGTGATCATGTTTTTTTTTCTACGCATACAGAAAATACAAAACATTATTTTTAAGTGAAATCTTAATTTTACCACTTAAAAATCCATGTGAGAATTACATGACTGTATCTGTATGTACACAGGATTTATTAAATTTTATATAAAAATATATGTTATTTATATAAAACTAACTTTAGTGTATATGTATAAGTTGTAAAGGGATATCGTGTTTATGCTTGGGTTCCATTCACAATCTGTGCTTTATCTCTATCTATAAAAGGCAGGATGTGTGTGTGTGTGTGTGTGTGTGTGTGTGTGTGTGTGTGTGTGATTGTGTGTAACGAATGCACGGCCGCAATTTTCGACGGATTTGCACCAAAATTTACATGCATCCAAGTTAGCAGGAAGGCCCAGATCGACCTTACATTTCCCAACTCCCATCGATAGTGGAAATAATCGATTTTTTCATACTTCTACGGCAGTTTTCATGTAGTTTGCGGCCGTTTTCTACTGGCCAGAGTGAGAGCCTATAGCTGGCTGCCACGAATAGGCAGCAAGATTCTATTGGCCAGCGTGAGAGCTAAACAGCTGACTGACACGAATGTTAACTAGCATGCTAGCATGCAAAAGCAATAGCTGCATTCGTCACAAGTGGGAAAATTTAAATCTGCATGGCACTTTACTCCAATTGGCTCATTCGCTTGCTTAAACTCAACGTTGATTCTGACTCCGCAGAACTGGGTTCGGTGTGAAAAAGTATTTGTTGGTAACGTTCTTTTTTCATTCGTTTTTTCCAGTTACGAGTCTTTTTTTAAAGCTGATCGTTTTGTGTTCATTTTGTTTAGTTCTTTTTTCGTAACAGATTTAATGTTTAGTATAGAGCTTCGAAAAATTCGCAATGTGAGATAGGCAAGAAGTAAAGCATGTAGCAACATCAGCACGTCAAAGGGCATTCCTTTAAATGCAAGGAAGGGCAAAAATATTTTAAGTCAAGTGATAGCGATTGCTGTATGAGTCGTACGATTTTTGAATCAAGCACGGGCAACGCCGGGCCTTGCTTCTAGTCGATTCTACATATAATGAAAAGGGTTAAGTTCGACAATTATTTAATATATTTTCTGTTTATACTTTATTTTTATAGATACAATTTATTTAAGTAAATACTCTTTTTTAATTAAACAGTATTAATTACAATTACCGGCCTGAATGTTCGAGAAAATTCGTAGAAAATATGCGTTCTACGACAGGAACCGAACCTGTATTGAAACAGCCATTTGACCTGAAGTGCTATACCCTTTAGATACACAGAAGCTTCAGGTTAGCAAATTCCAAATTTCTGTTTATAAACACACAATCTTCGACGATTTTTCTAGATAGATCATTATTAAAAATAGAGCATTTACTTAAATAAATTGTATCGATAAAAATAACGTCTAAACAGAAAAAATATAAAAGAGATGCTATATACAAATTAAATATATTCAAAAATCCGAAAAAAAATCTGAAAACCGAAGCACTTCCAGCCCCGTGAATTTTGAATAAAGGATTCCCAACCTGTATAGATATTCACAAGACAATAAGGGAAATATTCCTCCATTAGGTGTTAAATGTTGTTTCTATGCAAAAATATATTTTAAAAAATTACAAAATATAGGTATTATTTTACGAGTGACATCATTTTACAGAACACTTAGCTATCTTTTCCTTTTTCTTTTTTCCGTGTTGATCTAACTATTTCTACTCTTGTAACACAAATAAACATACAAAAATTAGATCATAATTATTGGGATGGGCTCGAATGGGTATACTATATTATTGTTATAAAGTTGAAAATCAAAATTACTTTCTTCATCAAGTTAGAACATTTTAACGTCTGTCCTAACAAAACTCATGCAACGATTTATTTTTCTTGTTGCTATATTAATGTTAAAAAAATCTTAAAAATCAAGCAAAAAAAACCAACTCCGCAAACAGATATTGATTGATTGTGGTTGAAGCCAGTAAAATTATTAAATAGATTACTGGAGTTTTGGGAAGATTAGCTGTCACTTGACTTCTAACGATGATGATGCAAGATAATGGGTTTCCGAATTAAGTTCTCGTATGGGTGCGAAAGGAGGAGGTAATAAGTGCATATTATGAAGATATGCAGGGTAAATATCTGTTGACCCTAGACTTGAAGAGGTTAAAATTGTAGTAGTCGAGGAAGCATCCTCTTGGGAGTCTGTTCCACAAAATGACAGTTTTGAAGAAGAAACTGTCCGAATGGAAATTTCCTCTAACTAATGATGATGATGAGGAGGAGGAGAAAGAAAAGAATGAGAACGATAACAATGAAATTAAATCAATAATAATAATAATAATAATAATAATAATAATAATGCCCAGGTACTGCTCTAAACATAGCTCCTATGGCTTAATTGATTAGCGGTGCTAACACGTTCAAGTTTTGTCTTGAGTAATTAAGATAGTCTCCAGAAACATCCCGTTCATCACCATAAATTTGCTTGTCACTTGCCTTGCCTTGCCTTGAGCTAGAAGATGACGGCCTGTTCATCTCTGTTCATGAGCGGGATTCGTCGGGGAGCATAATGGCCAGTTGTCGAGAGCGTTGCTTTTTTATTTAAGACTGAAGGATGAGGTTTCCAAGGATATTTTGGAAGCACCCTCAATCAGAGACCGTCTGACCGAACTGTGTTACCTGTCTTGAAGCTATTTCTAACTGGAGACCTACAGGTTACCCGCTGCTTTTCTCAAAACCTGTTACAATATCGTGAATATTTGGCTGTGGTGCATGTCCCTGGTATACACTTATCAGATTGGGTGCCAAGCTAAGCCTATTGAGCAACGTATATTATATCATAGCGTCCCTTTGATGACATGCTGCTCTCTCACTCATAATGATAATAATAATAATAATAATAATAATACTCGGCATGACAGGATAGACCAGAAAATCTGAAAAATCTGCAACATTTACAGGAAGGAAGCTGCAAAACATAGTGATTATTTACCACAAAAACACAAGGAAATTATCGACATGACTGTAATGTAGCTTTTGGAGGCACGGATTGAGGAATCGGAGAGCCGAGTTCGAATTCCAGTCGAATCCATTACATTCACTTACGTGCTAATACCCTTGGGAAAGGTACGAATCCTATTCTTCTCCCTCCAGCTATGGGTAAATAGCAGGATAGACCGGGTTCTATAGCCTTGGATGGTAATTGGTCTATCGCAGAAAGAAATGGCAACCTACTACGGGAAAAATCAGCCTCGTCAGTCATGTACTGAATCGAAAGATACATGATCACCTAAGCGTGTATCACGAATGGCACATAACTGACTGAATGTAGCTTTGAAGAGCTTAAAAAAATTAATACAAAATACAAGGCTCTTGTAGTGGAAATTGCAAAAATGTGGCACTTAAAGATATCATTAATTCAAATTTGGTTGGAGCCCGAGGTTTGATTGGAAAAGGTTCTGATAGACCCACCTAAGGGATCTGTGGAGGCCCATGTTTTAAGGTGGAAAATGTTCTCTCAAGCACATCTAACACAGGACGAAGTACTTTATCTATGTCAAAATGTGTAGGCGTTTGTAGTTTTTTAAAAGTTCTTTTTTTACACACGTGCAGCGGGAAAAATGGCTCACAACATATACGTCCTCCAATACCTAGCTCATCTCGTAATAGTAACTGCAAAAAGTAAAACAAAACTGGAAAGCAGAAAGAATAAAAATCATTTCGATTCCAGTATTTTACAAGTCTGATAGAATACTGAAGAGGATTTGAAGATGCCTGCTGTCACTTGATCCCCTAGATTGATCACTAGATAACTCTAGTGGTGAAATGCAAACAATAATATTGGAAAATAAGTATATTTATTCGTGTAATAAAATTATGAAAAATAATACGCATTTGAGATTTTATTGTTTGCTAATCTTTACATATGAAAAAAGATGTCATTTTAAGAATAAGGGCTATAAAGAAATTCTTGCTAGTAGTCAGAAAAAGACAGCTGGATTTTCAGGTCACATAATGAGGAAAGCGGGTTTGGATAAATTAACACTCACAAGACAAATCAAAGACAAGTAAAACAGAGCGAGAAACCCATTTGACGAATTTGAGCAAATGAGCAGAACAAGATTTTTAAACTGATGTTTACCCAATAAAAGGCTTGAGAGCCACACAAGATAGAGGTTTATTATTCAACTAGCTATGATGAATGACATGATATGAGTAAAAAATGATGTGGTAGGAAGTGACGATTATAAAGGGGAGGAGGATAGAAATTATCCATGTAGGAGTCTCTTTCACAAAGCAGCAGTTCTTGGGGGAAAAGCTGGCTGTGTGAAATTTTCTCGTTAAATTTGAAATACGGAGGAAATGAGGGTAAGTCTACATCGTGGAATTAGCATTGTGGGTTATTTAAGACCGAAACATATTTCGAGGTATAAGAGGTTACTTACATTACCCGTGCATGCCCTAGAGGCAAAGACCGAATTGGTAGAACTCAAGAATGGCGCTCATCTGAAGATATTAATAGTTAAGATATTAAAAGCAACGTCAGATTTGCGACGTTACAAAGAGTCTGCAGAGTGGAGAATGCCTCCCCTAAAGAAAAAAAAACAAAGAAAGAAAAACCCTCTAAACTATTTCTAACAAGGCCGGAAGTGTAAATGGGGGTCATAAACAAGCAAATATTGCTGAGATCAACAAAATATATCGGTGATCGATTCCTAACACATACCGCAGTCGGGATCATAGAGTCATTGTAAGGTCCACTATCCTTTCATTAGCTAGAGGGATACATACGGTTATGAATTAAAAGTAAATCTAGACCGGTTATCACCCAGGGATATAGGATTTAATCTGTATTTCTATTTTACCCATAGCTGGGAGAGAAGTGATGAATTCCTTCAATTTCCAAGGGTAGTAGTGCGTAACTCGACTGGAATCCGAACTCGGCTCTACACGTTTCCTCAGTCCGAGCCGCTAACCATTACTCCACCGTGTCATCAACAACAAAGCTTGTGAAGGGGTATAATCGTCCTTATCCTGAAAGTGATACATAGAGAGAAAGACTAACAGACAGTTATAAAAATGCTTTTTTATTACGTAAATATGATCCATAACGAGAAAACCAGAAATAAAGATGATTACTCAAAAACTGCTTTTAAAAAGGTACTCAGTATTTACAAATAAGAAAAAAAATATGATACAGACTGACTAAATAAATAAACAGATGATGTTCCAAATTTAAATAAAACCAACAAAATCACAATGAAGGCAGTCATTTTTTTTTTAAAAAAAAAAAAAAGGAAGAAAGAAACGAAGCTATGATAATCGCATTATAATAATCAAGTTATAATTACGTCACCATCTGCTTCGCTCTGATATATATATATATATATATATATATATATATATATATGTGTGTGTGTGTGTGTGTGTGTGTGTGTGTGTGTGTATGGTTCATACAACAGACGCGCAGTAGAGGCGCATGCACTGAAGGAAGTACAATGGGATGATAAAGAAATACATGAAAAGATCACCTGCACTTGAATCAACAGACCTCGTCAGTAATTATCATAAATACTAACGGGACAGATTCACACTGCTGAGATCATGCGTAGAAAAAATATGACTATGTAACAACGGGAGCCAATTGAACAGCGTTACTTTTTGCGTAGTCAAGTCGTTGTTAGCGAGGTGTATCGAAAGTCTGCAAGTATCACTACAATGCAATAAAATCACAATGAAAATCAGGTATCTTCATCTGTTGATTTCGTAACAACTTTCCGACATTAATTAATGAGCATGATATGTTAAAATCTTGATATATGTTGATGAAAAGAGTTAAAATTTTGCTGGTAAATTTCAGGACTGGATTAAAATGAATTGATGTAAGCAAAGCCTAAAAATATTCTTCTATTCAGCCCTCTCCAGAAAACCACTAGATGTAGAATTAATGCTTTTAATTCAGTAATAATAATAATAATAATAATAATAATATATATATATATATATATATATATATATATATATATATATATATATAAAATTTGTGTATTTAGGCACTTCTTTCATGCACATTTCATAGAATACGACAGACAAGGTTCTTTTAATACAATTTCTCATGCGATCTAGTAGTGTTTTTCTTTTCAGATGATAAATTATATAAAAACTGCCCGAATGTTCTTTTTATCCGAGCGCTTTCGGCTATACATTTAGCCATTTTCAAGGATGAAATATTTTAACTGTTAAATAAGAAATAGTTTGTTGCATGTATGTATTTATATATTATATGCCTACTATTGTAAATTTAAAGCTGTTTAATTAATTAGAAATTCTGGATCTTGTTAGTTCGCATAATCTATATCAGACCAATAGATTTAAAAAAAAAAACGAACAAAGACACATTTAATCGATACCATAAGATAAATCGATAGAAGGCTAGAGAACTAGCATTTCAGATGTTCAAGAACATTTTTCAACGCTTCTAAAATAAAGCCGTCTGTTTTGGTTAGGGGTTCAGTCGAATTAGCTCGGACATTGATGAGTCAATAACATTAACCATCACGACCCTGCATCAAGGCCTGTGTCATAACATAGCTGGTCAATATAGGTGGTTGCTGGTTGTCTTGCTCTATGGCTAAGTGAACAGCACAGTAGATCCCTCGCGAGTTCTTGTTCTGCTCGCCTGCAATGTCCGCGTAAGATTGTAGAAATATCAGGAATGGGTTCATAGAACTGTGTTTTAGTTTGATGTTGTTTCCAGGAGATGTTAGTTATAGCTCTCAGCATCCGAGTGTATGTTCCATGAACCTTAGAATATAGAGTTTTAGTTAATCTTCAGACAGTGGAACTATATGTTAACACCGACTCTACAGTGGCTTAAAAGAATTTCCGCTTGAAGTTGTCCGGTAAATCAGATTTCTAGATTACAAACATTTTATTCAAGGCCGCCAAGGCTTTAGCTATGCTAATTTTCACATCATTTTCAGTAGAATTTCTTGCTTTCTATGTATTTAAAAGATCCAACTAATTTACGAATTCACCTGAGACAGTTTGTATTGAACCTTGCTGCTTGATTAGGCCTTTGATTGTTTTAGGTGTAGTTGTGACAAATTTTATGTTGAGGTTAGATAAATTGTTTTCAGTTGTAGTTGTGATAGAGTTAGTGGGTAGAATAATACCTTTTCTCTCAGTACCCCATTGACTATCAGCATATTTGGATTCATACTAACATTGACATCACTATTATCCTTAAATATAACACACCATACATACATATATATATATATATATATATATATATATATATATATAATTGTTTTGTGTAACAATTGAGGGGCAGTGTGCAAAATTTTGACATGAGACGCGCAGAAGTCAAGAACTCCATTCGCGTCTACATGCAAGAAGCTACCGTTATGAAAACTACAGAGACCGCCTCGAACAACGTCGATACACTTCGCATTAAGAAGTAAGAACTAAATTCTACCTCTTGTATCACCCGTTACTACTAAAAACACGCACACATGCACCAATTCTTTTACACAAACACCTACCCATCCAAATTCAAGTCATATTTGTTTCTGAAAAGAAAAAAAAAGAAACATATAGCATTTCACTGTTTCTCACATATGTACATCAATTATATTTATTTTTTCCCAATTGGCCCTAAAAAGGAAATAAAATACAGTTACATTCATGAAACAATTATTCAACACGACTAATGTTACCTGTAACTCATGTCTGTCTCTCATAAAAGTAAAGTTCTTTTTTTTCTTTCCAAAAACAAATATAATTTTCGGCGCACTTCTCAATTGTTACACAGAAAAAAATTGAACTTTGATTATACGAAAATTACTTACAATATAATACATATTACTTATAATATATTTCTTCTTGTCAATTTTGACGGCACGGGTACACTATATATATAGGGAGGGTTATAAATATATGTGTACAAATATGCACGTGTTTTTGCGAGATTTCGTTTTTTTCAACGTAACCGATGAACGGACAAAACGAACGTCGTCGTCTTTGGTAAATTCATTTTCTTTTCTTTCCTTTTTTTTTTTTTTTTTTTTTTTAACAGACGACAGATATAAACGCTCACGTGAAGTCGGAAAGGAAAAAAAAAACTGTGGCACGTGCCTTGGCAAACGTTCGCCGCCTAAACTGCAAACACCAGTCGCCTGTTGAGGTGGAGAACGATAAAAAAAAAAAAAAAAAGTTCGGACTCTCTCATCAGCCAAGCAAGTCAGTGGGCGAAGTGTGTAAAGTCAATCGACAACTCTTGGCTGGATAGTTTTTTTGTTTTGTTTTTTGTTTTGTTTAACGTTGTCCAAATTAAATTACGGCTGGCTGCTGCAATGAAAACTACCGGGGTGGCAGATACAGAACGCTAGCTAAAACACCATAGCTGGAAGGGTTTTCATAAAATGAGAGAAAATTACGTAATCTGGTTAAAAAGAGAAAGCTGATTTAACGTCGGTCTTAAAAAAAAAAATTAACGATGACAGTTTTGTCTGTATTTTGATTGAGTGGAAAAGGTATTTTTTTTAGGTAAATATTTAGTTGGTACTGTTGACTGCGTCTTCTATTAAACATGTATTCTAGTGTTCTAAATGCAAGTGCCCGAATTATTAGACTACCTTAAATTTTCCACCCATAACGAAGGCTTACGGTCACCGGTTGAAACACCGGCTCTCGTACCGTCACCAAAATTAAACAACGTTGAGCCTGTACGGTATCTAGCCTGGGATTATCAGGAGCTGTAAGCTTGGGTGCGCGACTGTTGTAATGGATAATGGGACTGTTAATCGGGGAGCCGAGTTCCAATTCCCGTTGGGTTCGTTTTATTCGCAAATACCCCTGGGAAAGTTATGAATCCACCTGTTCTCCACCTAGCTATGGGTTAATTAGTAAGACTTGTATCACTAAACCATTAGTATCTCCCAAAAATTCTTACAATCTAAAAATATTTTCCCTCTTTAAATAACCTATAAAGGATGCATAAGGCGTAGAAAACGAATTTAAAACAATAAAATAAATAAAAAATGGTACTTATTTGGTACAGCACAGTTATTATTTTTAAATATTTGTCTCCGCGTCACGATTATTTTGATTAACTTAGTTTGGCTGTATAATCTTACTTACGAAGACGCTTGTTGAGGAAATCAATTTTAAATTTACTAGTTACGTCTTGTCGTAATTAACTAGAAGTATTCAGTACTATTGCTCTTATTTTCTGATAATGTCTTGTACGGGCATCCGTATTTACAAAAATCGCCACATTTATACACGCACAAAAGAAAATTCAAAATTCTGTTTAAAATATTGGGTGTCGATGAATTGTAGTAAGTTTTCTATTTATGAGTAGTAAATAGTGTTTTTACTTAATAACATTATTACCTAACCTGTATAAATTAATACAGAATTTTAAAAGATTTAAAACCCTATAAATTATACTAATTAAAATTAAAAAATAAAAACAAATCTTGTAAAAATTCATTATTCATCAAAATTTTTTTTCTTAGGATAATAGTGTCCATAATATATCTTATTCATAAAAGCAATTAAAAGCTTCTTTCAATTAAATTATCTCTTAGCTTTATTGCCTTTTTTAGTTTACGATTCAGGACAGATTTTTGGTAACTGGAGGTGCTCTTTGACAAAAAAAGTTGATTTAAATTCTACAATGACTTCTGGTTATAACTAATATAAATATTAAGCCATAACAAAAATTAATTCCTAGAAATTTCATAAAAGTGGGGAGTAACAAATGTAAAATTATTTTCCCAAGATTTTCGGAAAGAGAAACGTTTCTAAAATAATTTCATTAAATTGTGAATAAGTCCTAAAAGTTTCATTAAAATCAAACAATTATTTGATTTTTATAAGAATTTCTAAATCAATGTGATTTCCATCACAAAAAGACGCTAAAATTTCCTATATTAATTTATGGTCACCCGCTGACGCAAGAACAAAATTTGAAGGTTCAGAATGGAATTAAAAATATAATTTAATAATAAAAAATCATTTGATCTTTTCTCTTAATAATAACATAATGATTTTGACTATTAAATTTTGTTTTTACATCACGGTATGATTATATATTTTTTGTATATATATATATATGTGTGTGTGTGTGTGTGTGTGTGTGTGTGTGTGTGTGTGTGTGTGTGTTTATGTTTATGTATATAGATAGATAGATAGATAGATATAAACAGGTAATCCTGAAGTCATAGGCATAAATAAATCTACACAATTTACATATACACTGCTACCAATCACCCTACCAGATTAAATAAGCAGTTTTTATATCATGACCGTAAATAACCCTCAGTATTAATCTTAAAAGAAAGTGTAAATGCCCGGTTTCCTTTCCCACGTGACCCACGTAGAAAACCCGTCACATACACAGTAGTAGTACTTGGTCTGAAGATCGCATTAAAATTCTAAGATCCTATTAAACTTGCTTTCTATGCAGATTGCGTAATGCATATGAATGTATTTACTAAAGTTCGTCCAATACAAGACACAAAAGCCAATCAAGGTAGATGGTTACTGAATGAGGTGTATGATTTGAACGTAAGAGAAGGATGTAAGACGTAAAGATTACAAGGGTATGGTGAATAGATAACGATTGACCCTAAAGTTGAAGAGGTTAAGATTGTAGTGTGCGGGGAAGCATCCACGCCGAAGTGCTTCTTTTTTTTTTAAATCAATTCACTCCAAGCAAAGTGATAATACCGCCATGACACAAAGGGTTATTTGGAATGAAATAGAGGAAGATATTAGAAAGAACTTAAAACACAATCTTAAACAGGAAACAAGGGATAACCTCTACTCCTTTTCAAAAGTTCAGGGAGGACTGTAAATCGGGCGATAGGCGAAAAAATCTGCTCCTATTGAGGAAAAATAATTAAATAAGTAGTAAATGGCATTTCAGAAATTGGGCGGTGTCGTTCCTCAAAGTATCTGTTTTGGGAAGACGCTTGTGGGGTAAAACGCTTTTTTTTACTAAAGGAATACGTTGGGAATGAGGATGATTCAATCATGTGGATGTAGATCTAAGCGGGTGGCACCAAAGAATGGAGCTCGTCCGAACATTTTTTTTTGTTGAAGTAAAGATAGAATAACGATATGCTGTGACGTTGCGTTTGTAGGAAAGGAAGAATTGGGGGATAGGTCATCCTCCACAAGGTCAGTTTTTTTGGGGGTGGTTACGTACTCTGGATAGGAAGCACAGGGGATAGGAGGCACGGTGGCGTAATGGATAGCGGCTCGGCTTGAGGAATCGAAGGGACGTGTTCAAATTCCAGTCGAGTTCGTTACTTTCACTTACGTGCTAATAACCTTAGTATGAATCCATCCCTTCTCTCCTCTAGCTATGGCTAAAAAGCAGCACAGCCTTGGTTGACGAATAATCTAGAAAGAAAACTCTGAATTAAAATCAGCCTGGAGAGAGTTGGGATCCCTCAGGATAACTTGCCCAGGAATCATGTACTGCCGCAGCTGCAGGACATGTGGTGTCCCTACGGCCTCAGTGGGTCACGGGGTTCGTGATCGTAATCGTGATAGGAAGAAAATTTCAGGCATGTCTAAAAAGAAAGTTGATAACTTTGTCTATATAAAAAAGGTCATGTTTATATAAAAGTTTTTAAACTTGAATCAATCGTTTTAAATCGTTCAAAAACGTTGACTGGTTGAAATAGAAAAATGTTTCTTGACAAGACAGTCAGCATGTTATTTCATTGCATGGCAACCTCCATCCATATGCTGTAAAGGAGGTTAGAAATAGAAATTCTTTCTTATCCTTTTACTTTCAGATTCTCTCCCAAACTTTGTTGATTGATTTGTTTGTTTAACGGCATATCAATTTCTTACGAGTCTTTGAATGCTTTGAAGTAATAAAAATATGTTATTCTGTTTTCACAATCGAATACGTGGTTTTGTGCATATACATAACTGTGTGGACATAATTACTAGAGGCGGTGACATATGTGTTTTATGCTGTAGTTTTGTTGAAGTTATATTTTGGAATACAGTTTGATTTATTTAAGAAATTGTAGGATATTATATGGATTAATGTCATGAAAGAGTTCTTTCATGATGGTTGGTTGATTTTGTTTAGCGGCATATCAACGTCTATGGGTTAGTTAACACTGAAATCTAAATATTTTGAACAAAATTGTATGACTTCAACTAAATACATTTGGAATGCAATTACATGCCTTCAACTACACATAAAATGTATTATTGGTCACTTGACTATAAAATATATTGTTAATAATTCTACTATATAATGCATTTCTCATAATTTTATTATAAATAGCTATTGTTCATAATCTTTTATATAAAAATGTATTGCTGGTATTTTTACTATAAAAATGTATTTTTATACTTTCATAATATTTTGTTTTTGTTTGCCAATAGCTGGGATCCTAACAAGTGCTACCACACCGAGTCAAGATGGACATGGAAGCAACAGCAATTAAGAGGTAGTTCCACGCCCCGGAAAACCTCCAATCTCCCGATCAGGGGACTTGCTGCCGGATGTAGTTTATCGTCATACCCAGGACACTTTTCTGACATCCATTTACACCAGCTTGTTAGGTAGACTACGTGATGTTTCCGTCTATCTCTCTTGCCTCTGATATGTCCTGTGAGTGTCAAATTCTCCAGACCTTCTATGTTCATTATGTGTCCCATAAGTTTGAATTGTCTTTTTTTAAGTACAAGAGCTCTTTTTATTTACACTTTCCTTAAAACATCCCCGTCTCTTGCATGTACCGTCCACGGTATTCGCAGCATCCTTCTGTATAACCACATCTCTGTTGCTTCAAGTCTCTTCTTCATCTGCGAGGATATTATCCAGCATTCACTGTCATATAGTAGGTATTACACAGCAGTTCAGCATTGTTTTCTCTGTTTCTAATTAAATTTTCCTATTTCTTAATGCTTTGCTTAGTTTTTGGAATATATATTTTGCTCTTCCATTGCACCTTCAGATTTAGCTTTCATGGTATCTGTTGTCTTCCCAAATAGTTGCATTTATGTACTTGATTTTGACGTTCCCAATTCGTAGCTCGCATCTTAGTTTATACTTTTTGCTGACGACCAGTTTTCTTATGGTTAGTCTTTCTTCTTATTTTCTATTATTATCTTGCAGCTTTGTTAATTCCGATGTCTCCAGTTCGTAACTTGCTTAATGGTCTGTTGCTTTTGTTAATGATCATATACAGTATTGAATTTGAAGTCCATCCTACACTTTAGAGAGGTTTCAGACGATCTCTAAAATTAAAAATGGCTCATAACAAAACTATATACAAAGATTACGTGGCAAAATCTCGTACAGTAGATCATATCTGGGAATACACATCAATTTTTTCTGTTTCCAACGAGATTTTCATGTTTCCAAGGAGTCCTTGCTTGGGCTGTTCGTGCGAGTGAAACAGAGAGAAATAAAATCTTAAAGATTGTGCGTATACTAAACACACATACACGCACACACACATACATACATACATACATACATACATACATACATACATACGAGTATGTGTGTGTTTAATACGATTGATATGAAATATTCGGACAAAGTATGTAATATGGAATACGTGAAACCCAACTGGATGTTTAGATTTTTTTATTTCTTTGTTGACGTTTCGCTCCTCTTTCGCGAGTATTATAAAAAAAAAAAACCTGAAAAGTACCTAACGAAAAATCCTTCCATGGCAACGCTACTTAAAAACATTGCGGTTAATTTGAAAAAAAAAAAAAAGAAGTAATAATTTTAAAATATATACCCGTCAAAAATCAGTGAGATTTGTCGATATAAAATGTTTATGAAATGGTGATTTTAGCATAGCAAAATAAAATAGATAAAAGAAAGTTATGGTAAGAAAAATAAAGCGTGCATATTCAAAGAAAATAGTGAAAACGTAATTAAGAATAGAATTTATGATTATATATTAATTCGGTATTAAAGTAATGTAAAATTTTATTATGTGTGAATTTACCCCCACACGCACGCACGCACGCACACACACACACACACGTACACACTCAAATATATATATGAGAAAAAATTAGGGAAAAATATACTTATATACGCAGGTGTTTGTGCATGTAAGCGTGTTTAAACTTGAGTGTGCGTGCTCATATGCGTGCTTTTTGTGTGCGTGAAGAAAGGCTATTAAAAATTTGTATATACGTATAAAGGTGGGGATGTTTTCGCGTGGTTGTAGGTGTCTATTTAATTGCTGATTACTACACTGTAGAATGAGGTAAAAAGCCCTCCGACCGGAAATATCGATTTAATTATATTTACCTAATGACACATTGATTATATTATCCTTGTGCATATGCGTATATGCACGCGCATGCGCTTGTGTGTGAACGTGCGCGCGCATGCGTGATTGAAAGGGAAGGTGTAAGGGTGACAACCGAATTGTATAACAATAAGTATTAAACGAGAAAACGAAGGATTTGATATCTTTTTCATTTTTATTTTTTATTTTTTTTATTTTTTGCGGTGTAGTAAATAAATACAAAGAAACAAAAGATCCGTTGCCATATATATATATATATATATATATATATATATATATATATATATACAAGAATTCAAGATTAAACTCTCTCAGCCATGACAACTGATATCAAATGGTCTGTTTTTAAGCGTATCCGATTTTTATGGAAGGAAATGTTTGGCTTTTCGTAAACGTGTAAATCTGCGCTGTTCAAACGATATGTCTATTAATAAGAAAGTCATTGCACGCAAAATCTGGAACCTGAGTTGTTTTTTTACTATTATTCCGAACAATACAAAAGTAAAACAAATACTTCTAACCAGTAGGACAAGCTCGTGTTTCATGTAAATTTTGAGATTGGATATTAATGGAAAGAGGAATACTAGATATAGATACCAGTTATTTGTGGATTGCTAGTAAAAAAAAAGAAAAATAAAGATATTTTTTCTGTGAAATTGTCAGCACAAAGAAATCACACGACTGTTATGATCTACATGAAAAATAATCTATTTACTATAGGATGAAAATTATAGTTTACGTTTGAAGAAAGAAATATGAACTTTTGACAAGTCTTTCGGAAGCTATTACTCAATGTCAATTTGCACATATCAAATTTCCAATACTTTAACTGTATAAAGAATGACGACAATCCCCGTAGACAAGCTTGAAGGTAATCAATATTCGATTAACAAAAAAGATTTGCGGTTTACCTAGTTATTATTTTTTTAATCACTTCACCCCAAGAAAGGTAATAAAGCCACCAAAACATAAGCAGTTACTGAGTGTGCGAGAATATGAAAAAAAAAAAAACAATATCATGGAGAGAGAACAATAAAAGAATAGGAATTAAGAAGGCAGCTGATAACGATTGACATTTCATTTAAATTTTTAAAGATCAAATTTAATTGAAAATCAAGAAGCCGGAAGAGTGTTCCACAAGCGAGAAGTGCGGGGGAAGAAATTGTTAGCATAAAGCTTCCGGTTACATCTAGACATTTCAACTGTAAAATGATGAAACTTTACCGCCAATCTAGTAGTGCGCTTAAATTCATAAAGTCTAGGTACCATAGAGGGAAATAATATTTATTTTGAATAATAAAAAAAATGTGGCACAAAAGGGGGTAGGGGAATGCTGGTCTTGAATTTTAAACTTAGCTAGCCGCGTTTACTGACCCAAACATTTCACAGTATTACTTACATCAAAATAACGCATTGTTATTTACCATTCTTACTACAGCCTCCATAATACTTCACAGTCTCTATGAAGTTCTAACTCGTTCCCATATACACAATTTTCTTGGGGCGGGGGGGAGGGATAGTAATAACAACTTTTAAAAAATGAAATCCCAATGAGGAAAGTCCATTAGCGTAATTACCATGAAAATATTCATATAAAAGGCGCAGGGAAGTTACGTTCCGGCGGTAGGAAAAAATGTCTGAAGCCGAGATACCAGATCAGGACCAATAACATTGCAGATTCTTCTTTGTGTATTCGCACCACTCTCAGGTCATTATAAATAATACAAGTGTATTCCACTGTCTATTCATATGCGTTAATAGATAAACACAGAAATAAATGTAATTATTGATAAGTTAAAAATAACATTCAGGATATTTGTTAAATATTTAGTTAGAGTTGTGCAATAGGCACTGCGTCCAGAAATATAACGTATATACTCGTGTATCATGCGACATTTGAAGACCTAATTTTGAAGCTAATTTTAAGGGGGTCTTATCATACACGTGATATAAAATTAGCGTATGTACAAATTTCAAATTTAGGTCCTCAAAAGTTGCATGATAATCAATAGAATTATGTAAAAAAAAAAATAAGTGCTCCAGTTTACGAATTTGAAAACTTTTGAATTTGAAAACCTAATTTTGAAGATAATTTTAAGAGAATCGCAAAATACACGAGATTTAAAATTAGCGTATGTACTGCTGACCCTAGCTACGCTGTTGATCAAAATATATATCCATTTACTGTAGTTAGTTTTAAAAAAATGCATTTATTTTAATTTTAAGAAATCCCGTCGTATGAGTATATTTGCTTTGGCTCTTGTAGGGAGATCAATTTACAGTCAATTTAAATAATAAACTGGATCGCATATTAACTTAATTTAATTAATTTTTTCTTTAATATGCGTAATATAAAGTATTTATTCTATAATAATATGAGGAAAAAAATTGAAAAAATGTTTATTTCTGATCGCAGTTCTTATTGTACAACTCCACTGATATTTATTATATATTAGCAGAAGTACCCAACCATGCCCGGTTTTATAAACATTTAAAATCAATACAATCACATGAATTTCTATATACTTTGTATCAGTTGCTTTAAAAGAGGCCGATAATGTTTATTTGATCCGGGAATATTGATTCAATCAGAAGTGCTGCATCGGAGCAATTCAGAAAATAGATCGACTTTATCTATAAAATTCTCAGAAACATAAACCTACTTAAATACATATGAGAATAAAATAAATATTGAAATTTAAAAAATGGCATAAAAATGAATATACATATATATATATATATACATATATAGGTTGAGTATCCTTTATCCAAAATTCCAAAATCCGCAAAGACTCGAAAATCCGAAGGTTTTTCAAGTGCTGACATGAATTGCCACAAATGGAAATTTTCAGAAAACACTGGGAAGATTCCTCGGTGATGTGCAGCTGTTGTAAGTGACCTCATTTGCCCTGTGTTGGGGTTACCCAGCCCAGAATCGTAGCCTATGTTGGAGGCCAGTTTTTTGTTAGCGATCGTCACAACAGCACTTTCGTTCGCGGATTGCTTACTAGGTGTTTCATGCTCAGTAAAGATATTATTCAAAATGTCAAAAAGTTCTGCATTTATATATTTTTTGTAAGCAGTGATCTTGTTTCGTTTTTTTTTTTTTTTTTTTTTTGTACATGTACAAAACATTATTTTTTTGCGTGAAATGTTAATTTCACCACTCACTAATCAGTGCGGGTATTACATGACTGGCGTCATTACCTGTAACTGTATATACACAAAATTTATTAAATTTTATATAAAACTACTTTCAGGGGATATGTTATTTATATAAAACTACATACAGGGTATATGTATAAGCTGTCTTATGAAATGTATAGGGATCTCGATTTTATGCTTGGGTTCCATTCCCAAGCTGCCCTATTTTGTAGATGTTATATACAAATTAAATAGCCTGTATTCCAAAATCCGAAAAAATCTGAAATCCGAAGCATTTCCGGTCCCAAAATTTTCGGACAAAGGATTCTCAACCTGTACAAAGAAAGACAAGAATACACATATAGCATTATTATATGTAGATTTTAGTGTTTGTTAAAATTTATTATCATAACGCCAGTGAATTAAGTGATGCAGTAAAAAGTGGCTTAAGAAACTCTTGTACCGTGTACTGTATGTTTCATTAACAATCTTCTTATCGCCTCGTCATAATATTTGACGAATAAAAAACGAACATGCATTTATACTTCCTCTGTATGGTACCTGTATATTTGAACATACCTCCCAAAACATAAATGTCATTACTCCATCTTTTCTGGAAAAAAAATTCATGATTGTTAGTTTAAATTATTAAATTTAAATCCACTTGAAACTTTATGAATTTATTGTGATGCCAAAAAAATCAGTAAAATTTAAAAAAAAAAAATATTTAAGCCACTCAAATAGTGACAAAGACCATATAGTCTATAATCTTCTTCTTTAAAATGTGCAATCCTGTGCCAAAATAAAGTTTCCTGGGTTAGTTTACAACCTGGAACATATATATATATATATATATATATATATATATATATATATATATATATATATATATATATATGATAAAATAAGGAACAAGGTACCCCACTTGTCTTCGCCAAACGTTCGTTAGGGCGGCACTTTTAAGTCTATAAAAACATTCCTTTCCTTTTTCTTCCTCTTGATTCAATATTTATCAGAACGTAGATAAAAGCATTCCTGCTGAGGAACGTTCATTTCCCCGGTATATTGACGACTGAACCCTCTCACACACGCTCATACACACACGCGTGTTCTTAATAGATAAGTTTTTAATATCTTTTCCTCTACATTCATCTGTGTACATATTAATGCCACTTCTTTTGTTAATATATGCATTATTGTTTTTTTTTATTTAAATTCCAATTTTTTTCTTATTTTTGCCCGGGCTCACACGAATCGTCCAAATATTCTTTTTGCGGGATAAATGTACCGGGAGCCATTGAAGTTTGGTTTGGTTTGTTTTACGGCATTTCAAACTCAAAAAGTGTTTCCCAAAAAAGTGTATTCAGTCATTTATGTGCCATACATGATATACGTTTAGGCGATCATGTATCTTTCGATGACTGACGAGGCAGATTTTTTTTCCCAGCAGTAGGTTACCATTTCTTTCTGCGGCAGACCAGTTGCCATCCAAGGCTATAGAACCCAGTCTGTCCTGCTATTTACCCAATAGCCGGGGGAGGAAGAAGATGAGGATTCATAATTTTCCCAAGTGTTTTAGCACGTAAGTGAATGTAATGGATTCGAACTCGGCTCTCTGATTCCTCAATCCGAGCTGCTATCCATTACTCCACTACTCGCTGGTAATATTCTTTTCTTCAAATATGTATTGCTGGTAATAATGTATTGCTGATAATAATTTTTTCCTTCAAAAATTCATTGCTGGTAATAATATTTTACAAAAATGTAATGCTGATATTAAAACCTATTTTTACACTTTCATAGTGTTTTGACTCCATTTTGGGGGTTAACTATTTGCCCATAGCTGGGATCCTAACAGGTGCTACCACCCGGGTCAAGGTGAACCTGGGGACACCAGCAATTCCACGCTCCTCAAAACGTCCTGATCAGAGGCTTTGCTGTTGGATGTAGTTTATCGTCTTACTCAGGACGCGGATGTAATTTATTGTCTTACTCATGGCAAGCCATTAAGTATTTACTGAAAAACAACAAAAAACCTCGCAACAAGTGATAAATGATTCTTATATACACACTGTTTATACTCACATATATGTGTGTGTGTATGTGCTCGTGTATATTTGTGTGCTGGTGGATGGGGATGTGTGCGTGTGTTTCTGTTTAAGTTGCGATTTCTAAATAGTCTAACCACCTAACCCGAATCCATTATAAAAATTCAGTATTTAGAATTAGTAAATACTAAACACTTCAAATACCTCGGTGTGTGGATCAGTTATAATTTAGATTGGTTGAATTTGTTTAGTGACATATCAACACCTCTAAGGAATATTTTGTACGCAATTTTAATCATTTATTTTTTGAGATAATAATGCCTTTAGTTGCAGAAGTATGACAAATTAACCCATAGCTGGAGGGAGAAGAGGTGGATTCATATCTTACCCAAGGTCATTTGCGCGTAAGTGAATATAACGAACACAAAGGAGATTGAAACTCGGCTCGCCGATTAACAATTCCGAGCCAACTACAATTACACCAACCGCACATACAAGTATTCAGCACCTGGTATTCCCAAGCGGTAATCCATCTAGGTACTGGCTAGTCTCGACGTTGCTTAACTTCGGTGATCGTACCGCTGTAAGCCGATCAGTTATAAGAAATTTAGTATCGAAGATTAGGATAATGAACACAGAACAGGCTGCGCTAAAGCTAGTTTCGCTGAAAAATGCGAGTTGTTACAAAACTAAAACATTAAACTAAAACTCAATTCATGTTCTTAAATAGTCTTTTCATATGAAATCATACTACATAATAAATTTTCATTTTTTTTTAATCAGTGTCACCCCAAGCAAAGCAGTTCAGACACTAACATGCAAGGTGTTTCAGAGTAAAATTATTTATAATAGTTAACAGAATAGCCGAAAGCGCTCGAGTATATAGAACATTTGAATAGTTTTTACACACTTTATACCAGAATAGAAATTACTTGTCCGTATGCATTTTTTTAAAATTGTTTTTACAGCTCATCAACTATTTGAAAGCTATTTAAAGCCAGGAAATATATTTAGATATGTAAGAATAACAGCTTAGAGATTCAACTCATTTACTAATTAACCCATATCTGAGGGGGGAAGAGGTGGATTCATAGTTTTCCCAATGGTATTGCACGTAAGTGAATTTAACGGGAATTGAAACTCTGCTCTCCGATTAAAAATTCCGCGTCATTATCTATTACAGCAACTGCACATCCATGCTTACAGCACCTGATATTTCGAAGCTGTCACCCATTTAAGTACTCATCAGTGCTTAACTTCAGTGATTGTATGGGAACCGGTATTTCAATTCTATATGCCTGGAAGCTGTAAATATACAAGAAAAATAGAATAAAAAGCTTAATCGCTGCACTTTGTCAGTCATCTTAAATGAAACTTGTATAAAAGTGGGATTACTGCTCAAATATTCGCGTGTGTAAGTGTGGTATAAAGAAGAACCTTTTCTTCTTATCGAATTATTATGGCTTAGATTTGGCAAAAGCTATTATCATCAGGTCCCCATTGTGGATCGAACTCACTATTCAGTATTAAAGTTCATGCTAGATTAATTTGCCAAATTTGACCCCACAATGCAACACACTGAGCAATTATAACAATCAAAGGTAACTTTGTAGAGAAAGTCACTTCTCTTATAATTGTACACTCGGTCGGACAACTTATTTACATTTTCTAGGGATAGGTGTCAGCATTAAATATCGAACGCACTCGCATCTTCTCGCTTTCTTTTTTCTTCTTTTTTTTTTTTTTTTTATAGAAATGTTCGCACTTAATCAAGCGGCCATTTTCTCACTGTCATAAGTCTGCATTGTTGCATTTGTAATTCTGATCTTTTTTTTTTTAAGTCTCTCCTCTTTTAAACTTTTTGTTCGGCTAGAGCATCAAGCTGTCAAAAAAAACACAATAGACTGAATAAGTTAAAACGTAAGACACAGTAGTTTTGGTTTGCCGAGTGGTCGAAGGAAATAATAAGGTTCGAATAAAAGGGGCTTCTTTCTCCTAAAATTTGAAGTGTAAATAGAATTGATGAGCGGCCTGCGAGTTTTACGTTCAGTTTTTATTTGTTTGTTTGTTTTGTTTTGTTTTGTTTTTCGGGTTTTTTTTTTATTTTTTTTTTTTTTTTTTTTTTTGCTATTATTTTCAAATACTTTTTTTAAATGTTTGTTTATTTGTTTGTTTCATTTTTTCTGGTTTTCAGTTTACTTCTCTTGTTTTTGATTCCATTTTCACTTCCGTGTATGAGTTTTCTATGAACGTTTGGTTTTTTCTTTTCTTTTTTTTTTTTTTTTTTTCTCAGTCTCTTGTTTTCATGCCAAACATCATTTTTCTCTCCCTTTTCACACACCTTATTGTTGCTTTGGTGGGCGTCCTAATCCCGTGCCGAGTAAAAATTATATACCCATCAATCATTTCCACTATCCACCCGCCACAAAAATCTTCGTCTTCGCTCTTTTCGACTCGTTCCTTTCCTCATCGACCAGCGCGGAACAGACACAGAACGAAATGCAGTAAAAAAACAAGCAAAAACAACAAGACGGGGTTCTTGAATAAACAACTTAGAAGGGTAAAGCATGGAGAAAGAAATTTTCCGAGGACAGGCAAGGCGTAAAATGTTTGCGAAACGATGTGTTCTGAAGGTTTGAGTAATATGGTATTTTCTTTTTCTTACTTTTGCGTTTTCGAAAAAGTAACAGAATATTTCAGTAAATCTTTGGGGTTCATTTTCTTTATTTTACGATGTAAAGCAGAATTAAACATTCTGTTTCTTTTACATATTGTATTTTGTATATACACACACACACACACACACACACACACACACACACACACACACACACACACATGCTTGTTGCGTGCAAGATTATGCTTCCATAAACATATGAGTGTGTAGCTCAGATGCTAGCATGTATGTAAATATAGATAGAGAGCGAGATGCTAACAAAGATAGATAGATAGATAGATAGATAGATAGATAGATAGATAGATAGATAGATAGATCGTAATAAGGGATGATAAAAAGAGAATCTGTCTATTCTTCTTAGGATCTATCTATCTCCCTCTCTCTCTCTCTCTCTCTCTCTCTCTATATATATATATATATATATATATATATATACATACATACATACATATATATATATATATATATAGATAGATAGATAGATAGATAGATAGATAGATAGATAGATAGATAGATATCCTTGTTAGGATCTCATTCAGTAGGAGGAAGGAAAGAGTAATCTTTACCACGCGAGAGACAGAGAGAGAGAAGAGGGAGATCTTTACAATAATAGCTAGCTAATGAATTAGATCTTATTCTTTCCATATCTATTTATAAATATACAGATATATTGGGATGGATTGGTAAACCAGAACTCTGTAGATAGTTTGCATATTTTACTTTTGAGTGAGTTCGAATTCCAGTCGATTTCGTTACATTCCCTTACGTGCATATACCCTTAGAAAATTTAGGAATCTGAAGCTATGGGTTGAATAGTTGAACGGTCCGGGTCCTATAGCCTTGGTTCGCAACCAGTCTACCGTAGAAAGAAACGGCAACCTACTGCGGGAAAATCTTCTGCCTAGTCAGTCATGAATCGAAAGAGGCATGATCGCCCAAGCGTGTATCACAAATGGCACTTAAATGACTCACTAAATGCTTCCAATAAATTCTTTCTTTCAATCCTGTCGCCATAAAATATTTGACAATATTTCAGTCGTAATTTTAATAATGGTGGGACAAATTAAAGCGGAAGATACAACGAGGTAATAAGAATGAATCGATGTACTGGTACTGCAACGGGTATCGACGTGGAAAGTGGAATCAACGACATGACGCATGACACCACCCCTGAGCACAAATTGATGTCAATAATATCATGGGTAACAATTCTGTAGTGAAATAATCCATACTTGTTGAAATTGATTGTGTTTTTGTCTCACATACATAGTATCTGTAAACGATGTCTAATCATCTTTATACAGCTTCGGGTGGCTAAGTTTTGAATTCCGTGTCCCCCTTGTCCTAGACTGGTTGTCGATGACGGATAGATGCTATTTAATCCATATAGGGTAAATAGGATCTATCTGTCTATCTAGCTATCCCAATAATA
The DNA here is from genome assembly GCA_903632075.3 of Acanthosepion pharaonis. Taxonomy (NCBI): domain Eukaryota; kingdom Metazoa; phylum Mollusca; class Cephalopoda; order Sepiida; family Sepiidae; genus Acanthosepion; species Acanthosepion pharaonis. Next base: position 1,043,082 of record CAHIKZ030000668.1, on the reverse strand, counting down.
TATGACAATATATATGGATTCATATCTTTTCTACAATTTGAAAGTGAATGCAGCGAACTAAAAAGGACAGATTTTAAGTTACATGCTTTTGACTGAATACAGAAAAAAGGGCTTCCTTTAACTCAAAGGTTATTGACAAAATACGTAAAAAAAGATTCCTTTCAGTTAAAAGTTGGCTTAATGCAGAAAAATGGGCTTTCATTAAGTTTAAAGATATTGATTGAATAGCGAAAAAAGAGCTTGCTTAAAGTTAAAATGTATGGACTGAATAGCGAAAGAGCTTCCTTTAAGTTCAATCGTATTGACTGAATGCAAAAAGAAAAGTTTCTTTTCAGTTAAAAGGTTTTGACTGAATGCAGAAAAAAGGGCTTCATTTGAGTATTCGCTGAATGCAATAAAAAGACTTTCATTAAGTTGAAATTTATTGACACAATTCAGAATAAAAGTCCTTCCTTTAAGTTAACGGTTATTGACTAATTTTAAAAAATGGGCATCCTTTAAGGTAAATCGTATTGACTGAATACAAAAAATGTCTTCCTTTAAGTTTGAAGGTTTTGACTGAATACAAAAAAAGGGCTTCTTTTAAGTTAAAATTTATTGAATGAACACCGAAAAAAGGTATTCCTTCAAGTTAAAGGGTATTAACTTAATACGAAAAAGAGCTTCCTTTTGGTTAAAAATTATTAACAAAATACAGAAAAATGGCTTCCCTTAATTAAAAAGTATTGACTGATTACAGAAAAATATCTTCCTTAAAGTTAAAAGTTTTTGACTGAATGAAGAAAAACGGGCTTCCTTTAAACTAAAAGTTATTGATTGAATACAGAAAAAGTGGCTCCCTTTAAAATTTATTGACAAAATTCAGAAAAAAAAGAGTTCCTTTTAAGCTAATAGTTATTGATAAAATTCAGAAAAATGGCTTCCATTAAGTTAAAAGTTATTGACTGACTACAGAAAAATGATCTTCCTTTAAGTTAGTAGTTATTGACTGAATGCAGAAAAAAGTGCTCCATTTGGGTTAAAAGTTATTGACTGACTTTAGAAAAAAGTGCTTCCTGCGAGTTAAAAGTTATTGACTGAATACAGAAAAAAGGGCTTCCTTTAAGTTAAAAGGTATTGATTGAATACAAAATAAATTGCTTCCTTTAATTTAATAGTTATTGACTAATACAGAAAAAGAATTCGTTTAAATTAAAGGTATTGGCTAAATACTGTAAAAATATTTCCTTTAAGTGATCAGATAAAAGGTATTGACTGAATGCAGTAACAAAATTGTAAGATCTTCGGTAAAAACGAATTTACTATTCGTCACGTAACTTTTAGCGTAGGTTGATTGATTTTACGACATGTCACTCCTTGTTGACATAAGTTTTATTACAGTATATTATAGTAGTTCTATTTTATTATTAATTAGTGTTAACCTCTTTTTTGTGTGTCTGCTTTATAAAAAAAGGTTTATGATAGGCATGTATGCACAAGAAAGAGCATTGTATATATCTGATTCATGGTTTCAGGCATCTGATCGGAGCAACGAAATATATCCTGTTCTTTATTTTCACTTTTAGGATGATACATTCAAAAGAAATCTTTCTTTTAATTTATTAAACGTCTCTGTTTCTAATAGTTTACTTTTATCTTTTTCAATTTGATTTTGTATTTTCCATCTCTCATCTTTAAATTCACCGCCATTTCAGTTCTTGTACTTTTATTTCAATTGTTTTTATTTTTTTTTAATTTTTCGTAAACAACGCCCACCTTCCCATTTCCTACTGGTTTATTCTCAAGTCGTAAGAACCGTGCAGTGTCCTTATACAAGTACCTGTTGTGTGGTCTGTGCGTCAGGCCTCGGGTCTCCTCCCAACGCTTTCCTTTATGCGACCGCAGAAAAGCAGCGTTTCCCGTCCGCTTGACTGAATTGCGGGTAAAAAAAAAAGGCGATCGGCACCCGGCAAGTGTCCGCGCCTGTCCAAGCGTACAATTCACCGTCAGTTAGGTTCTGCATATCAATATCTGTTGATAATAATAACGAATAAAAGGCACGTTGTCCATCCCCGCCTGCCTGCTAGTCCTTTGCACTCATCCAGGCGTACTTTGTATGTATAATGCTTTGATACGTTTTATGTGTGTACGTACTTCTGTGTCGCTGTACTTGCGTACGTGTTTATCTGACGATGAGAAACGAAGACAAGGAAAGAGAGAGAGAGAGAGAAAGGAATCTGAAAAGGTGAAGCGAATGATATAAGAGATGTTTCAGAGAGGAAGAAAAGAAAAGAAAAGAAAAGAAAGAACGAGAACAAAGAAGAAATAAAACTGTAAATGAGGAGCGAGGAAGAAAAGAAAAAAGAGAATAAAAAGAAAAAAAAAAAGAAGTGAAAATATACAAGAGAGTCTCCGGGAAAATGAAAGCAAAGAAGGATAAGGACAACATTATATAGGTGTCAAGAAGCTAGTGTCATTGAAAGCAACAAAAGCAGGAAGATATGGAGAAGCATGACCGTCTACGTCCTGAAGGAATATTAAGAGAAAGAGAAAGAGAAAGAGAAAGATAAAGAGAGAGAGAGAGAGAGAGAGAGAGGGAGAGGAATCATATGAAAAGGCGATACGTTACACAAAAGTTAAAATATAATTCTTTATTGCGGTGATTTCGAAAGATGTTTGAAATATCCAGCGTGACGCGGGAAAAGCTACGCAACTTGACAAATAAATAGATAGATCAATGCACTCTTCTACAACACCTGGTAGGTGAGAGCGTGTACGTGAGGTGCGTTCGCGTGTGTGTGTGTTTTTATGTGTGTGGACGAGGCACACAAAGTATAAGACATTGTAATAGGAGGTTGTATTAGTGCTTGTGAGAGAATGTGTATACATGCAATCGCAATAAATGGATGTGGGTGGCAGTGTACAAATTTAGAGTGAGTGGTAAAAAGTAGTTCAGAGAAAGATAGGTGAGAAGATAAAAAGTTTGTTTGTTTTATTTCATTTGTTTTTTTGTAATTTTCTTATATAATTTTCTTAGCGAAAATTTTAACACAGTCACTGCTAACTTAAATATTTTAAGCCCTACATAATGGTGTTGATGTTCCTGCTACAGCTAACATGAGAAATTGCTATATAAGACAAATTAGACGTTATTTTGTTAAATAAAAAATTAACTATCTTGCATAGTATGCGTAAAAAGGACAGGTTTGCATATAAGTGGATTAACATGTCTCGGATCAGTGTTATAACTTTTCACTGTGCCTAAAATGTAAATGTCGCTTACTAGAATTTTTGTGCACTCTGAGATAAGGCAGAAAGTATTACATATACAGACAAACAGTATATATATATATATATATATATATATATATATATATATATATATATATATATATATATATTTTTGAATTTGTAGGTCTGATGAATTGGATCGTGATTACGATTCCAATGTAATAAATTATAACCATTAAATAATTAGTGTTTGAGCCTTATATATATATATATATATATAAAAAAAGAAAGAGGTTGTAGTGGTTCCAACGAGAGAAAAGTATGTATATTAAAAAGAAGAGAAGAGAGGTGACGCAAACGTTTTTGGTTGTAATGTGGATTTATTTAGAAAAAATATGCTTTGTTTTACATAATTTTACTACTCGAGTTTCTGGTCTCGCGACCGTCTTCAGGTAAAAGCGGAGATTTCCACATATTATTAAAAATAATTAATTTTTTCCTTATGTTCAATGTTAAATATTCTCGATATGAGACATTCTCTGTTTTTGTGTTAGTAATCCGAATTTCTTTCTTGAATTGGCAATGAAGAGTTCTGCGCGAAGGGTCATAAAACAATTAAGGTTGGTCCAAGCGAAATAATGAATTAGTTATCGGCATTTTATCTTTTAATGTTTTACTGACCCCTATGTGTTCTTGGATCTGTTTCCATTTTTGTGTGTTTCTGTCAGCATGCGTGTATATATGCGTGCGTATATTCCCCCACCATACATATACTGTCTTACTACGAGGAATTAGTAAACTCATTTGTACATATACACGCATACACACATACGCACATACACACCATCCCACCACAAGGAATCAGTACACACACACACACACACACACACATATGTATATGTGTGTATGCGTGTATATGTACAAATGAGTTTTCTAATTCCTCGTAGTAAGACAGTATATGTATGGAGGGGGAATATACGCACGCATATATACACGCATGCTGACAGAAACACACCAAAATGGAAACACATAGGGGTCAGTAAAACATTAAAAGATAAAATACCGATAACTAATTCATCATTTCGCTTGCACCAACCTTAATTGTTTTATGACCCTTCGCGCAGAACTCTTCATTGCCAATTCAAGAAAGAAATTCGGATTACTAACACAAAACCAGAGAATGTCTCATATCGACAATATTTAACATTGAACATAAGGAAAAAATTAATTATTTTTAATAATATGTGGAAATCTCCGCTTTTACCTGAAGACGGTCGCGAGACCAGAAACTCGTGTAGTAAAATTATGTAAAACAAAGCATATTTTTTCTAAATAAATCCACATTACAACCAAAAACGTTTGCGGCACCTCTCTTCTCTTCTTTTTAATATATATATATATATATATATATATATATATATATATATATATATACATAGGGCCTGAAGATTGCGTTTAAGCATAAAACGAACTGTCACCGTTCTGTGTTGACTTCAGTGTCTACTTTTATATTTTATGTTTATATAACTGCAGTACGAGGCAAAAATGGACGCGCACATAGAAAATCGATTTTTGTGTTTTTACCAAGACAAGTGATTAATAGATTTCGTTTATTAATACAGAGGATTAATACAGCCGTACATATGTACATTATACAAGTCAAAAAATGATTTATTAACGATCCGAAGCATATAACCTTAAAGAATAAACGTTATCTAGAGTGAAAGCGCTACGTGGGCAAATTGCAATTCTTACAGTGGCCTAGTCAGAGTCCCGACCGTAACCCATTTGAAAATCTTTGGGTGATAATGGACAAGCCTGCCCGTAATAGGAAAGTTAACACAGAAGATTAGCTTTTTCGCGAATTAAATCAATACTGGAAAAATCTGGCGAAGAAGATTGACTTACTAAAGAATATAGTCTATAGCATGACACGAAGATTTAAGGCCGTTATTAATGCAAAAAGTTACCCGATAAAATACTAAATCATTTTTTGACTTCTATAATGAACACATGTAACTACTTTGGAATTGGATTGATTTGTCCTGCTTAAAATTACGGGCTATATCAGTCAATTTGCTGCATAACCCTATGTACTAAGTTCCACATTTTAAGGAAAGAATACTTGGCCGGGTCAGCATTAATACTACCCATTAATTGTTTCCTTTTTCCCTCTTCTTTCCATGCCCTCTCACTATCTTATTTTTTAAAAGAACTTGACCATCCATTACTTTTCTTCTTCACCTCCTTCTCTCTTCTCATCTCTCTTGCTTTCCCTTTCCCCTTCGAGTCTTGCGAAAGGTGAGAGATCATATATATATATATATATATATATATATATATATATATATATATATATATATGTATAAGTGCGCAGGTATGCAGAAAATAGAAAAGAACACGTTGGGTGCATAATCCGGAGTTCCTTAGTATTTTTGTTTTTATTTTTAAGAAGGTAAACCAAGAGATAGCTTATTCCTAAAATTTCGCTTGAAGATGAAACGGGACTAAACACCTCAATTCAACCTAATTTTAATAATTATTTGGATGGTTTCGACTCTCGTTTTTAAAACATGAGAACTCTTATGTAGCGAAGGAATCATATTTTAAACAAAAAAAAATTATATATATATATATATATATATATATATATATATATATATATATAATAATAATAATAATAATAATAATAATAATAATAATCCTAATTTACTGAACACGAGGTCTGAATTGATTCCTATATAAATCTAAGCACCTACTCAAACACATTGGCCCCCAATTAAAATGATTGCAAAATAAATTTTACGAATATTAATATAATAAGCAAGGACTATTAATATTCTTAGAACCCACTATTAATAGCATTTCTTATATATCTATACACACATAATCCAATATTACTGTACTCGGTTAGTTTATAAAGTGTGTATAATTTCATCTTTATAAGTATAAGGCTTGGTTCTAAACACATTAGATATAAGGTCTCGACCTATTATTTTTTTTATATATTCGCACCCTTATATTATATTTCCACTCTGTGTTCTAATATAAGTTAATTGGTATAACTAAGGTATTTTATGTAAAAAAAAGTGAGTTATCCCCCTTGATATATTGTTTACTTTTGAATCCAACTTTTAATAGTTTTTCACATTTTTTTTAATTCTTCACATTTCAGAATTTGAATGATATAAATTATTAATAATAAATTCTAATATTTTCGCAACAACAATTAAATAAGTTTTAATACACAATTTCGAATCATAACGACGAGAACGTGAAGAATATAACGGTCAGATTATAGTGATTTTCCAAGCGTAGCTTAGATGTGGCACAAGGCCTAAAGTAGAGGGTAGCGAGTGGGAATCGAACTCACTACTCAAACGTAACTGTTCTATCAAAACCAAGCTTGCTAATCATTACACAACCTCGAGGTGCCCAAATATTGATTTTCTAAGCGTTACTTAGATGTGGCACGAGGCCGAAAGTATGGGGCACCCAGTGAGGATCGAATTCACTATTCAGTCGTAACTGTTTTAACGAGACAAGCTTGCTAACCATTACACCTCGCCGAGGCGCTCTAACGGTCAGCTTATAATAGCACCTGAAGATTGCAAGAACTGCATAAAGCTCTGAGTCGTGCTATCAACGTTGGATATTATGTATATTCACTAATATATACGTATAGCTCTTTTTGACAACATTGAGCACTCTATTTATAACATCCGAGGAAGAAATATATTTGCAAGTATACGTGCAAGTATACGTGCAAAATATGTGCGTGTATGTAGATTTTTAGATTCATATATATATATATATATATATATATATATATATATATATATATATATATATATATATATACATTCAGTGAGGAAAAATATGTATATTTATCAATATATAATTTAGATCTCTGTTATATTACATCGAGTATTTTTTAACACGAGCACTCAATGTGCGATATCGTATATATATATATATATATATATATATATATATATGTGTGTGTGTGTGGGGGGGGGTGTCAAGTGTGTGTGTGTGTGCGTATGTGTGTGCCTCGTTAGATAGAGACTTTCGTTTGGTGCCAAATTGGTTTAGAAATATCTAAACTGTAAGATATATATAAGCGTATTCACAGACCATTGGTTAAAAATGGCTTCGAGTGAAATCTTAGAGGGGGCCACACTTCTTTAGACCTCATGAAGTGACCCTACAGAATGACATGCAAAGAAATGTACCAGATACGAGAAACTACATCATTTGAGGATTTTCAACAACAGTAAAAACCCAAATGGATATTTTGTGACGTACGTTGGCCTTTTGTAATTAAGTATAACTCAAAACTTCAATGTTACGTTAAAACAGTATTTAATTACAACCGCAAATAAATACTTAACAAGAAAAAAGAAATAAAAGTCAATCAAATATATACCATGTTAGTAGCGCGGTTTAGCTTAACGTCCGGTAAATCCTAAAGCAAAACGCAAATCATCGACGCACAATAAATCACACTAATTCGACTGGATAGTTCCACTCAATAGTCACTCAATTATCATGACAGTCAGTAGGCTGACATCGTTATTTATACACATGGCGGAAAAAATATATTCATAAGACCAGAGTGTCACATTCGAACATCAGTGTCGGCTGTTACTCATTTTCTTCCTATATGACAGTATAGCACATGTAACTCGAAGAGAAAATATAATTCAGATGTTGACTTTACACACTGCTTCAAACAAAAAATTAAGAAGCCCCCATCAATACTGAAAAGAACGATAACAGCAGCTTCATAATCCTATTCCCCTGAAAAACTTTTAATAGAAATATTTTCAACTGACAGTAGGACTAACTGCTCAGTCAATGAATGCCGAATGCTTCCTCATAAAGAAACAGCTTATATATATATATATATATATATATATATATATATATATATATATATATAAAAAAAAAAAAAAAAAAGAACAGTAAGATATAAAATCCGGTGTTCTTATAGATATTTTTATTTTTACAAAATAGTGCTCAATGTAAATTTACAGAGCATATATATATATATGGCAAGCTGAAAGTATAATGTGATTGAGTGTTGGCTTTTTCTGTTAGATTTGTGTGTGTGTATGCGTGTATGTTTAAATAAGTTTTAATGGTACTGTGGTCGGATAGGTGTGACATAAGTCGTCTGAATAGGTATGTAGTAGTGTGACCGACGTATTTATTTATGAGTTTGGTTTGATCAGGAACACAGTTCCTTGACCTAACAGACATCATCCGAAACATCTTAGTATAAAATACAAGCATAATAACCTCATCCACATGTTAAAAAAAAAGATGAAAAAATAATAATAAATAATGGAAGCCCTAATAATAAAAAAAAATCCAACATTAACTACGAACACGGCCACAAAATTCTGACCGTGTTTGGTAAATAAAACATTCCTATAACTCTAGATGCATACACACAATCTATACATTCAGTTAAAAAATAAAAATAAATTCATCCTTGATAATGGCTGAAAGTATTGCCGAAAGTACTCGGTAATGCAGAACATTTGGAGAGTTTTTACAAACTTTGTGTCCAGAAAAGAAAACATTTGTGCGAACATCAGAAAAATTAAATAAAAAGCTTATTCGCAGCACCTTGTTAGTCGTCTTTAACGAAACATGTATAAGAGAGGGATTGCTGCCTAATTACACACACACCCTCATGTATATATATATATAATATATCGCACATATAGTGCTGGTGTTAATAAGACAGTGGTCGATGTAATATAACAGCTACTTAATAATATTAATATACATCTTATCGCTCACCGGTAACATGACGAGGAGTCTCATGCACAACGTAACCTTTAGGTGCTGAATATAGACTGGCCGCTACGTAAAGTTCAGTCTATACCCAGCACCTGAAGACTGCGATGTACATGAAACTTCGAGCCGTGTTACCGGTGATTTATAAACATTAAATAATGAACAAGCAGGAAAATCTTTCAGTTTTAACATTAATTTTGGATTTAATCATTACATTTTTTTTTTTTTTTTTGGCGGAGGAGTAAAATAACTTGAAGGGATTTTGACTTTCAAGTTTTAAATTCCCTGTAGTTTTGGCTTCATTGTTTTTGTAGACATCAAGTGTATATCTTATAACGTTTCTATCAAAAACATGACAATAACCTCATCTGCTAAAGGTGGAATTGTCGCCATAAACATCGGCAAATATATTGAAAAATTAGAATTCCCACTAAAAGATAGCAGCATTTACGAAAAAAATAATGAATGCACATTTAGATGCGCAAAAATTTTACAAATCGTTTGGAAATTCAGAATATGGAATACTCAACACTTCAGATATTCAGGTGCATGGGTCAGTTATAAAAAGAATTAGCATAACAAATAAGGCAATTTACCACTGTTGGATTACCCTTTTTTTCTGCCAGGCCACCCGCTAGGTGGCGTTCTATTCAGGATTAAAAAACGGCAAGTACATAAAACCTTTTTTCTCTCTTTTGCGCTTTTCAATCACAAGACGCGGTTGAGAACTTTCAAAAGAAATTAATTCAACACATCGATGATTTTATGCATGTCTTTTATATAAAGAATAACATAAGAAGAGAAAGAGAAATTATATTTATGTGCATGCAGATCGCTCTCCCAAAAAGAGAAGAAATCTTTTATGAGATTAGTGTGTGTGTATGTGTGTGTATGCGTACTAAAGGTAGTTGGAAGAAATTTTTCAACACTCACTGCCAGGAGGACTGAAATACATAACTGTTCAGCACTCCTTTCTTTGTTTACAAAGAAACTTTACTGTTTCGTAATACTTTGTTTAGATTTTAACTTCTTTGTTTTTAAAAGTCATCTTTTGCTATTCTAATCTGCCTTCGGATTTCGGTGTCATCTGTTACATTGTTTAAAATGAGAAACCTCATTAATTTGTTTTAAGAGCATCAAGTATAAACAAAAAAATGTTCTCTTTATTTTATCATGGTGAGGTAATCGGCAATTAAATCGGTTCCCCCACCAGTCTTTTCTGTTGGGAAGAGTAGCTAAACACACAGCAGGATTAAAAACAAGACTTGTCAAAGGAATAATAAACGTTCTTCTAGGAGTCAACGGCCACTGGGTTAGATCCAGCTGCATAGCTATGCACTCAACCAGTGTGGTGATGACACGGCATCACTAGGCGAAGGGCTTTCTAGATTGAAATGAACGTCCAGGGCGAAGGGTTCCTCAAATGGAATCAAAGGCCACGTGTCCCTGACAAGGGAGTGCATACAATTGTAGGACATCGGCTGTCTTTTGTGGCTATACGGGGGATGTCTTTATCTTGTACCTAACGCATCCCGTGAGTGAAAAGAACAAAGATAGAGGAAGAGGGTTTAAATTTTAAATGGTGTGTAAGTGCTATAGTAAATGGTAAGTGATGAGAGGCAGATATTTTTAATTCCCGAATACGGCCATTACATTTTCATTCATTTTAATGAAACATGTATCAGAGAAGAATTACTGCCCCAAAACAAAGCTAAACACAGAGAAACATATATATATTTCTGGACATAAATTATGCAGAAATTGTCCGAATGTTTTGTTTGTCCGAGCGCTTCGGCTATACTTTTAACCATTATCAAGGATGGTTTTATTCATCAACAATAATATACCCCCTGCAAAATCCAAATTACAGAGAACCAATATTATTTACGAATTCACATGTCCATTAAGAAACTGTGTTCCTGGCCTGTCCTCCTGCATGGAAGTGAAAATCTCCTCAAAGATGAAGAGACATGAAGCAACAGAAAAGTGGTTCTACAGAAAGATGCTGAGCCGAACACGTGAGCACCGACGAGGTTTTAGAAAAAATAGAAAGAGATAAAAACTTATACTTAGCATCAAGAAGAGACAGTTGAAATTTCTGGATCACGTAATAAGGAAGGGGGGCTTGGAAAATCTGATACTCACAGGACAGATTTTGGGAAAGAGAGACAGAGAAAAACAAAGCGTAACATACTTGATGAGCTTGAGTAAATAGATGGTGTAACAAGGTTTGGAAAAAAATGACAATACAAAACATATTAAGAGCTGCAAGGGACAAGAAGGTGTGGAGAACCATTATCGCCTACGTCCTGAAATGACACGGCACTTAGAATAAGAAGTTCCTGACCAATCCAAATTCCTAAATAATTATTTTGGATATACTACAACATGCCTATCAAGAAGACTCGCATTACATCTCTCAGACCATAGCTCAATTAGATCTCATTTAAATACTCATGGAGACCTACCAAACTCCATACGCAACATATTTGTTGATAATACATGTAAAAGATGGCTAAAAATAATAGAAACATTAATAATAAAAAAAGAAAACCAACACTCAATAATATCAACTATGACGGCCACAATAAGCTGACCGTGTTTGGAAAATAAAACATTCCTATAACTCTAGATACATTCATAAAACAATCCATACATTCAGTTAAAAATAAATCGTATCCGTTGCAGAAAAATTTGTCTTCCCAGCTTCCTTTCTGTCGTCTATTCACACGAGTTCGTCAGGTAGGTGGCCCGATGCCACCCACTGTCCCTTTAGCCTTTATCTAATGAGATTTGTGTGAAAGCGAGTGCAGCTAAGGCTGTGGAATTTGATCTCGGCTCGCCAATTTCATGGCTATAGCGAGTTCGAATTCTGGTAACCGTTACTCTACCCACATATCTGGACATCTGTTTTACGGCCATCTATTTATCTGTCTCAATTTATTTATAACTACCTACCTCTCTCCATAGACTTGCATTGTCTGTCTTGACGCATATAAATCCTTTTGTTTAAAAAGACATCTATCATTGACATTTCTTGATACACAAAAGATTTTACGACTTACAAATATTCATCTTTATATCTCACGCTACATTTATCACTATTTTCACTTTCTTAAACCATTTCACTAGTTAGCCTTCTTCTTCCTTTCTTTCTTTCTTTTATTACCTAGCCTTCTTCTTTTTCCTTGTTTGTTTCACTTTTTATTCTTTCTTTCACCAGCTAAATAGACTTTGTCTTTCTTTCTTTCTTTCTTTCTTTATTTCTTTCTTTCACAAGCTAGATAGCCTTCTTCTTTCTTTATTTCATTCATTTTTTTTTCACTAGCCTTCTTTTTTTTCTTTTTTCTTTCTTTCACAAGCTAGATAGCTGTCATATTTCTTTCCTTCACTAGCGAGATAGCTTTCTTTTTCTTTGTTTCTTTATTTCTTTGTTTCTTTCTTTCTTTCACTAGCTTTTTCTTTTTCTTTCTCTCTTTCTTTACTAGCTAGATAGCTTTCTTACTTTATTTCATTCATTCTTTCTTTCACTAGTTAAATAGCCTTCTTCTTTTTTTCTTTATTCTTTCACAGGTTAGATAGCTTTCTTCTTTCTTTCCTTCACTAGCGAGATAGGCTTCTTCTTTTTCTTCGTTTGTTTCTTTCTTTCACTTGCTAGATAGCATTCTTTTTTTTCTTTCATTCATTCATTCATTCATTCTTTCGTTCTTTCACTAACGAGATAGCTTCTTTTTCTTTCTTTCTATCTCTTTTTCTTTCGTTTTTCTTTCTTAGTCGCTCTCCCTTCCCTTTTCTCCTTTACTTTTCTTTTTTTTTCTTTCTAAAACTCATATTTTTCTTTATTGATTTCCATTAGCATCTTCCATTTTCTTTTTCGTTTCATTTTTTTTTTCTTTCTTAAGCCATTTCACTAGCTAGCCTTGTTATTCTTACTCTTTTTCTTTCTTTCTTTTTTTTTCTTTCGTTCTTTCTCTTTTTTCTTTCTTTCACTAGTTATGTAGCCGTCTTCTCTTTTATTTATTTCTTCCTTTCTTTCTATTTCCTTTAGTTTTTTCTTTTTCTTTCTTTCTTTCTTTCTTTCTTTCTTTCTTTCTTTCTTTCTTTCTTGCCATCCTTTCCCCTTTCTCCCTTACTTTTCTTTCTTTCTTTCTTTCTTTCTTTCTTTATCGCCACCCTTTCTCCCTTACTTTTCTTTCTTTCTTTCTTTCTTTCTTTCTTTATTTATTTATTTATTTATTTATTTATCGCCATCCTTTCCCCTTTCTCCCTTACTTTTCTTTCTTTCTTTCTTTCTTTCTTTCTTTCTTTCTTTCTTTCTTTCTTGCCATCCTTTCCCCTTTCTCCCTTACTTTTCTTTTTTTCTTTTCTAAAACTGATATTTCATTCCTTTTTGATTTTTATTAGCATCTTCTATATTCTTCTTCTCATTTGAGCATTCCTTTCTTTTAAACCGCCTCACGGCTTACGGTCACATCACATTGAAACGCCGGTTCTCGTAAGCAACATCGACCCAGGTCAGTACCGAGATGGGCGACCGCTTGGAAATAACTGTAAGCTTGGATGTGTGGGTGGTGTAATGGATAACGTTTCGGAATTGAAAATCGGAGAACCGAGTTCCAATTCCAGTCGGGTTCGTTATATTCATTTACGCGTAAATATCTCAAAAAATAGTATGGGTCCACCTCTTCTCACCCCTCCCGTTAATTAGCATGATGTGTATCGATAAATCATTATTATCTCGACATTCTTACAATATGAAATATTCTCTTGCTTTAAATAACCTACAAAGGTTGGTAACCTGTAAAAAACAAATCATCACTAGCTAGCGTTTTTTTCTGTCTCCTTTCTTTTTTTTTTCTTTCCTCTTTTCTCACCTCTTTTTTTTTTCGTTTTGCTTTTGATTTTTAGCGCACCTATTTTCTTTTTCTTCTCATTTCAATCTTTTCTTCCTTAAACCATCTGACTGGCTTCTTCTCTTCTTCTTTCTTTCTTTCTTTCTTTCTTTCTTTCCTGATCTCCTTTCCCATTTTCTCACTTAAACTTTCTTTTTCTAAAACCGATATTTATTTTTTTCGTTTTTTGGTTTTTTATCGCATATTTGTCACGGTCATTCTAGACAGGGAAAGGGTTGAAGAACTATACAGATCCGATCTCTTTCCGGGCCGCGACCTGTAAAGCCCTTTGGAACAGAATGGATCGCACGTGCGTGGGTCAGAGTTCAGTGTGAACACACAATGAATGAGGTGACGAGAAGTGTGGGCGTAGGAAAAGGGGCGGAAGATGGGCACATCGGATTAAACGTTGTAAAAGGAAACGGATTAAAAATGGTTGGGGGTGGGGGGAGGCTAGATTAAACATTAACGGCGAGTAGAAAGATTTTAAGGTGGTTACACCAAGGGTGGAGACTGGATAGGATCGCTGTTGGAAAAAGAGGGGGGAAAAGGGAAACTATCCGAACTCAGCTCTTGTTTTCTTCTCATTAAGTAAAACGAAAACACACGCTTTCGCCACTTCCCACTCACCTTTGACCTAATGTTCCTTCTTCTTCTTTTTCTTTTTTCATCTTCTTCCTCCTCTTCCTCTTCTCCCTTTGAATTCTTATTTTACTACTAATAATAATAATTCTTCTGTTTCCTCTAATACTATTATTACTCCTTCTTCTTCAAAAACATCTACTTCTCTTCCACCTCCTTCTTTCCTTCTTTTAATAACAATACTTCTCTCTCCTCTTCCCCTCCTTCCTCTACTACTACTACTATTCCTTTCACTCTTCCTCCTCCTCTTTTATTCTTATTCTTCTACAACTAATAATAATAATTCTTATCTTCTCCCTCTACTACTACTATTAATACTATTTCTCTCACACCTCCACCTTCTTCTAATGATAATACTTATACCCTCTCCTCTTCCTCCTCAGCCAGCTCCTACTCCTACTCCCCCTTTTCCTTCTTCTTCTTCTTCTTCACTATTTTTCTGCTTTTATTTATTTTGCTTTTGGTATTCTTTCTTTCTTCTATTTTGCTTGTTAATTTTCTCCCAAAAGGTTTTTCTCGTGCAAGTAAACAGACATTATGTCAAGTTGAATGCGAGACGGAAAAGCAAAAAAAAAAAAAAAATTAAAATAATAAAACAACAAAAGAATTAAGAGAAACTAAGAGAAACTAAAAAGGAAAAAGGGTAAAAATCATATCAAATGATGGGATGCTGCACTGCATGATATTGTTGGTGGCAAAATAGAATCAAATCATTCAACCAATCAACGTCAACTATGGTTGAACGTTTGATGTCTTGTATGCATGTTTCTCTACTAAAAGTATTGTGTTCTATAATACATAACACACATAGGCACATCCACTCAAACGCGTGTATATCTATCTTTCTCTCTCTCTCTCTCTCTCTATATATATATATATATATATATATATATATATATATATCATTTGGTCATTTTTCCTCTAATGTATCTCTCTCCTTTCTCTCTCTCTCATTCTGTATTTATAGTATATAATATATATATATATATATATATGTGTGTGTGTGTGTGTGTGTGTGTGTGTGTGTGTGTGTGTGTGTGTGTGTGTGTGTGTGTGTATAGTGACGTTGTTAGCAAAAGGATGAGCCCAAAATACTGAAAATTGAAATTGGAGATACTAAAATCAAACAAGTATAAAAATGTAAATATCTGGGAAGTGTTTTAACAGAGGATGGAAAGTGCGACACTGAAATCCGAAGGCGCATCGGAATAGCGAAAGATGCCTTCCAAAAGCTAAGCAGAGTAGTAAGTAACAGAAAAAAATTGTCAGAAATAAAGAAAAGGGTACGAAACTGTTACGTGATATTGGTCCTCCTATATGGATATATGCTGGACCATCTCCTCAAAGATGAAGAGACTCGAACCAACAGAAATTTGGTTCAACAGAAGGATGCTGAGGATACCATGGACTGATTATGTAAGAAACGATGAGATTTTAGAGAAAATGGCAGCAAAAATGAAACATTCTTAACATCAGGAACGGACAGTTGAGATTTCTAGGGCACATAATGAGGAAAGACGGTTTGAAAAATCTTATACTCACAGGACACATTGAAGGCAAGAGAGACAGAGGAAAACAATGCATAACATACTGAGTGAGATTCAGTAAATGGATGACGGAATAATGTTTAAGAGAAATAACAAAAAGACAAAATTTATTAACAGCTCCGAAGGATTGAATGTTGTGGAGAACCATGATTGTCTACGCCCTGAAGTGACACGGCACATAAACAAGAAGAACACTGACGTGTCTTGCACCTTAAATAGATCCATATCCCGCCACAGTGCTATAGGGAGATATTCAAACCTTGGTAAAAATTTTAAATGTTTCTTATTTTTTCCAGCGCACATATTCAGATATATGCACAAAATGGCGCCACATTTGCTAAAGTTACATTGGTAAATGGAGCAGAGTTCTCCCGTTTTTTTTTATAGCAAGGCGAATCAACGGAAGTAAGTTATGGCTGGAATAGTGAAGCGGCGGTCACTGTATTGTATTATTGTTATACCTGAACGTACCTATTCTATTATTAATAGACTCTCCCACACATAATAAGTAGTAGTAGTAGCGGTCGCCAGTTGGGCTCAGTGGAGTGAGTCAGTCAGTCGATGTCGGACATTAAAGTATGAGCTCCACAACTAAATTGCTGCGTCACTAACTATTATTGCAAGTTCCTAACGTTTTTGTACGTCGGACCTTTTTAGGATCGACTTAGTGAAATACAAGCCTCCACTGTGAAAACAACTCTACAACACAATTATCGAAGCTGTAAGCTAAAATCTGGCAGCTTGAATATTTTTTGCTCCATACATACATTGGGTTGGGCACCTCAGCGTGGTGTAATGGTTAGCAGGTTTGTCTCGCTAATTCAGTTTAGACTGAAAAGTGAGTTCGACCCTCATTAGGTGCCTCATACTTTCGGGTCTTGTGCCACATCTAAGCTACGCTTGGCAAATAACCATACATACATTGCATTGCAGCTAAATTATTTAGAATACGTCTAAGAATGTAAACTTATAGGCAAAAGTTAAACAAATGCGTATATAAACAGTTGTGAGTTCTTCCAATCAAGCTTCGAAGTGTTAAATCATATTACTGCCGTGTAAAATTAAAAAAAGGGTCACTATAACTCTTCTAAACATTCAATGAGAGTTCATAGCGCCCCACTTTCAGGTATTACTCCTCTCGTTGAAAATCACTGGCCTAGACAGAATTGTTTTTCCAATTTATAAGAAGGTTGTAACAATCTTTTCGAAGACTTGTACCATACTTAGCTAATGTTAGTATATATAAAAAAATATAGAAAAATAGAAAATATTGCAAAAAGATTTCACACACACATACACACACACATATGTATATAGTGATTTACTAAGCGTAGCTTAGATGTGGAATAAGGCTGCAATTATGAAGAAACCTACGAAGATCAAATTTACTACTCAGTCATAACTGATCTGTGTGACTGTTGTATAGAGGCCTGGGGTGCTCTTGGGCGACGGTGTCAATTCGTTAATAAAATTGCATTTTTCTCTCGCGGCCGGTGATCTCTAAGTATTTTGAGTTCAGAGATAAAAGAACTTCAACACAGGAAATTTTAACTTAACTATTTTATTAACGGTCATGTCGCCATGTTCTATCTAGCCAGTGGGGGTCGTTCCTTCTACACCGGGGACTCGTTCCGGACACGTCTACATTGCTTGGCGACGGTTAAGAAACAACTACCTGAAAAACTTTTCTCTCTATCTCATTTCTCAGGCTCGTTCAGGCAATCAAAATCGACTTCCTCATTTTGTCTTCCGTCTGAACTCAAAGATCAACCTTAGGAAGTCCGAACAGAGATACACTTCCTATCTATAAAAATAATAGTCTGCTAAACTATTATTTAACAAGGCAAGTTTCGTACCCATTACACCACGTAAAAGTGGCATATATTTGGCAGTAAATTAGGCCCTGTTGTCCGGTCGCGGAAATATGTGGCAATTGATCCTCTCGATCGAAAGGGCACAACCACATGTTCCATCTGTGTAATAGTTTGCAAAAAAAAAAAGACAAAAAACTTGCAGGTCTTGGGAGACACGTGGATTCATAAAATTTGAGCACCTCTTTATTTTATTGTTCCCACATTTGTCGTTTGCGACGAGAGAGTTCACTATATGTATATATATATATATATATTAAAATCTTTCTTGAAGCTTTTAGTTCTAATTTCATGCTAATAGATTAAAGATAATATTTTCAATAAGCAAAATACTTTCCTGCATTTCAAACCGAATTTAAATTGATTGGAATGATCTTTTTTATCGCTAAAATGGCTGAAATCGTCCATATTTATAAATCTGTCAATACTACGTAATTCTCTTTATCAAAATATATTTCAATAATAAAATATAGTTTTCTGAAACTTTATTTGAGGAAGATTAGGTGATTTAAAATTTAATTAATCTAATTTAAAAGGAATATTAGTTACTTTCAGTTTAAAATTTCGCAGAAAAGCATTTTTTTAACACAGGATGTGGGAGTTTTTATGAAGTGTTGGCAACTTTCTCGGTAGACTAATGTATGGCACTTATTTCTACGTGGTACATAACTGTAACAATTACTTTACGAATATAGGCTAAACGTCTTTTTATGTATTTCTTTTAACTAGCCATTAATCTTTAAAATTTACGAAAATATTCTAAGTAATCTAATATTTTATTGAATTTTGGATATTTTGGCTTTATAGTCTTACTTACGAAGATGCTTGTTGATGAAATGTTAGAAAATTAGCAATAAATTTTAACGTTAGTATAGTTTCATCTCTTATTTCTGATAATGTCGTTCGAATGTCCGTAAAGATTCAAAATTATTTTTAAAATACTGGGTGCCGCTTAATTATAGTAAGCTTATGATTAGTAAATATATTTTTACTTAATAACAATATCACCTGACCGGTACAAATTATACATAATTTTAAAAGACTGTATAGATTATTATAATTAAAATTTAAAAAATAAAAACAATTCATGAAAACTGAAAAATTCATTATTCATCGAAACCTTTTTTTCCAGCAACAGTGTCAATAATATATCATAATTCATAAAAGCAATTAAAAGATTTTCTAATTAAATAAGTCTTAGTTTTATTTTATTATTTATTTTACTATTCACAGTAGATATTCAGTAAATGGGGTCATGTTTTACAAAAAAAATTATGATTTAAATTCTCCAAGGAGGAACATTAAATTCTAAAAAATGAAATTTCTCGAAATCTCTTAAAATTAAATTAGTGAGATTGTAACAGATCTAAAAAAATATATATATTTTTATCAAGATCTTCTAAAAAGAAATGTTTCAAAAATGATTTTATTCATTTGTGAATAAATTCTGAAAGTTTCATTAAAATCAGACAATCTGATTTTTGCAATAATTTTCAAGTTAATGTTTTGCACCGCAAAAACACGCTAAAATTTTAGGTACTAATTTATGGTCACCCACTGTCGCAAGAATTTTTTAATCAAAATTGTAAACAAATATAATTTAATAATAAAAAAAAATACTATGGTCTATTCTCTTAATAATAACATAATGATTTTGACGATAAATCTTTGTTTATATTAAGTTTGGTGCATTTTTACATCATGGTATGCTCATTTTTAACGAATCTTTGAAGTACCTATATTTATATGTATATAAGTGGATACTGAGCTCAACACCGATCAGCAAAATTGGTTTTATTCTTGAATTCTATCTTCATGAACTGAAAAATTAAAATTGGTTTTTAATTTTTATTTAATATATTATAATCTTTGCATAAACGTTACCAGTATATCAACAAGAGGTTTTCTAATACTTTGTTTGAGCAAAATTACGAGTTTCTGAGATTATTATTCAATATGTCATAATTTTTACCTTAAAAATTACCAATATATTTTATATTTTCTTACATTTTTCTTATATTTTCTTACAATACATTTTACCCTCATATATTCTGAGAGTTCAAATTCCCCTGACCACGAGATTAATTATGCTAACCGGTCTTGCTCTCGCTTCTGACCAATCAAATCTATGCGGTTTAAATTCAACTTTTAGGATCTCTTCTGAATGAGACGCAAGTATCAATAGTGGTGTTAACCACTCGCCCGTATTGTGCCAAAAGAAAGTTTAACTGTTAAACAGTATTTTCTCTGTACATCGTTGCCGACGTCATTAGCTTAGCTATTGTTAATTGTTGTTGTCAACTTTCAATTAAGTTTCCGATGCACTGTTACTATGAGGCCCTGTTGACTGCTAAATCTTTCAGAGTTGTCAGCCAAGAGAATGGGTCCACTTTTTTTCGCCCGCCAGCTAGATAAAACAACGGCAATAGGACGACAGTCCTTGCAGCACCTTTCATCATGCGGTCACCTCCTTGACGGCTTTGATCGGCTCATAAGAGTCTTGTAAGGATGCTTCCCAAACAGCATCTGTAGAACATGTCCCACCTATTCAAATCTTCTGGTAACAACTATACTAAATGGGAAAGTCTTACTAATAGACATAAATTGTTTGAAAGGATATTTGCTGTTTGGATACACCCAATACATATATGTGCGAAATAATGAATTCATACACCCCCACACACACACACACACACACACACACACACACACACACACACACATATATATATATATATATATATATATATATATATATATATATATATATATATATATAAAACGCATGTTTGAATCTGAGGCATGACAATCGTCAGACAACAAGGAGGAGCTTTTCTTGACGAATGATTTGTACCTGGTCACGTTTGTGCTATTTGGCTGTTATATATATATATATATATATATATATATATATATATATATATATGAATAAAGACAAAAGTAAAACTTATCTTAGCCGACGCGCTTCGCCCACTAAGGGACTTTATTAAGGCAAAAAGATGTTAGCTTAGATAAGTTTTCCTTTTGTCTTTATTTTTATTCTCGTTTACAGATATACTCTATCTGAAATTTTCACACACACAGAAACACACACACATACTCATATATATATATATATATATATATATATATATATATATATATCAAGTATATGATTGGTGTATATGGAATGAATTCCAATAACCAACAATTACCATTCTTAAAAGAGTGTTCAATACAAAGTAGAGCAGATATAATTATTTATTTTAAAAATTATGTTATACATTTTTTTAATTATATATATATATATATATATATATATATATATGCGGGGATTAATACAAATAAGATTTGTCACTTAGCTGATTGGTGTCATATTCACCACCTCGACTCGAGTTTTGTAGATGAATTTGTAATTGTTTAGTTCCCTCTTCAGGATTTTTCAGTAATTGATGTTTCTGTGTGCATGTTATCATCAGCGTTTATTGTGTCTGTGTGAAACATTTGATCTCATGTTTGTTTACAAGTTTGTTTACGCATAAATATAACTTTTATCGCAATAATCTAATTGATAATTTGTTTCCTGACGAACGACAAACAAAAATGAACCGTCGTTTTTGTTTTAAAAAAAAAAAATGTCTTGTATCCACTCTTTTACAGAAAGTCTTCTGCAACTGGCAATAAAATTCAGTGATCAGATTAGCGCTTTTATTTTGCACTGGACCCCAAGTATAGAGATCTCTTACTTTCTTCTTTTTTATCACTAAGATGTGAGAGAGAAAGACGCTGTGTGCTCTCTTAGCCGATTGTTTGCTTCTTTGTCAAAAACTGAAGTTGAAACTTTGTGATGTTATACAAACGATACTTTCTAATGCCATATCCTCTCAGAATGCAGGTGTTCATGGTTCTCCATAAGTTCCTTTCTTTTATTATCTGTGAATTGCCGTAACATCTTGGTTTAAATATTTCCTTCTCTTAGACTGGATGCCACCCAAGGTTGAGACTTAGCAAAATGCTGGTTTCTTAGTTGAAATCCACTCTTTCAGTATTTGTTTTGGAAGGAAATCGTTTTTTAAAATGCCATGTTCTATCAGAGCGTGAACAATTAAGACTCTCCCCTCAAATTCCTTTTTTTATTACCTGTGAATTGCCATATCTTCTTGTTTGACGGACGCCTTCATAGAAGTGAAAGCCTAAATATTATTCTCAGTATGACCTACGAATCACGCATGTTTGAAGTCCCCATTTTTATGGATGCTATTTTGTGGAGGCTTCACGTTTTAATTTGACACCTTACTCAAAGGGCGTTAAGCTTTTTGGTTACTATCACTAGCGTTCTAGGCACAATCAGACATTAACAACAGCAACAAAAATAAAACAGATTTTGTTGCTGACGGAAAATTCTTATTTAACTAACAGTTAAGACTATTTTGAACTCAGTAACCATTCTTACCAATCAGATGCTGTAAGCTTAGATGTGTGGGTGGTGTAATGGATAATGGCTCGTAATCCCTCTTTTCCTGCTTGAATGGCGACCAATCTATGAGAAGGAAAACTCTGAATTCAAACTGTGTAGAAAGAAAAGGGGCTCTACTCCACTAACTTTCCAAAGAAGATATGGCAATTCACAGGTAATAAAAAAAAAAGGAATATTAAGAATTTTTTTTGAGATAATAATGATTTTGTGATACACGTCTTAATAATTAACCCATAGCTGGGGGAGGAAAGACGTGAGTTCGTACCTTTCCCAAGGATATTTGCGCGTAAGTTAATATAATGAACCCAACGGCAATTTAAACTCGGCGCTCCTATTAACAATTTCGAACCATTATCATGTGCACCACTCGCACATCCAAGCTTATAGCACCTGCTTCTCGCTAGCAGTCACCCATCTAGGCCGTGACCAGACTCGACGTTGCTTAATTTCGGTGATTGTACGGGACTCGGTGTTTCAGCATGATATGGCCGTAAGTCTCCAGACCAATGGGGTTCACCTTAGCTTCTGTTCTAAGATGAATGTTCGTTGTTTCTTGATTTTTGGTAACCATTTCAACTTAACATACGCATGTTAACCCGTTAAAATGCTTTGTGATGTATAGTGTCTTAGCCTCAACACGCTAGGCCACAGCCTTTCTACGTTAGGAGTTGCTACTCTGGTTTCCATACCAAACGGTTTTGAATTCAGAGTTTTCCTTCACTTCGACAGGTTGCCAACTAAAGCTGTAGGGCTCAGTATGTTCTACTATTTAACCCTTACCTGGGTGGGAGAAGAGAATTGGTATATAAGTAGTTTTATTTAAATTTTTTGCTCTGTTGACTTAAAATGCTTTTAGCTAATTTCGGACCGCATTTTTAAAAATGATGTCTGTTTTTAACCTACAACATCAAGATTTTGTTCAATGGGACACTGATAAAATTTTAATCAAATTAATTATCTAATGTGACGTGTCTAAATGATTTAATTTGATATAGTGTCACTTTTTACTCAAAAATCTAAATATATTTCCGAATAAGCACTATGTATATTAATTGTGTTGCATATTCTAATATACGTTAAATATGGACCTACTGCAGACTTACTACATTTTTATTTTTACTTTTCAGATTTATGCCCTAAAATAACACACAAAATCAACAAAATGGCCTCGAATCGAAGAATGTGTTTGAATTGTCCAGATTCTTTTTGCTGTATTTTTGGAGGCTTTACAGTACCAAGCCAAAGGTTGAACATTAGTGATTCATTGAAAAGAGCGTACTTAGCTTAACTTTTTTTTATAGTCTTACTTGTTAAGAACGTCAAATAATTAGGCCACCATAGAAAAAATTATTATCGATAAGTCAGAAAAATCAGAAAAGACACTACAACAGTTGAAATAGCAAAGATGCTTAACAGGGTCTGTCTAACAATAAATGATGAGATGACGTCCCAGGTTAATCCCATAGAAGTTGCATAGATAATATAATAATTACCCACCAAAGTTTAAAGTTGGGCCAATATGATTTAAGGAACTATATGGACTTACTGCAGACTTACTACATTTGTATTTTGTCATTTCCATTTGGTGTCTTAAAATAACACAATAAAACAGCAGAATGGCCTCAACTCGGAGAAAATGTTTCATTTGTCCAGATTCTTTTTGCTTTATTTTTGGAAGCTTTACAGTGCCAAGCTAAGGATGAACATTATTAATTCTATAAAGAGAGTATATTCGGCTTACTTTCAAATTATAGTTGGTGAAAACGACAAATCGTGCGTTCTGCATCAAGTGTGCGAACAATGTGTCGAACAGTTATGCCAGTGGACAAAGGGAATTCGAGATAGACTAGCATTTAACATTACAATGATATGGCGAGAACAAAAAAAAATAACGCATAACTGACTGTTACTTTTGTTCCATGAATTCGTCTGGTTGTAATAAGAAAACTTGTAAGATACTTTATTAATCAAAACTGGATTCAACAATTCCCCCACTGTCCCATTCAGACTCGTTTTTGCACTTCTTTCACTGGAAGATGTGAGTGATACCGAAGAAGATGTGAGTGATACCGAAGAAGATGTGAGTGATTCCGAAGAAGATGTGAGTGATTCCGAAGAAGATGTGAGTGATACCGAAGATGTGAGTGATACCGAAGAAGATGTGAGTGATACCGAAGAAGATGTGAGTGATATCGAAGAAGATGTGAGTGATACCGAAGATGTGAGTGATACCGAAGAAGATGTGAGTGATACCGAAGAAGATGTGAGTGATACCGAAGATGTGAGTGATACTGAAGATGTGAGTGATACCGAAGAAGATGTGAGTGATACCGAAGAAGATGTGAGTGATACCGAAGATATGAGTGATACCGAAGAAGATGTGAGTGATACCGAAGAAGATGTGAGTGATACCGAAGATGTGAGTGATACCGAAGAAGATGTGAGTGATACCGAAGAAGATGTGAGTGATACCGAAGAAGATGTGAGTGATACCGTCAGTGGGTATTCATAAACATGGTGACAAACAGATTTTGTAAATACTTCAGTTACAGGACTGAAAAGTTTTGATCAGGTAGAATTGAGTGACTTCGTAAAAGATTTAGTTATCAGAACTGTTAGCTTCAAGACTGAATGCTGGCAAATGGTATGAAGGTTACATTTTATCACAAATGGGAAAAATCTACTAAAGAACTTTTCAAATCAGAATGATATTGTCAACTGTTATGTTCATATTTTTCTGCGAATGGAGCACAATAATATTGATAATATTTTCCAATGAATATATTACCTAATTTTATGATGTCAATCTTTTTATACTTTCGGTGTCGGCATTAGACAACTAAATACTATTTGTCATAGTCTGTTCATGTTCTCCGCGTAATTTGTATATTGAGACTGCGGCATTTTTTATTATCTCTACATGGTAATTCCTGATTAATAGGGTTTGTTCCTGAGCAGCCATTATAAATGCTACCGTCTCTTCTTTTAACCCAGTGCTTTTCAGCTACTGATTTTCTGCAAGAAAGCTTTTGTTCAGTCTCTATCTCCATTCTATCTCCATTCTAATGTTTTGGTCACAGTTCATAGAAAATTAACTGTTATGGGCGCTACTCTAATTTCCTTGTTCTTCATTTTCCGGTCCTTGTATTTTTCAGATGTTTTGTGTTCTTTTGGCTTCAAGCTGTGACTTGGTTATTATTATTTTATTTCCTTTGATTTCTGTTGTATACACATTTCCTTCCGGATCCCAACCAGAGACCTGAGGTCAGAACTGGCATCATGATATTTTCTACTGAGCATTTTTTGAAAAAAAAAAAACACAAAATCCCCTAAGATCACATATATTTTACATAGATAAAACCTTTCGTAAAATGTGAGCTGTACTTGTGAGTAAAATTTTTGCATTTAAGAAAAATGCTACAGAAATCCCTTCAATTGGTCTATCGGAACATTTTCTAACCAAACCCAGGGATCCAAATACGACTGGAATTATTGATGTCTTCATGTGCCACATTTTTGAGATTTCGATTTTAAGGTCCTTGCATTTTAATTGTTTTTTTGAAAATCATCAGATATAAATTACAGTCTGCAGAGACTGCCATGTCTATAAGAAGGCGGTGTAATAGAAGTTCCACGAGTATTCTGTAGTCGTAGAACTCGCAAGGAGTTTAAGAATTATGATTCATCAGAAAATTCAAATAAGAAAATGTTCAAGGGTATTATTATTATTATTATTATTATTATTATTATTTTCTTTCAATTGTTTGGTGCAACGAGATGTAATGGGAAATGATAAACTCAGCCCGCTTTTCTACCAATTAAGCCATATCCACCGAAAACGAAAAAAGACATTAAGATCTTGACTGGTTTATAATGATTATTATGGCGATAATAATAATAATAATAATAATAATAATAATAATAATAATAATGTAGTTGTCGTGCGTAGTAAGGGTGTGAATGACGTGGTTGGTTTTATAAATTGCTTCAATTCTTTTACAACCCAATGACTTTCAACGGTTCAAATAACATTCCGTACTTATTCGCTAAAAAAAAATATGTTTGTCATTTTTGTTTACAACGATAAGTTTGTCATCGTAACACGTTCAATGACGAAAAACCCATTTCACCTTTTGATTGAATTAACTAACGAAATACAGTTGCTTAAACTTTCGGCAAAATTGTTTAGTCAAGCAGAAAAAAACAATTCAAGTACGCAGCATGTCAACATGATTGATAGGTTTAACTCTGTGACATTTTTTTCAATTAGAAATTGTACAAAATAATTCACACAAGCATAAAATTAGATACTTTAATTCATTTTATGATACTGTCTCTATAGTAAATATTATCAAAAATGCACGCGTCTGTTAATGTTTTTACTTGTACTTATATATACGAATAAATACAAAAAAAGTTCTCAGCCGACTGATTTTCCAAAATCTGACCAAATAACTAAATGACAGATTTTGTTTTCGAATTACATCATAACTTTTCGACATATATATTTTCTTATATATAGACTACAGGCCAAAAATTTCGAACCACCCTGCATTTCTTAAAAAAAAAACACCTTAAAATGAAATAATTTTGTATTTTTTAAGTAAAAGATTAAATGTAAGTACCTACAAAGTATTTTTATTTTATTTTTCAGTCTCTCTCCAGACTCCTACTGATACCAAAAAGTTCAAATGTGGATTGGACTTTGTGGTGGTTTTATTGACGAAAAGAAAATATGATGCTGTTATATGATAATTTTTTTATTGCTAAGTGATTAATTATGTCAAAATAAAAGAAAATACACTGTAGTTACTGAAATTTTATTACATACTTTAAAAGAATATCAAAATATCTCATTTAAGTTGTTTTTAAAGAAATGCATGATGGCCCCAAACTTTTGGTCTCTAGTATATATTACGTTGATTCAAAAGTAATTTCTGTTTTGCGGATCTAAGTGTAATAAAAATGTATCATCCTAACTAATAATCATACGAGGCAGTTAAGAATAAATTTGTAGTGCATTGACATAGATGTGGCAGCGTACACAGTGGATTAAAGGAAAATACTGTTCCCTACTTGACAACACAAGGCCACATACAAGAATAACACTAAAAATAAATCTTAGAACACGGCTCTACTCCCTCAGATATATTCACCTGACATTACACCAAGCCATTAATACGTTTTTCGATCCCTGCAAAACGCTTCGTTGGAGAAAACTTTCTCCAGATTAAAGAGTTCGTCGAATATTTTTTCATATCAAAACCTGCAGAACTTTACTCAGAAGGTATCGAAGAGCTGCCTGATAAGTGGCAATAAGTCATTGAAAACAACGGCGAATATATAATTGAATAAAATGCAATTGTACTATATTTTTGGAAGAATAAAATTGATAAAGAAAAATAGAAACTAATACCAACTCAATATATATATATATATATATATATATATATATATATATATATATATATGTGTGTGTGTGTGTGTGTGTGTGTGTGTGGTGGGGCACCTTGAGGTGGTGTAATGGTTAGCAACCTTGTCTCGCTAACACAATTATGACTGAGTAGTGAATTCGATCCTCACTGGGTGTCACATACTTTCGACCTTGTGCTACATCTTTCCTACGCTATGAAAATCACCATATATATATATATATATATATATATATATATATATATATATATATATGTGTGTGTGTGTGTGTGGTGCCCGCCACAAAGTACTAACTTTTTGATTTCCCATAACTTCTTGATTATTTTTCTTTTTATTAAAAGCTACAAAGAACAGAAAGTTGTGGAGAACTGTGATCGCCTTTGCAAGTTAACATTTGCGTTATGATTCGTCATGCTGTGAGTGACAGAACCACTAAGATGGTGTACAGGTCGCTTTAAATAAACATCAACCAAGTAAGTTTATAGTATTTTGACTTGTGTTTAACGATGAAGTTTGATTGGCAGTAAATGGCCTCAAATCTCTCCCCAACCTGCCTCTCGGTATTCTCACAGTCTTCAACAATGTGATGATCTCTACAGATTAAACTTTTTCTTTGATTTCTAAACTCATTCGATGTACAGGTTGGTCCGAAAGTCACTCTACCAAAAACAATAAGAATATAAGTAATACAGTAATACAAAGCATATATACTGGATTCAGTTCATTCACTTTCATTGACGCTGCCACAACTCGAGAAGCCTCTCTTCCAAACTGTAGGAGCTCATGTCGGCCATATGAAATTAAAAAAGATTATACTATGTAAAGGTGACAAGTCTTTGACTCTGTAGATTCCTGTGTTTTTGCACTACGCCATCATTTATGGATCAAGTGAAACGTCATATTAAATAAGAATGAACTTCATAACAGGAATTGAACCGAAATATATATATATATATATATATATATATATATATATATATATATTAGAAATATATTCTCCCTATACAAGTCTCAAGAGTTACTCGTGGTAGAGTGTTGCAGAGTAAGAGGTAAGGATCACAGTTTATGAGGGTGTGTGGAAAACATAGCGGTTAACCTTATATTTGAACAGGTTGTAGTGATCAAGGAAGCATCCTCTTGGGAGTCGGTTCCACAAAGTAGCGGTTCGTGACAAGAAACTGTTCGAGTAAACCTTAAATCTTACCAATGGAACACAAAGGGAACGAGGGTAGTTTGCGTGGCATGGCGGGTTTAGAAGAGAGTATATCACACTTTTGTGCACGTTTCATTTAATGAGACGGACAGAAAAGTTTCTAATTTTATTTCATTCAGATTTTCTTATGTTCTTTCAGTTATTCTTTTATGAGGACTAAAGAGAATGTCGAATCTGTCCGTAGATATTATTATCCCAAGCGATTTCTATCAGGGGTTCGTTGTTAGTATATTTTTGTGTTTATTAACTGTATTCGTTAGAAGTGCAGTGTAACCCGGATATAAGAGACCCGGATATAAGAGAGATTTTCTCTGGTCCCAAATTAGAGCCTGTGTTAATGTATATAAAATAGACCAAACCCGGATATAAGAGAAACCCGGATATAAGAGACTTCTTCTCCGGTCCCGACAACTCTCTTATATCCGGGTTACACTGTAGTAGTAATTCTAAGCCGTACTGGATGGGTGCAGTAGTAATGATAGATAGATAGATAGATAGATAGATAGATAGATAGATAGATAGATAGAAATAATGTTTTGGCTATGTACTCTCCGGTCAACTTCACGTGGTCAGCTAAGTTGTCCAGCTGACTGAGAATTGCTCTTCACATTGTTTCATCGCAGTGATGGTACCTCTTGCTTGTTCGTGCTGTGTTGGAGTATATATGGATTTTTCACTACTTCTAAGGCAGTGAACTCACGACCACCGTTGTGTCTAGAATAACATCTATAATAATCGATACAAGAACAATACAGCGAGTAATTATTAAAAGAATCTCTGTTTACAAATTGCCGCGTAAGAGCTGTTTATTTTAAGGCACGTGAACAGAACATTCAATACAAAACGCAACCGTTTATGTGGTATTATTAGTCAAATAGAGGACGACAGTGCGCCGTAACTGCGCGCGAGAAATCACAGTAGGTCAGACGGCAAACAGATGAATGTTTTAAACTGCAAAGTGTCGTTTCCTATATAAAACCTATCATCTTCAATATAGGCGCAGAAATTCAATAAGCCTAGCCATGCCTGTTAATGGGTTTAAATAGAAGGAAAGAAGATTATTTTGAATCAATATTATTAGTGTATAGAGTATTAGTTCCAGAATTGAAAATGATCATTTGAAACTCTAACATCCATCTGAATTAATCGACCATTGATACTATAATTAATTCAAATGTCGTAAGGTGCAAAACTGTGAAGATCGGACTCAGTTAAACTTAATAAATAATTATATACTGGTATACTTGGAATAGAGTTATACTTATCTGGCATGGGCACGTGCCCGAGTGGTTAGAACGTTCGCATTCCGACCATGAGACACCGGGTTCGAGTCTCACCATGGTCGATTTGTCAGGAAGGAGACTTCTTGATGTTATCGGACTGGAGGGGTCGATCCCAGTGTGCGACACCTGAAAACCATACCACGGATTGACGCAAGCCTTGTTGAGTAGACGGAACGCTTGGGTGGGCGTCGATAGCTGTGGTAGCACGAAATCACAAGTCATCGTGGCCGAGAGCTTGAGCGTGCTTGCTTTGATCACACTAGATAACACGCTCTTACCCAGAAACTAAAACTAAGGTCTGCTCAGTATAGTTGCAGTATAAACCACAGGTGAGCTCTGTGGGTGTTGAATAAACACAAATGCGTCCTAGTAGACGGGTACCCTCGAATACGAGTGGCCAGCTATATAATATACTTACCTGGCATAGGTAATATTAAGCCCAAGCCCCAGGGGGCCTTCCCCCAGACAGTATCTCCCCTTCGGGAGGAGGCTGCGCTTATTGCCCGGCGCCTGAAGCATCCCCAAAACGGGAAGTGCCGAAGGAACTTGAACAATTTTTCCACGGTATTGCCGTTAAATCCATTTTAAACCTCGTCTTTGTGTCACATTCGGTAGCGTCATGGGCGCACTGAAAAATAAATACTTGGACTAGCGTTTTTGTTTTGACAGTTATTATCACAACGTTTCGATTGTTATATTTTCCAGCCCTTTTTAAGTGTCTTCTAAGAATATCTAAACAAAACCTTTATTCAATTTACAGGAGTATACACTTTCCGCTGTTTATGCTAAGGGAGATAACTCGTTTCATGTATTTCTTACTCGTTAAGTTATCCTTGTCAAATAGTTATTTTTTTCCACTGAACCAGAATATATGACTTCATGCCCAACCCAAGGATTGAAGTCATGGCCAATAGAAACTGCTTTCACACGATTACTAATTTTGCAGGGAATCTCTCATGAATTCAGTCCTCACTGGACACCACGTTATTGCAGCCTTGTGTCAAATCTAAGCTCGGAAATTATTTGCACACATGAAAATATCATGTGAAGGGGTTAACCAATTTTTTTTTTTAAATAGCATATTCTGTTATACTGGGGAAAGGTGAGAAATAAAGATTACTGGCACAAAATATGAACGTCTATTCCGTTAAAGAAATACTGGAATGCAACTGCGAGGTATCTGTGAAAAGAAGCATTTTATTTTATTGCCAAATATTTTCGATTCAAAATTTCCGATTCCAAGATTTGGCCAACGTACACGGTAGAGTCGCCGTAACAGAGAATTTCAGAAAATGGAAATAATTGTCTATACAAGTATTTAGAAATAAAATGCACGTCAGATCCTATTTAAAAATATGCAATTTAAAAATTCAATTGGCAACAAATCTACAGCTTCTTTTTCATTCCGGCATCATGACCTCTGATCGGAAGACTGGAGGTTTTGAGGAGCGTGACACCACATCTCAATTGCTGTTATTCTGGGGTCTAGCCTGACCCGGGGTAGTAGTACCTGTTAGGGTTTCAACCACGGGTAACCCACCGCCCAACAAAAATGAATAGTATATTTTTAGAATAAAATGACCAAAAATACATTTTTATCACAAAATGAAAATCAATGCAGCACTAAAAAATATAAAAAATACATTTTTATAGTAAAATTACAACAGTGTATTTTATGTTCTACAAACTATTCATCTAAAAACATATCTTTACTATGAAAGCATAAAACCACGTACAAAATATTTAGATTTTGGCATTAAATAACCGATAGCGGTTGATATACCGCTAAATAAAATTAATCAACCAATCTTCTTCTTCTTCTTCTTCTTCTTCTTCTTCTTCTTCTTCTTCTTCTTCTTCTATGTGCCGTGACACTGCAGAATGAGAGGCCATGGCTCACCACAAATACCTATCCTTTAAAGCGCTTAGTAAAATGAGTCTTTTCGTTATCTCTTCCAATCCTTGTTTTGCTATCCATTTACACGTTATTTACGCGTTATGTAGGTTACTCGCCTCTTTTCCTGTGTCCTACTTGCCTTCAGAATCTGTGAGTGTCAGATTCTCCATACTGTCTTTCTTCATTACATGTCCTAAAATCCCAACTGTCTCTGATTCGAAGTAGATCCTGTTTACCTTAAAACTTTCTCGTTATTCTCACGTTCAATTCATGGAATCTTAGCATCCTTCTGTAGGATCACATTTTTTGTTGCTTAAGGCACGTCTTCCTCTGTCAGGAGATTGTCCAGGATTCACTGCCATAGAGGAAGGTTGACATTACATTATAGTTTACTGGGATTTTCTTTGTTTCTAACAAAATCTTCTTGTTTTTTAATACCTAACTTAGCTTTAGAAGGCATTTTCGCTATTCCAATGTGCCTTCGGATTTCGGTGTCACATATTCCGTTCTCTGTTAATACACTTCCCAGATATTTATATTTTCATCTCCAATTCGTAGTTCATATCTTGTTATTTTCTTTTTGCTGACAACCACATTCATACAATTGATAGTTAGTACTTTCTTTGCGTTTTCATTTACTGCTTTCTCTAGGAGTTACAGACACTGTGTCATCTACACATCTTATATTATTAAGATCACGATGGAGTAATGGACAGCAGTTCGGATTGAGGAATCGGAGAGCCGAGTTCGAATTCCAGTCGAATCCATTACATTCTAATTACATGTTCTAATACCCTTGGGAAAAGTATGAATTCTCTTCTTCTTCCCGCCCCAGCTATGGGTAAATAGCAGGAGAGACCGGGTTCTATAGCCTTGGATGGCAACTGTTCTACCGCAGAATGAAATGGCAACTGTTCTACCACAGAAAGAAATGGCAACCTATTGCGAGAAAAAAATCTGCCTCATCAATCATGTATCAAAAGATACATGATCGTCTAATCATGGCACATAACTGATTGACTACCAATAAGAATGTCGAGTTCCCACTGGATCATCTCGCTGAAAAGTTTCAATGTCCAGTGTGAAGACAAATCCTTGTCTTACGCCACTTTCTATATTTGTATATTTACTGAATTCATTTTCCATTCGTTTTGCAGGTGGTCTGCTCTCTGGATAATTACTGAATTATTCTCTTGTGACGTATCATGGCACTCCACAACTTCCTGTCTGGTATAGCTCTTAGCAGTGTTTGTCTTTTTGCTATCTCGCCTAATCTGTTCTGCCAACCATTTACTCAAGCTTGTTGAGTAAGTTATTCTCTACTTTCCTTTGTCCCATTTTGCCTTCATGTTAATTTTTTTTTCATGTCGCCTTTCCTCATTATGCGTTCTAGAAATTTCAATCGTCTCTTTCTGATTCTAAGTATATGTCATTTTTGTTTCCATTTTCTCTTTTTCAAAATAGGTCAATCATACCTTGAAGTTCAAACAATTCTTTGTGTCGAAACTTATCAAGTTTTTATATAGTCTATAAAATATAGAAAGGAATTCTAACTCTAGACAGAAACATATTGCACGTCGGATCCTTTTTAAAAATGCACCGCTTATTTAGAAATTCTACATGAAATATCTGGAATTTCAGTGTCCCCTCTTACCCTCCTATTTTAAAACACTTCACAGAGGTCGCTAAGTTCGACACCGAAATCTGACGGCGCATTTGGATAGCAATGAATGTCTTCCAAACGCTAAACAAAGTATTAAGAAACAGAAATATTTCATTAGAAACAAACAAAAGAGTACTGTACTGTTATGTAATATCAGTCCTCTTATATGACCGTGAATGCTAGACAATCTCCTAACAGAAGAATAGACTTGAAATAACAGAAATGTGGTTCTTCAGAAGGATGCTGGGAACGCCATGTGAGCAACAACGAAGTTTTAGAGAAAATGGAAACAATAGGACACTTATACTTCAGGCACTTATACTTCTGGCAGTTGAAATTCTTAGAACACATAATGAGGAAAGAATGCTTGGAAAATGTGATACTCATAGTACAGATTGAAGGCAAGCGGGATAAAGGAAACAGCGCATAACATACTTATCGAGCTTAAATAAATGGATGGTGGAACAAGTTTTAGGAGAGATAACAAAAAGTCAAAATTGATTATGGACTACAAAGGACAGGAAATTGTGGAGAGCCATCATTGCCACCTACCTGAAAGGACAGGGCACATAGAAGAAAACTTGAAATATACATCTTGGAAACTATTTAAAACAAAGAATTTGAAATAATCTCTAGAAATACTGTTTATTTATACCTTTCTAGTTAGGAATATACAAAGTAATTTGAATTTCTTATTAAGGAAAACACAACATAGAAGCGTACTTAGGAGCGTCCTGGGTAAGACGATAAACTACATCCGACAGCAAAGATCAGGAGGCTTTGAGGAATATGGAAACACCTCTTAATTGATGGTATTCTCAATTCCGCCCTGACCCAATGTGGTAGCTCCTGTTAGGGTCTCAGCTATGGTTAAATAGTTAACCCTCAAACTGGGGTCAAAACACTATGAAAATGTAAAAATAGGTTTTAATACCAGCAATAATTTTTTGTTAGAAATTATTACCAGCAATATATTTTGGAAGAAAAAAACCTTGCCAGCAATACATTTTTGGAAAAAAATAATACCAGCAATAAAAAATCTTGCCGGCATTAAATAACCCATTGAGATTGATATGCCGTAAAACAAACCAAACCCACTTAGGAATTCACAGTTTATTAACACATCTCTATTTAGCTCAAATGATTCTGTCGTTATTTTTATGTGAAATATTTCTTTCTTCCGTATCGATTGAGGAAACTGACACATCAGTTAAATGAGAAATGTTTTTCTGAGCATATAATCATGTATGTCCAAATCAGGATAGTAATCACTCGCAATAGTTTTGAAGATGAACTCAAAGTTTTAATTACGAAAATCAGTTTAGTCTGACACGAGGTGACCAATGAGATTTGAAGCCATTTGCAATAACTTGCCAACAAATATGGTAAGCATTACTATATTCGATGAGCTTAAAAGAAAAAGGAAGAACAATTATGGAGATAGCAAACAGAAAGAAAGTGAAAGACGAGAGCAAAAAAGTTAGAAAAAAAGAAAGAAGAGAAAGAAAGAAAGAAAGAAAGAAAGAAAGAAAGAGGCTGAAGAAAGAACGAAAGTGCTCAAAAGGGAAAAGAAAGAAATGTAAAAGTGTAATATAGAATAAGACAGAAAGAAAGAAAGAAAAAAGAAAGAAACAAAGAAAGAAAAAACAGGTTGAATAAAGAAATAAATGTAAAAATGTAAAATAGAATGAGAAAGAAAGAAAGAAAGAAAGAAAGAAAGAAAGAAAGAAAGAAAGAAAGAAAGAAAGAAATGGAAAAGTGTAAAATAGAATAAGAGGAAGAAGACAAAAAAAACTGCTTACACACCTATGAAAGGAGAAATCAAATTTTCGGTAGAGAGAGACTGATTATATGTGCATTGTGTAAACGAGAAGAAAAAAAAAATCAAAGAAGAAAAAGTGTGAAGAAAGAGGAGGAGGCATACTATAAGTTATATCTTTGTGCCGACAGCCAAAAATTTTTTACCCTATTATTATTAACTATATTCAATCCCGTTGTCCCCCGTCCTTTGGAGGCTGGTGTACAACGCATGATACAATTACCAGAAGTTGACCCCAAGGGCCCCGTTCAACCCACCTGCTTTCGAACGGAGGAAAAAAAATATTGCTTTTGTTTTGTACGAAGGAAAGGGGCTTCTTTTTTTTTTTTGGCTTTTTTTTTTTTTAAAGGAACGTTCTTATTTGTTGTATGTGGATTTGTAAAATTTTATTTTCATTTTTGTTCGGTGTTTGTTTGGATTGTTTTATTGTTTGTTTGGATTTTTCTTCTTGATATTTTCTTACTACTGTTTTTGTTTTTTAGTTCCTGCCTTTTTGTTTGTTTGTTTGTTTGTTTGTTTGTTTGTTTGTTTGTTTGTTTGTTTGTTCTTGATCGTTTATCTTTTCTGCTTCTATAGTTACCAGAAAATACCCCGTAAAGTCGAGTCGGAAAATATTTTTCCAGGTTTTTCTTGTATCGTGTGGTTTTCTCTTTCTTGTCATTTGTTTAGTTGTTTGTGTTTATTTTTGTTTGTGTGTTTTATCTTTATTTTTTCTTGATTTTTCTATTTTTATTTTTATCTTGCCTATCCGAAGAGAAGGACAGGGTTGGGATAGGTAAATATCTCTTTACGATATCAGTAAAAACAATTATTAATCGTTTAGAAAGGAAACAAAAAAATAGACAAAAGTGAATGAATACGTATTCAACACCGAGATCAGAAGACGGCAACGAGATCCGAACACGCATTGGATTAGCGAAAGAATCATTCCAAAAACTAAGTAAGTTGATGAGAAATGTAAAAAAAAAACGCTAGAAACAAAAAGTACTGAATTGCTATGTGTTATCCATCATCTTATACGATACTGAATGCTAGTCTCTCTACGAATGGGGAAACAACTAGAGATAGCAAAAATGTGGTTCTACAGAAAGATACTGAAAATTCCATGGACAGAGCGAGGAAGCAAAAAGGAAGTCTTGGAGAAAATGGCAACACTTCTACTCAGAATCAGGATAAGACAACTGAAATTCCTCGGATTCATGAAGAGACAGGAGGGCTTGCAAAATGTAACCCTTACGGGGAATACTGAGAACTAGACAGATATGGGAAGCCAACGAGTTACTTACCTGACGAATTTGTGTAAATGGATGTCAGAACGGGTGGGCTGAGCCTTAGCAAAGTAAGGAAAATTGGTAAGAGCCACCCGAGAGCCATTATCGCTTATGTCCCGAAAGAGCGCGACACATAGAAGAATGTGAGCGAAAGATGACAAGGGATATGATTGTGGATGTGATTTAAAGAAAGAAAGAAAGAAAGAAAGAAAGAAAGAAAGAAAGAAAGAAAGAAAGAAGCGAAATGGAACTAAGAGGAATAATAAAAAAAGAACGATAAACAACTTCGTACATAACGATTCCAATACGTCAATGTATTTTTCTTCTTGTTTGGTTCTTTTTTGGCAGTAACTTTTCTTTTCTCTCCTCTTCTTCTAACTCTGGTACACAAGTTTTCTAAAGAAACCAGATACCTCTGCATAGTCCGCCCGTCCAGCAAAAGTAGTCCAGGAAAAGGCCCCAGAACGACATAAAAGCTCTAGCTGATGCGTGTTGCCAAGTTACAGGTCAATGTACTTATTTACATGCCAAAAACAAAATGTATTTAGTCTTCTTTTATTTCGAACTTTTATTGCTATATATATATATATATATATATATATATATATATATATATATATATATATATATATAGCAATAAAAGTCTTCTTTATTCGAACTTTTATTGATATATATATATATATATATATATATATCAATAAAAGTTCAAAAAAAAAGACTTATTATTATATATATATATATATATATATAGCAATAAAAGTCTTCTTTTATTCGAACTTTTATTGATATATATATATATATATATATATCAATAAAAGTCTTTTTATTTCGAACTTTTATTGATATATATATATATATATATATATATATATATATCAATAAAAGTTCGAAATAAAAGAAGACTAAATGTATTTTGTTTATATATATATATATATATATATATATATATATATATATGAAAAGTTTCGACCTCAGGAATTCCTCAGACTCTATAGGGCGAAACGCGTTACAAATAAGCTTTTTACACTTTCATACACTATTCCGAATACTGTTCTTGATATATAAAAATATACACCGTTATCTAATATATATATATATATATATATATATATATATATATATATATATATATCGCCTAATGTACGCTCACTAGGCGCTATACTCGATGTAAATAATAGAGCTAAAATTTATAGTAATAATAAATATACTAAAAACTCTGAGTTCCCTGCATGTGACAATCGTTATGTACATAATCTAAGCACATGATTACCAACCTAACCATATGAGCATAAATACAGTTGTTCGGTGTTTTCTGACTTAGGGATAAAAATCATTATGCACTAAGGATGCTATGATTTTCAAAAGATTTAAAATCACCGTTTTAAGAGATAATAGGTATGGAATCATGTTACGAGTACCGTAACTCATTGGTGTGCCAGATATAGCAGCAGTTGTAGGCAAGATAACTTGACGGAGGCGACTCCTCTTCAGGCTGGTTTTCATTCACCACAAGACAATAAAAACCAGACAGCACTTATTATTTAACCCATAATTGGGGGAAGAAGCGCAATGGATTCATTCATTCCTCAATGGCATTTGCGAAAAAGTGAATATACCTCGGGCGGAATTCGAATATTCAATAACTCTTCCGGTGCTGCCAACTGCTACCCTTCTCGGATATTCGCATATATAGGGCTTCGTGTGAGTCATCTATCGTAATGACCTATCTGTTATTCTGGAAAGTGATCATGTTAACTGCGAATGAAGAGAAAAAGATTCATCAAGGCGACCGAGTTTGTTTTTTTTTTCCTTTAATTAGAGATGGTTTCGGACGATTTATCTTCTATAAATGATTATGGCTCTCCACAACTTCTTACTAAGAGTTGTCTTTTCACCATCTCAACCGATCCTTCTTCTGTCGTGCTTTTACAAAAGCTCGTTAGGTAGGTCATTTACTGCTTTCTTCTGCCCCGCCTGCCTTCAGTATATCCTGTGAGTGTTTGATTCTGCAGGTCCTCTTTCCTCTTGATGTACCCTAGAAATGTCAACTCCCTCTCTCTTTGATTCGAAATATATTTTGTTTCCATTTTCCCCGTTATTCATAGGTGCAGTCCATAGGATTCTCAGCATCTT
Source organism: Acanthosepion pharaonis (assembly GCA_903632075.3). Lineage (NCBI taxonomy): Eukaryota > Metazoa > Mollusca > Cephalopoda > Sepiida > Sepiidae > Acanthosepion > Acanthosepion pharaonis. The sequence continues at coordinate 1,003,941 of CAHIKZ030000668.1, read as the reverse complement.
TCTGTAGAACAATATTTCTGCTGCCTCGTCTTCATCTGTGAAGAGATTATCGAACATTCACTATAATAGTGGAGGACTGATCACATAACAGTTTAATATTCTTTTCTTTGTTTCTAACGAAATTTTCCTGTTTCTTAATACTTTGCTTTACTTTTGGAAGGCATTTTTCGCTAATCCAATACGCTTTCGGATTTCCATCCCACATTTCCTGTTTTTGTTAAAATTAGGTACCTCAAAAAACAAAACAAAACGATACCTAATTTTAAAATGCATTTAAAACAATGAAAATCTTTGCAGAAACTTCAATTTTAGCTTTAATTTCAAGCTAATAGGTTAAATTAAGTGTTCCCAATAAGCAAGCCCCACTTCTATGTGCAGGGTGAAGGCGATCATGGCTCTTCACAATTTCCTGTAGCTCTGTTTTCCTGTTCCTCTTGCCTTCAATCAGTCATGTGAGTATTAAATTTTCTAAACCTTCTCTCCTCATTATGCACCCTAGAAATTTCAAATGTCTCTTCTTGATGTTAAGTATAGTTGTCCTTTTTCTCTCCATCTTTGGTGTATTTCAAATCGAATATAAATGGATTGGAATCTTTCTATTTTTTTCATCAGTTAAATCTATAAATTTGCCCACACGGATAGACAGCGGCAAGGTGGAGTAATGGATAACGGCTCGGATTGAGGAATCGCAGAGCCAAGTTCGATTTCTAGTCGAATCCATTGCTTCCTTTGGTGTATTTCGAATATAAATGGATTGAAATGTTTCTTTTTCTTCATCTATAAATTTTGTGTATACCGTTAGACGGTGGCAAGAGAAAGGTATGGATCCTCTTCTTCTCCCCCTATGGATAAATAGCAGCTACTGTAGCCTTGGATGGCAACTTACTGCGGGAAAAATCTGCTTCGTCAGTCATGTATCGAACACGCTAATATACGATTAGGCGATCGTGTATCGAAAGATACATGATCGCCTGAGCGTGTATTCCGCATGGCACATAACTGACTGATACTGATAGAACTGTCAACACAAAATAATTCGCTTTATTAAAAAAAATCTTTCAAAAATTAACTATACTTTTCTGAAATATTATTTTTTAAAAATCAGCTGATTTAAAGAGCAATTAATCTAAATTGAAACAGATATTAATTTTAGATTAAAATATCGGAAAAGCTTTTTCTTTTTAACACGGAGGAAGTGTTTTTTGACGTGTAGATCTTTTATTGATATCCTGGTGTTTGAAAAATTTAAGCAAAGAGGGCAGAACTGAAAGAACTTACCTGAAAAATACAACGTGAACACCTCTTTATATATATATATATATATATATATATATATATATATATATATATATATATATATATATATAACTGTCCAGTTATCTTAAGAAAAAAAATAACAAAATATTTTAAACTTTTATTTTATTGAATTTTCAGTACTTTGGCTGTATGGCTTTACTTAAGAAAACTCTTGCTGAGAAAATATTAGAAAATTACCAATAAATGTTTAATTTATTATCGGTAATTTTCTGATAATATCGTCTATGGTCGTCTCTACTTACAAAACTCGACACAATAATACATATAGAAAAAAATCAAAATTCTTTTTAAAATACTAGTTGTTGTTGAATTGTAGTGAGCTTTTCCATTCATGATTAGTAAATACAATTTGAATAGAATAACAATTACCACTTGACTCCTACAAATTAATACAGAATTTTAAAAGATTTAAAATATATAAATTATTCTAATTCAAATTTGTAAAAACGGAAAACAATTCTTGTAAATAATTATTATTCATTTGAAATATTTTTCTCGGGTTAATCGTATCCATAATATATTTAATTCATAAAAACATTTTTTTTTAATCATTTCAACCCAATCAAGTCGATAATGCCACTATGGCGTAGGAGGTTATTGGAAGTGAAAAAGAATGAAAAGAAATGTGTGAGGAGAAAGGACAATAACAGATTTCAGGTAGACAGAAGATTAGACGAGAAAAAACACTACACAGTGAACCAACTTCCCCAGCAGTAGATCTATCACTTGATTCTATATAATCACAGAAATTCATGTCATTGAAAAACGTGGATCCAAGAAGGCGCAAAGAGCTTTTCTGGTGGCAGAAAAGGTTCTCTTTGGCGTTTAAATGGAAGTAGTTTTGGTTTGAATGCGTTAAAATTCACAAGATATTCCTTGCCACAGTTGACCACTGAATGGAGGTTCTTTTCGGGAGCAATTTCCAGTTTTATTTTGTCGGACCTCTCGAACTTGCTACCATTACAGGAGTAAATAGTTGCATCATCAGTATAAATACATAGTTGGCAACTGATGACGTCGGGAAAATCGTTGATGAAGATAAGAAACAACAAGGATAGGTCTCTGAGGGGAAATGTGAAATTATTTAGAAGCGCGTTGGTTCAACATAACCTTCATTACACGATTTGTGAGGAACAACTGAATTATGACGAATATTCGAGCTTGTGGAGAAGGCTAGCATGTAAAACCTTGTCGTACACCGTCTAGAGAAAAAGCACGTTATCTAAACCTTGATAGACAAATTCAGTGATAGCTGTTAACACATCGGTGATAGACCTGGAGAAAAGCTTTTCTAATTTTAAAAAAAGTTTTTTTTATATTATTTTATAATTTAGGTTAGATTTTCTCCAACTGAGAGTACTTTTTGGCCCAAAATAGATGATTTAAATTATTCGAGGACTTGTCCTTATCACAAATATAAACATTACATGCTGCAAAAAAGAATTTCTTGAAATTTCATAAAAATAAATGAGTGAGAGGTAACAGACAAAATATTTTTACTAACTTTTTTTTTTAAAATGAAACATTTCAGAAACAATTTAAATTTATTTCTGAATAAGTCCTTAAACTTTGATTAACTTTTAGCAATTGTCTGATTTTTCCGAGAATTTCCAAACCAATGTGTTCATCAGCGAAAAAAAAAAACACTCAAATTTCCCGTACAAATTTAAGGTTGATGACAAAAAAGATAAATTTTTCCAGGGTTCTAAAAAGTAAAAAAAAATTATTTTTACATCGGAAAATCCTTGGATCTTTCCTCTTAATAATAACACAGAGATTTTAACGATAAAATTATGTTTTTATTAAGTTCTGAGCATATTTTTCGTCTTTTTTTGACGAATGTTTGGAGATACCTAATTAAATCATTTCCCAGATATTTGAATATTCGTACTTGCTTGATATTAGCATCTCCAATTTATAGTTCGCATTTATTTATAAACAATATTACAGTCTTCTTCCATTCCTCTCTGTCCAAATCAAGTTACCACTCTTCCGCAGCTGTTTTCTTCTCTGATGTTCCCTAAATGTTTTCTGTAGATCATTCACCTCCTGTTTTTGCCATGCTCTGGTTAATAGAGAGCGAATCTTGATATGGGATTGTTGGTTGTCCTTAAATATTGCCCTAAACATTGTAATTGTCACGCATAAAGGTTGTTAATCAATAGTTGTTGGTTAACCCTTCACAGAATGTCCTCATTTCTGGTGTGATTGTTTTTGTTTTTTTTTAGTACCCAACATATACCTTTAACGGATGGACTAAAGAAACGAGCTCAGGCCGTTTGACCCACATATTCCCGACTAAAAGAAAGATTACAGTTACACTATATACAATATTATCGGTACGCTAGATCACGTTAGTTTTTCTAACAGTTTTAAACACGTAAAAATTGAAGTAGCAAAGCAAGTTCAAATTCTGGTTAAGACTGTCATTGCTTGGTAGTAAAAAGCATGAATCCATCTCACCAAATTGATCAAATCACGGTTCGCTACTAATAAAATCTGTCACATATTACTTGGAGAGTAGATGGACGTAAGTAATATCATTGCTGTTAGAAGTAATATAACTCAGATTAATAACCCGTTGATCTTCTAGAATAATTTTATTATTTCATTTGACATACTTCATTACTGTTAAAGGCGCTGGTATTAACATTAAATAAATTTATTTTATTTTTCATAAAAAAGAAGAGAATATTAAGAAAAAAAGACCCAACGAAAATAGAAAAAAAAAAGTATGGAAGAAAATAAAAAACGCACCTCTTTTTACAGTTTTTCTGAAGGCCTCGTTTTTGCGTTTCGTTAGTAATTTTAAACTATTATTTACACGTTAATAGGAGTTGATATGTTACAGGAGTAGACTTTTATCCCGTGTTTCCTCTTTAGGATTGGGTTTCTGGTTCTTCTAAAGTCTACTTCAAATCTATACTTCTGACGTCTCTGCCTGAAGTCTGAAATCTAATTTTCTACTTATTTCTATTTTTAAATTTTATTTTGTTTTTTTCCTCAATAGGAGTAGATAGATTCGACTATCGTCCCGTTCACATTCCTCCCTATTCTTTTGAACAGGTGTAGAGGTTTATCCCTTTTTTTCTGTTTAGGATTCCGGTTCCTTCTAAAGTCTTCTGATTCTCTTTTACTCTCAGTCACCCCCTTGCGTCTTAGTGGTATTATCGCTTTGCTTGGGGTGAATTGATTAAAAAAAATAGTTTGTGCCATAAACTTACTTTTGGTAATTTTGTCCCAAATACTGCGACGCACGAAGATGAAAACAGTTAATGGGTATAATATATACCTAAGACACATAGGATTCAAAATCTTGGAGAAAGTGCGTATTATACACGAATAATCAAGAAACGAGTAAAGGAAATATTTTATAAAAACAATAAAATATAAGGAGAAAAGGTTTCTGTGGAATGTCTAAGAGACAAATAGCAAAATGCCAAGGAGAAAACACATAAAGAGAGACAAGAATATATTAACTAATTTATTCCAGCTTAAATTCTGCAGAAATGGTGTCTTGTATTACAAATACCTTTTACTGAATAATAAAAATATCCTTGAAAAAGGTTTTTTGGGTCTTCTACAATTTTGAAAATGGTCATGATCACCCCATAAGTATTTTGAATGACAGAATTCATTCATTTTGTTGTTTTGTTGTAACTGTTATGATTTGGCCAATCCATTCTGAAGCTTTCTTAAAGCATACATAACATACTTGTATTGAAATTAATAATTACATAATTAATATATTTTACTATTGTAGTTTTACAAAAAATATTTTAAAGACATTGTTAAACATTAATCAATAAGTAATAATCAGTAATGTCACTGAATTAAAGATTGATTCTTAAACAGCTAAACATAACAGAGTAATATAGAACATCTCTGAAATTCTTCTTCTATGTGTCGTGTCTCTTCAAAAAGTGGGCGACCATGGCTCTCCTCAATTTCCCTTTGTTGTGGTAAGAGCCAGTTACCCTCCTTACCATCATGAATAGACTGATCCATTCATGATAAGTAATCCTGGGTAATTGTCAAAGGGAAGATAATACTATTGCAGTGACTTGTCTAGCTGAGTATTGAATACTACTATGACGAGTGACACTGTCGAATTAAGTGCCGTGTCTTGCCAGACCCCACATCACCACACCTTTGTAGCTCTTAATAAATTTTGTCTCTGTTATCTCTCTCTTTTGCCATCCATTTACACAATATCTCTACATATAAGCATTATTATCATCATTTTATTTATAATGTAGTGTGCATATTTTTTATCATTTTATAATGTTGTTAATTTTCCTTCCTTTTCCCCAATTAGTATGCGCCACATTCATGTGTCCATTAACAAGGAGGCTCAGTCCGTACAGAGAATAGACCTGGGGTAGATGCTTCAAAAAGAAAATGATTTCCTGACACATAGGTAAACACAGCTTCTTTTAATATGATATGTTGGGGTTGTGAGTAAAGACAGTCATATTTAGGTGTATAATCCATCGATTCTTATACATTTCAACATACCAATTCCAAGTAACATAAACAATTTCTTAAATACAAAAACTAAATATCATTCTTTCAGTTTTGCTCTTGTCTGAAATATATTTCTGTGGTACATTTACTCTTTTTCCTTTATGATGATTATTGCGTGATTCAATACAAACATTATCACCATTTTACTTAGTTTGCACGTTTTTCATTTTATATGTGGACAAACAAAATCCTTATTATTATTGAGCGAGCGGTACGCTAACAAAGGGACTCTAACGTACTGATATACGTAGCCCATTATAATGCAAATCAAAGTCACCCTTTCTTTTCGTACGAATTGAACAACAGTGAAAAGGCTATATAATGGAACTATTGAAATATTTTAGTAACAACAACAACAAAAAGAATAAGCTCAGCCATCATACCAATTTCAGTACAATGGTCATATTTTTGATTCACACATATTCGTAGGCAAAAGAAAAATCGGCTTTATAAATAAATGCATAAAACTTAAATGAATGAATTAGTTTCATTTAAATGTTTTTTCAGTAATCATTACTTTTCTGAACAAAAGAAAAACGTGATATTTACAAAGAAGTAAAATTCATAGCTGCCAGACTGTGGTCTGCTGTTTGCAGTTGTATCAAAATACAATCCATTTTTATATGGATATAAATCCATAACATTTCAGAAAATGTATTATAAATTAGTCTATAGTCTTTCGCTGTTTAAATGAAAACTGAAGATTATAACTATAAGCAAAAATAATACGTTTGAAAAACATAGTAAATTTGAAGGCATGCTGAAATGAAATAAGTTGAGTGTAAAAACACATAGCATATATAAGATCGAATAAAAGAAATTTTGGGATATATTTGATAAAAGATTTTAATAATGGATTTGCTTAATGGAATTGCTGGAAGCGCTGAGCAAATAAGAAGTTTTGCAAAAGAACGGAACAAGTGATAGTCTAACACTGACAGGTCCGTTTTCCCGTGTAGTACATTTGCAAAACAAAGACGAACGTTCTTATGCATTTAAATCACCAGTTGATTGCTTTTGACCAAAAAAATATTTCTAATGCAAACAGAGGATGAAAAATACAGCACCGAAATCCGAAGGCGTACTGGGATAGGGAAAGTGCCTTCTAAAAGCTAAGCAAAATATTAAGAGACAGAAACATTACCTTAGAAATAAAGAAAAAAGAGTACTGAACTGTTATATAATATCGGTCCTCCTTATCAAACATGGGTTTTCTTCTGTAGAGCGAGAAGAAAAAACGCGTTTAATCACTAAAATGCGATGTTGAACCCATTTCCTTGACTTCAGAATTTTTTCTAAAGATTTCTAAACAGCATACTGCAGCTGACTTATTATCCACGCAAAAAAGAGCTAACTAAACTTCACCGACAGTTCTAAGATCTCACTATGACAGTGCAAACTATGACTTTGAAAACTTTGGCATCAAGCTAATAATTTTGAAATGTACTTCAATATTTTAAAAGAACTTCCTTTTAGCATTCCTCATTAACCAGCGCGCGCCCTTCTTTTCTTAGGCGCGCGCAAAATTTACAGTAAAAAAAAACTTTTTTAATTGTATATTAAATGTCAGGTTAAAGAAAAGCTAAGCTGGAAATTGTTACGCACACAATACAATATGACTAATGTTATCAATTGTGGACCTGTTGAATTATTTCAATACTTTTTCAGTTATTTTTTATTTATTCATTTATTTTCTTAAGGGAAACCCAATAATAATGAGAGACTAGTCATATCCCGCCTGTCACAAAGACTAGGAGATGCTTTTGAACTCTATAAGGTTGGAAAGCGAGGTCAGGGCAGCTTCTGCCCAAATATGGCAACAGTACTCCATTTTGTGCCTGATCTGGCGCTTATAAAGGTAGACAATAGCATGTGGAGTCAGGTACTTACTGGAGCGATAGGCACCTCGGCGTGGTGTAATGGTTAGCAAGCTTGTCTTGCTAAGTCAGTTACTACTGAAAAGTGAGTTCGATCCTCACTGGATGCCCCATGCTTTCGGCCTTGTGCCACATCTAAGCTTCGCTTGGAAAATCTTTACTTACTGGCGCGATACATGGGGCCGCTCATTTTACCTGCATCTTTAGCTATGTATTGTGTATACCCAATATACTCTCGAGGTACAGGGCCTCCTCGCGAGAGACATCCGTTCATCGTGACTGGCTGGCGGTAGTTCGGGGTCTGATCGGCGTCGATGGAATGTAACCAGTTTGCTTTTAGAGGTAGTGAATCTAACCAGCCAGTTTTTCCCCACTGTGAACTAGATCGAAAGAGATCCCAGCTGCCAATCTCTGACCGTAAAGAGTTTTAGAGGTGCTTCCGTAGTTTACAAATGATCAGAGTATAAAATGAGGTAGACCATTTATGTAAATAAGAAATTACCCCCGGGGGACGCCTGCGTTTACTGCTATGTCCTCGGACGACTGACTGTTAATAACTACCTTCAGGGATCTACCTGTTAGCAAGGATTTTTTAGTGGAGAAAATCCTTCCAATGATTCCATAGCTGGAGGGCTTGTGTAGCAAAACTTTGTTCCACACTTTGTCAAAGGCATTCCGACATATCTAATGCTATGGTCCTTGCGGTATGTGCGTCGACCAGGACCTCCCTAATTCTGTGTGTAATGGTAGTTTGGGCGTCAACATTGGATCGGGCTGATCGAAACCCATGCTACTCGTCGCACATGACGTTGTTCCTCTCCAGATACTCGACGACCTTCTTGTTGATTAAGGCCTCAAAAACTTTACTGGTGATACTGAGGAGACTAATTTGTCTATACTGAGTGGGGGTGGATCGGTTTGTCGCGTTCTTGAAGACCGGGCATACGCTTGACACCTTCCATATGCTTGTTAATTGTTTTTAATGAAAATTGTATAAATAACGAATTAAATACACAATATATATATATATATATATATATATATATATATATATATAGAGAGAGAGAGAGAGAGAGAGAGAGAATTAATATAAATATAAAAGTTGATTCTTGGCTGATTGATGTTTCCTTCAGCACATCGACTCCGGAGTTTCGTAGACAAACCTTCCAGAAATCACTCCGCCACTTGACAGGGGTCTCAAAAGTGGGCATTGAGATGAACACCCTGCGACGACAGTCTGTTTCATGCTTAAACACAATCGTCAGGTCATCTAATATATATTTATATTGTGTCTGAACAAAATCTCATAGCGTTTTTAAGTGACTTTCAAAGACGATATTTAGATATTTATACATTGATATATCAAACCACATTTATGCCATTTTATTCCACTATTTTTTGTCATTTTTGTGACAATTTCATGATGCCATCACCTTAAAATTTGGCATCCTTGTGGGTGATGAAATGGTCTATGTGATTTTTACAGAGAATTGAAGTTTTAAAATTAAGAGATTTTTGTAGGGATTAAAATAAGTGGTAATCTGAATGTGCAAGATCCGATGTGTATGACAAGATCAAGAAGACATTCCAATAAACATATTCCAAATTCTGCCGGATCTGCAATGAGATGCGGGGTTTGGCGTTGGAAGACGAAAACCTTCCAATTTCGGACGCTTTTCATTGATTGCTGTCTTTAATGTCCAACAGTGCTTGTCTGAATAGAACGCCTGATTTTGCTGAAGGAGACCTTAATACACAATATTAATACAAAAGAGATCTTATACACAACAATTTATCAAATGCATTACTTAAACATAGAAATAATTTCAGCCACAACTTTGATATAAAGAATGCCACACTTATTAAAAGAGAAAGTAACTTAGACGGAAAATTCTCGAGAGTGCGTCTATCGAATCTTATCAAAATATAAATCTGCGCGCCGGATGTTACTTTTTTTCAGAGCCAACATATATGACCATAAAAATGTTAAAAAATTAAAAGAAAACGGTTAAATTCATAACCTCATCTTATTTAAAATATATGACACATAAATTAATCCCAAACTAAAATAATTTAAATACTAATTTGCATTAAAAAATGAAATTCAAGAGCATCATTTACTCACTTTCGTTTATTAGACATTGAATTGTGTCACTTCGTATCTTCCATAGCTTGCCAAAACTTTTCGATTAACCTAATGAATATTTATAAGCGTTCTTAAATTTTAAAAAATGAAAAAACTAGTAACATTTTTGACCTTGTATATAAATAAAATAAAATCTTTTCATTTGCTTTGATAAAGTCTCTCAGAGGACGAAATGTATCGGCTAATTTAAGTTTTCCTTTTGTCTTTATTTATATTGTTCTTTTACAGATATTCTCTATTTGAAATTTTACACAATGTCCTTTCAAACCAACAGATACGCACTATCAACTTCTTCGGAAGCAGATAGGATTTGGGAGAGGTAAGCGGTGGCTCATTTCGTTTTCCGCGTGACAATGCTCCACATTGTTGTAAACAATCTATGTTTCATCGTTGGTGTTCATTATCTTCTAAAATAGGTTGATTCTTAGTGCTTTTGAGAAAATAGACACAAATAGAACTACGGTCAATTAATTTATTTTCCGTTAAATCGTGACGCGCTGAAACTCAGGAACGATTCACGTATTGAAATGTTTTCAAACGCCTTCAAAAGCTCATATGGAATATGTGGAGTACCTCTGCAAGGTATCGTGCAACCTGAATTTTTTTTTTTTCTGTCAGCGTTTCGATTTTTCTCGTAAAATTGTCGGGTTTCCTGATCGAAATACTCTCTTCTGAACGTAGCGAATTCCTTATGAACAGTACTACCAGCTATAGTACCATCTCCAAAAACGGCACAGATCTCCTTTGCTGTTTATCTCCTTCCAGAAATTTAAAAAAAAAAATAAAATGAAGAAAATGCGGTTCATTATCCTTTATTTTCACTTTCATCGTAAAAACATTTCGAAATCTCAATCCCCAAACGAATCGTTACAATACCACCTTTCAAAATGTGTATATATGTCATAAATGGATGTTACAAGTCAAACAGAATCATGACTTCCAACGCAGGAAGATATGATCTTTGATTCTTTGCTTTAGTGTATATATATCAATCGCAAACAGTACTGCTCCGCAGCTATTCAGTGCGACTAGACATTCGAATAGCTCAAGCCAGGATTGAAACCTCAGTCAGAGTTTCTACGACTGAGCTAACTTCATTCGACAGAATGAAGCAGCTAAGACTAGCGTATTGTTTTTACAAATGTAAACAAATGTCAATTAGCCGGAGTGCTCCATTCATTTTACTGAAGAGCCTCGCATTAACGCAGGTGGCTGTTGTTTATAGAATTAGCTTGTCATTCAACACTGCTCAATTGAAATATATTTTCAAGAGCTAAATTATGTCATTCACAGACAGCCTGTTTCGCTATATATATATATATATATATATATATATATATATATATATATATATATAAGTATAAAGTATAAGTGCGCAGGTATGCAGAAAATAGAAAAAAACACGTTGGGTGCATAATCCGGAGTTACTTAGTATTTTTGTTTTTATTTTTAAGAATACAGTGCTCCATACAGAGGTAAAGCTTTATTATAATATTTTTGTTTAAAAATATGATTCCTTCGCTACATAAGAGTTCTCATGTTTCAAAAACGAGAGCCGAAACCATCCAAATAATTATTAAAATTAAGTTGAATTGAGGTGTTTAGTCCCGTTTCATCTTCAAGCGAAATTTTAGGAATAAGCTATCTCTTGGTTTACGTGTGTTTTTAGGCATGGTCCGTCATAATATTCGTTATTGTGCTGTCGTCGTCAAAAAACAAATTGAAATTCAGTGCAATACGGTTTGTATATAAAACACCCACTTGAATAAACAAATAAATAAATGGATAATCAGATGGACAATAATAAAACATAATCCTCCCGACACAACGACTTGTAGGCGCGCCATAAAAATATCCCACACTGGGAACTAACTAGAGGATGACCGCCAACATTAGCCTTGAAATAGCAAAACCTCTCAGAAGATGAATCTATTGATAAGAATTAACTCTCTGACCACTTAACGAAGAAAACTAGCCTAGCCACTCCCACAATAACGAATGTTATAACGGACCATGCCTAAAACACAACTGATCAAACACGACTGATTTGACATATATAAACTTATTAATAAAACGAGGAGGAAAGAAAAAAGAGGGAAATATGCGATCAAAACGGCAAATGTAAATTGTTCGACGCGAGTATAAAATGGAAAGGTTGTACACACATACCTCCTAAAAGACAGAGAGAGCGAACGAAATGCTTTTTTTGTCTGCACAGAGACGGTTGATGTAACTTGATGTAAACCATTTCTAATAGACGTAAATGCTAAGCCGACAGAGCTCTCCACAAAACTGTGAACGGATCCTTCCTATATATATATATATATATATATATATATATATATATATATATATATATATATATATATATATATATATATATATATATAATGTGATGGATAAATTGTCGCATAAATTGTGCAAACATGAAAATAACACTGACATCTTATTTTAACACATATATTTACCAGAATTAAACAAAAATGTCTTGATATCCGAAAGAGTAAATTTATTCTATAAAATCTCCATTGACTTTAACCACGGCCTTCAGACAACTTCGGCATATCTTACAACTCTTCTTGACGCTCTCCTTGTTTAAGTTGGTGTTGGTTGCTATGATCCATGCTTTCAGTTCATCTTTGGTGTTATAAGGAGATTTGTTGGTCTTTCGCTCAACTGCTTTCCACGCATAATAATCAAGGGTGTAGCAGTTAGGTGGCAAGATATAATGGGTGATGTCGTCGCAGAAATCGTTTCACAGCCAGGACTGGGTTCTTCTGCTTGTGCGCAATGGTGCAGAGTCATGTTACCAGACATAAGGTCTTCCAGCAGCCATCCTCTTAGCCCAGGGTAGCACTAACTCCTCAGGGTACTTGATGTAGGACTCCATGTTGAGTTTGAGGCCCTGTGGAAAGATGAATGGAGGCATAACGTCGCTATCACTTTGTAATCATATTGACACCAAACACTCTAAAATGTTAATTTTGAAGCTTCCGGTGCAAAAGCCAAGCAGTACAGCATGCCGTTTCCAAATTTCTGGCAAAGGGAATCGCGTCATGATGCTTTTTTTTCTCGCAATTGGCACCCAACTGACCCTACTATACTGTGCAATCGAAAATATCAAAAACAACGCGCATAAATATAAAATAGCGAAAATTTACCCATATATATATATATATATATATATATATATATAAAACATTAGGTAACATATAATTTATATACAAAGAAAAAATAAAAAAAGGATTATTATTCGAAAGTACTTGCATTTTAAAAAAATATAAACTGGAAACAACAGACAACAGTTTTATAAATGAGGATCACATCATTCTATGGATTAACAGTATTTTCATGCATACATTATACATTACTAGCGATGGATGTCGCCAATAATAGCATTAATATTGCTGATTGATTCTATACGTGATTATTTCTTTTTATATATATATATATATATATATATATATATATATATATATATATATATATATATGAGAAACGAAAATCTTTTTAATCCGTATAGATAATCCCTAGGAGGATGAAATCCTGAGAGCTGAATGTTAAGTCAGAGGGAATAATTTAATTTAAAGAAAAACAGACCAATTTAAGGCTCCATTTGTAATAACTTATTTCACCTGAAAATTTTATTTTTCTCTGGATCTTCAGACATCACTTTCAAAAAGAGTGAAGCGAAAAATGAATTTAAAATTTACACTTTTGACGGGCAGTATTAAGCTTATATAAGTTGACATAGAGGGTGGTGAGGGATGGTGTGAGAGACATGGTCGAGTTTAGTGAGGGAAGGGAGAGTTTTAAAATTTATTTTTATATTTCTTTTTATTATAATACTTAATATTGAGGAAGGAGGGGGTAAGGATCAGACATTGACCTATTTAATCGGTCAACTCAACGGAAATGATATGGGGAAAAGGAAAAGGATGAAAAAGGGAAAAAGAAAAAAGGGTGAAGTAAAGAGATAAGAGATGTACGTAGGGTTTTGGGAGGAAGAAGAGGAGTGGTATAACTCTAGCATTTTAGATAAAAACAGATTTTAACGTTTATAGTAATTTAAATGTTTAAAAACAAACATACATATATATATGTGTGTGTGTGTGTGTGTGTGTGTGTGCGTGTATCTATGTATGTATGTGTGTGTGTGTATCTATGTATGTGTGTATCTATGTATGTATGTATGTGTGTGTGTGCATGTGTGTGTGGTAAGATAGCCTGATGAAGCCTATTACTCTCCCGGTTGATTTTGATTACAGAGTTGTCCTCTTCATAAACTGGTTGCCACTACAAAGCTTAAAAAGCCGAGTTTCCTCTGTTTGATGGAGAAAGATGGATTCATGCCTTTTTCAAGAGAAGTGAAGAGATCGTATGTTTGTAGCAGAATGTTTAGTATATGTTTAAACTACATTCAAATGATATAAATAAAAGATAAATCAGTTTATAGTTGATTTAAGTAAAAAATAAAATCAATTTTCACTTATAGACTTATGGATAAGTTTAACGGGATTAATTAAAAAAATGTGATTATTTTTCACTGTGATATAAATAGTTGTCATTCCAAGGGAGAGCACTCTAAAATATGGAAAATTATTGAATTATCTCCCTTCCTGTCAATATTAGTCGAACAATTCAAGAATTTATAATCTTTATTTATAATGAACTGAAAGTGTGCACATCACCATGGTCTAATGGTTAGTAAATTTGTCTTACTAAATTACTTACAACTTAGGAGTAAGTTCAAACTTCAGAGAGTGCTCCATTACAAAGCGAAAAGGTAAAATATCAAAGCTATAAAATGAGTAGAACTTTAAAAATTTGAACAAAAGGCTTATATACGATAACCTTCTAATAATAATAAGGACTTAACAAAATATGCCAGTTTTTTATTTATTTATTTGACTTTGGTAAACTAGTATTTATAAAGTTATCCTAATTCTGCTACATGAATAGGAAAAGTATTAATTTAATAACAACATCAAATTTTAATTTACAGGGTGGTTTGAAAGTTTTGTCACATAATTTTCTATTTCAGAAAATACCACGCAAATGATGGTGTTCATACAAACCTTCAATGAAATTGAGTGAACTGAATCCAATACAGGTGCTCTGTATAACTGTATTACTTGTGCATCTATTGTTCTAATTACTCTTTGGTAGGGGGTGAAAAGACTTCGGGCCACCCTGTATATCAATTTATTTTAATTTCCGATCAGTCTGACTCAGTGGTGTTGGCAAAATAAGCAATGTTAATTTTCTTTAATGTATATATAATTAATACTGAATTAAATTATTTTTAAGTTGTCTTAATTTTTTATTGCCAAAATAAAACGATCGATGTTAGTTTTGAATATTAAACACCTTCCAAGTTTTAATTTAATTTACATTCATTTTAATTTTTATTAAATCATATTATCTTAATTTATAATAATATATTTTAATTTTTAAAATAAACTGATTTTTAATACTTAGTGTTCTAAATAACAACTTCAAATATTCATTTATATTAAATTATTTTAAGTTTAATTTTACTATTAAGTACAGCCATAAATAACTTCTGGTTTTGTTTATCAACATTACTCTTCAAAAGATTGGGTTCAATTACATTTTATTAAATTTTTTCAATGGCTTCGTGACATTTATGAGGCAGCTGTTCGATAGACTTTGAATGAAAATTTGCAAGTTTTGAGGCGAAAGATTTTCTACAAACTCTTAAGCCTGATGTCATCAGAGAATGACTAATACCCCGACGATTCCACCGCACATCAACGCACACCTACCACAATAAATATTTTTAAAAAATCGAAAAATATTAGCAGTTTGAAGTAAACATGAGTTAAGTGAAAAAAGCTTTTCATCACACACACACACACACACACACACACATATATATATATATATATATATATATATATATATATATATATATATATATATATATATATATATATATATATTGCTTGCTTACAAATAGAATGATTTATAACCATCTTGGTTCTGACCAATCGAGGTGAAATTGAAATGCACTGAAACGAAGTTGCATGTTTGTCTATATGAAAAAATTATAATTATTGCTCTACTATCGGTATCAGGCCCTCTTTTGAATTAATGCTGTGAACGTAATTATTTATATATTATTTTCGTTCTCGTTGCATCATATATATATATATATATATATATATATATATATATATATATATATATATATATATATATATCAACGTTCATGCAGATACTGCATGAAACTCCGATTCGTGTTATTGACGTTGGATATTATGTATATTCACTAATATATACTTATAGTTCTGTTTCATAACATTGACCACTGTATTTATAACACCTGAGGAATAAATATACATGCGGGTATGTGAATTTTTTATCCTACCCATTCCTATATATATATATATATATATATATATATATATATATAGAGAGAGAGAGAGAGAGAGAGAGAGAGAGAGAGAATTAATACAAGTTAAAATGTTTGTCACTTCGCTGATTGTTGATAACGTCAGCATCCCGACTCCAGTGTTTCGTAAACGAACGCTCTGGGAATCACTTCGTTAACTCGTCGGGAGTTATCAACAATTGACTGAATTGATCGCGTTTGGGTAGCAATTCTTAATTCGTGTACCACTGGTTAAAAAAAAAAAAGCAACGAAAGTTTCGTGTTCGTTATTTTTTTCATTTAATTTTTCAATATTTCTAATAACTATTTTCATTTCCGGCAACCCAAAATATATAAAAAATAGCCAACACGCAACTTTTATGTACTCAATTCATATATATATATATATATATATATATATATATATATATATATATATATATATATATATATGTAATTATTTATTTAAAATATGATTCCAAAACGCGACATAAAGTCTCATTTTTCAAAACAAGAGCCGAAAACTTCAATATAATTATTTAAATTAAATTGAGTTAAAGTTAGCTCTTTTCCATCTTCAAGCGAAATTTTTTTGAATAACGTATATCTGAAATTTACGTAAAAAATTTCGCTTGAAGATGGAACAGAGCTTACTTTAACTCAGTTTAATTTAAATAATTATATTGAAGTTTTTGGCTCTTGTTTTGAAACATGAGACTTCTTATGTCGTGTTTTGGAATCATATATTTAAATAAATAATTATATCTATGCTCTACTTTTGTATCGAGCACTATTTTTTTAAAATAATAACTAAAATACTAAGAGACTTTGGATTATTTACCTAACCTGTTCCTTCCTATTTTCTATATATTTTCACACACACACACACACACATATATATATATATATATATATATATATATATATGTATGTGTGTGTATATATATATATATATATATATATATATATAGTCCAAGATGTTATAAAAGATTTTCCAGTTTAAAAACCTATAACCGTTCAAGGCACTACTGAATCTTACAATGATGTCTTGCGGCAATGATCATGGTCCACAAGGAGATGGCGGCCATCATGTACAAATATAAATAATGTTAGATATAAAACCGATGTTTAAAACCACTTTTTAAAACATTGAAAATCTCGGTCTCATTGGCATTACTGTCAAATCGATCTTCAGATGGCGGAAACCAAAACTAGAGAAAAACTTGTATTTACAAAGCATTTATGTGTTATCCTCACTTGCCAGGATGACGTAGCACAATCTTTCTAATTTCCATCTTTCTATTTTGTCTTTACACCAAGCTAAGTTGTTTGTCATGTGCAAACCTTTCTAACAGAAAAGAAACCGGTTTTCCACGATCGAATGGATTACATTTCC
Organism: Acanthosepion pharaonis; assembly: GCA_903632075.3. NCBI lineage: Eukaryota > Metazoa > Mollusca > Cephalopoda > Sepiida > Sepiidae > Acanthosepion > Acanthosepion pharaonis. Next base: position 986,281 of record CAHIKZ030000668.1, on the reverse strand, counting down.
GTTAAAAAAAAAACAAAAAAATTACTTAAATAAATTTTGCACACACCCAATATTTCTTTAGCGAGAAAAATTGTTTTTCGGTATTCATGCTTTTTTAATTTATTTTATTTATTTATTTTTTAATTGAGTTCACCACGAGCAAGGCAGTAAACTCACGAAAATACAAGAGCTTATTTGGTGTGGAACAATTAGAAGCAGAAACATTACTAAGGAGTGAAAACAGTAGAAGAGTAATCAGGAAGACCGTAGACAGCGATTGATATTGCATCTAAATTTTTGAAGATTAAAGTTGGCTAGAAAGCATAGAGCTAGAAAAGAGTTCCAGAAGCGAGAAATGCGAGAAAAGAAACTGTTAGCATATGATTTACGGTTACATCTAGCCAACTCAACTCTATTGATGAGACCTCGTTGCCAGTCGAGTAAATTCATAAAGTCTAAATACAATAACGAAGAGCTCATCTGAACAATTACTGTGAAAGTATTTATAGAAAGTGCAGACTTATAGAGTTGTGAAAGTGACTGAAGCCGAGACGCCAGTTCTGATCTAATAATATTGCTGATTCTTCTTTGGATTTTATCAAGAATCTCTAGATATAGAGGAGGACCACCGGATCATATGTGGCAGTAATATTCTAAGCGTAGACGAATGGTAAACTTATAGACATGTAAGATAGGTTCTGGAGATTCACTTTCCTGGAGGTTAGAATCAGCCATGTTGATGGAAGGCAGAGAGGAGTCTTTCAGATTATTATTAAAGAGCATTTTAGTTTTGGAGGCGTTAAAATTAACAGGTCATCCAGTTAACAACAGACTGATGGTCGTTTTGGGTTTACTTTTATTCTTCTGTTCATTTTAATTTTATTTAACTTTTTAACTTTTCTTACTGTTAATTTGATCCGGATTATATACATATTGAGAAATTGTTTTGTACTGGGGTGATTGATGAGAATAGTCCACCAATATGCGACTACAAATTGACAAGATCTTCTACGTAGTTATGGTTAGGATAATAGTAAAATCAGCAGTTTCCATACAGGAAATATTTAACATCCATTGAGCGAACACTTACTGATACTGTCGGATGGAAGTTATAAAATCTTTTTCTTAAAACATTTTTCAAGTCCATTATATGTTATAGCTCTTTCTAATACTGATGAAAGTTTAGTTCCCGTCTTGTTATTTATGGTAGTGTTGAAATTTTAACAGTTTGAATATATCATTATTTTCTCTCCTAGTTACAAGTGTCATCCATTTTTTCTTGCTGCTGGTTTTGAAAATGCTCACGTGATATGGTTTCTGTTATTTGGTGAATTCCCTGTTTGTTAATTTCTGACACCAGTCTGTAGAGTCTGATGAAGCATCATCTTTTATAGGATTAATTATTTCGGAGCCATTTTTAATCATTGATCTGAGAAAACGGTTTTATATAGATGAGAATTTAAGCATCTCTGAATGAGTTGGAAGTTATGCATGGCATCCATGTGATGGTCGAGAATTGACAAGGCTATTTAAGAATACGACTTGAAATTTCACGTCAATATGTTAGTTTTGTAGCATCTTATGAACAAAAGTACTCTTAGCACAAACTATATGTTCAACTTTTTTTCTTCTATGCTAAATTTGTTATAACTGATCGATACACCAAGCTATTTGTAGTGTTTACAGTTTATCACTTCAAAATTTTTGTTTGGTTCAGTGTAAGTGCTATCACTGCTCCCATTCCTATTCCAGATCATGGTTTCTCTTTTAGAAAGATTTATCTGAATTCCTAATTGTTGAAACATTTGGAATAAAATTTTAACTTTCAACTTATGAAGTGCTGAAAATAGTGCAATTTTCTCACCTTTCTAATGTGGTGATAGAGAAATGAAAAAATAAATAACAAGAAAACCAAAATTTCACCATCTCTAAATATAGACAGACAACAGAAATCGCCAGACAAACAAAACCAGAGTTCGTCCAACCAATCAGAAGGTTTTCACAGCCAGGATGTAAAAAAACAAATAAACAAATGATATCAAGAAGACCAAATTTCACCATTTCTAAAAATCAAAAAGCTTTCACAACTAGAATATAAAACAGCAAACTAATGAGTAACGAACAGCCTGTTCAAAGTGGATCTATAGATGTGTGTATAACCAGATGGACAATCGACTAAAACTAGAGTCGATAAATCAATTTTATCCATTCTCCAATGCTACTGTCATCGTGATATACCCAGAGACTGAATACGATATTTACATAACTAACTAACGCCCTTATATGGCTAAACCGTTCTTGCTACATTGAAAACAAATATACCTTCTTTCACCACATCGTCAAATCGTTATTTCATTTGTATACATACAGACATAAGTGTACATTTTCACCTTATTCTGCTGTATTATTATATTGGGTATATAAAGATTTATTTTCTATTTTTCAACACATTTCCTTTAATCATTACACAAAGCCAATATAAGCCCAAATCAATTATACCTATATATGGTGGAAATGGAAGTTGTCATAAGTTAAACAACTCATAAATAACTGATAGCCCCCTATTCGCCATAGTAAAATATTCAAGTTCTACATATTTTCAGAAATTGGCGCTATTTATACATATCACTGGTAGACGAGATTCAAACAACATCTCGTAAACAACATCATAGCTTTTAAAAATGGCGTCGCCCATAAATAAATGTTATGAATATACATACTTCTGAGGACCTTTGCGATATTTTTCAAGTTGTGTTCCTTCTTGCTATGGTTGGGAATCTTAGAGTGATTCAAACAATTCTAAGATGGTGAATGTGAGCAGCGGAATAGATAGTTCATTGATACGACGTTACACATTGATATTGAAATGCAATTACAACCTCGGGGTGGGCGGAGTAAAAACTGTCACCATAATTTTCAAAAAGGCTCCCAAGGGAGGTTTGTAAATAAGTATCCCACTTACAACTGGTTGACATGACTTTACTGTTATGTTAATGAGAATAAAATGATTGCCAATACACTTCATTTCCCATTTGTTTTTGTTTTTCTTAGTGAAAATAATAAAATTGCCTCTTATTTTAATGTTCTTTTCTTTTCCTCTCTTACGCACCCACTGATTCACTGATTCACTGGTTCACTCTCTCTCTCTCTCTCTCTCTCTCTCTCTCTCTCTCCTTTCCCTGCTACGCTTTTCTCCCTACCTATCTATCTTCACCGACGTGGTGTAATAGTTAACAAGCCTGTCTCGCTAGATTAATTATGACTGAATAATGAGTTCAATCCTCACTAGGTGCTCCATACATTTGGCCTTGTGTCACATCTAAGCTACGCTTAGCAAATCACTATCTTCCTCTCTCTATATATATATCCTTCTCTCCCCATCTCTCTTTCTCGATTTGTCTCTCTCCCCCTCTACATTTCTTTTTCCGCATCTCTTCTCTATCTCTCCCCCACCCCAACCACTATCTTTCTTCGATCTATCACTTCAATATGTTATGTACTTTGTTCTTTGCCATCACTTAGGGATATTTCCGCTACTCCAACAGATTTTCCGTCAACTTTGTTTATTTTTCCCACGTTTGCAGAGGCAGGTAAAGAAAGTTTCTTTCTCTATTTACCTCCAATGAGTCTCTTACATCAGCCGAATGTCGAATCGTCTACAAATTTATGCCAGCCAACTGTCTGTTAGAATAAGTTTTCTATTTATTAAGGTTTGCATAAACTGGCGCAAGGACTCAAATTTAGGAGCCCCCGGTGATATCCAAACTCACACTTTCTTGGGCTAACGTTTTTCCTGACATGAAGTGGAGTGATTATATCGAATAAATTGCTAGGACTACTGCCATGAAAGTTTGTTCACTCCGTCATGTATTTCAAAATTTGCGAGCTTAACGTAACAAGTCGTATTAGTTCTCAAAGTAACCGCTTGGCGGCGGTGTCGGACCTTTCAATTGTAAATAAAGACGGGTATACAGCGCGTGCGTGAGAAAGTAGCTGTGGGAAATTTTTGTTATTTTGATTAATATATCTATATTAAGTATATATTTATTTATGCCATGCATATACATGTTTATAGTATTTAATCTATGATCATAACTACTGGTAGTTATTATAGTGGTTATATAACTCAAAAATAATCCCTTCCCATCTAAGGACAATCGGTTTTAACGGGACATTCCTCCCCCCTATTAGTCCGTTGATGAGAGGTTTGTCTGTAAATTGATTAAAAGTGTTTCTAAGGGAGATAATTCCAGTTTTATTAAATGCTAGTAATAGAGTTGTTTCCATAACACGGGCCAACAATTTTTATTTATCTTTTATTTATTCATTTATTTTAGTATTTTATTTTTATTTTAATAGTAAATAAGATGTTTTAACTAATTCTGAACAATTTTACGTAGCTGAACCCAAAAATAACATCACTTTTCACCATTACTTTAAGTTTTCCGCCCTAGAATATCCCATCCTTCGTAACAATTGGTCATAACTCCGCTAGATCACTGTAAATGTGAAGAAAAAAATAAATGCTCCTTAAACACAATCTTAGTGTGAAATTAAAAAAAAACAACTTCTGAAATACGAATGAAATATTGGAAAATTGAAAATAATTAGTTGTCATGGCAAGAGCTTTCGCTTATTTGATTTTTGTGAATGATTAATAGATTTGTCTCCCTTTTAAATTCCAGCAGAAGTCAGCCATCTTTCTTTTGTCCCGTCTTCCTTGATACCATTCTCCCATAACTGTAATATCTTGGTGGAATCTTTCACTAAAATCACCCTAATTATGTGGAAATCTTTATAAATGGTTGCACAAAAAATGTAGCTTAACGCTCATTTTAGCACTAAGTTGTCTAAATTTTTGTCATCATGTGTTTTCACATTATAAAATCAGGATTCCAATAACAATGTTTCTTTTTTTATTTTTGTTTTTTGAAGAAGTTACTAAGAATTAATTTGATAATTACATGAAATTTGGCAAGAAATAGTCATTTTTATGCTCAAGTTCTGTACTGCAAAATATAAAGCTAACCAATATAAATGGACGATTCTTAAACACAGCATCACAAAATTAGTTAAGAAGAAATATTAGTTGGCTTACGCCAAAATATGCGTAAGCTGGCGCAATTTTTCTCGATAAGAAAATAAAAGGAATACACAAAAAAAATCCATGACCTGCCTGGTATTGTGGAATACCAGTGAGAATGCTTTAATAATAATAAATATTAACTATCTGGCGCCGTGAAAATTCCACGATACGCAAGAAAATGACATATTTTTTAGGCCATCACTGTACGTAGATAGGGTGAAAATTGACTTAAAAGTAAAACCATAAGATTTTGTTTTTAATGTTTGAAATTATTTAAATGAAACCCTATTTCTTCCTATTTCTTTGTCACCATATTTATTGTGATAAATATGGCGACAAAGATGAGGACAATAGTCCGAATAATGTAAATAATGTACATAATAGCTCATCTCAGAAATATAGACAAACCCTATTTCTGCTTGTTCTTTTGAAAATAAAATGTAATACTTTAATCTCATTTAAACTAACAATATCTAAATTTAGCTTCTTTGAATTGTTATTACATTAACAATTGTTGCTTAGTATTTACTAGCCTTAGTCTGGTGCTTATCCCCAAGTGTATTGTATTCAGTGCGGCACAAACTCCCTACAGTAGCAATGGTATGCATGACTCGCTTATAACCAATACTCCACGTTGAAGTGCTGTATTGAGTGAAATATTACCGTATTTTCTTGTGTACAACACGAGAAATTTCGAATGAAAATTGAAGGCAAAAAGTGTCGTATTGTACACGGGTACACGTTTTCAGAAACTTTAACTCAGCATAACAAACCACATATTTAAAACACCAAGATTGTAAAAAAAAAAAACACAAAAAAAAAAATGAAAATAACTTTTGGAACCGAAATTAGGTTTGGTTTGGCTTATTTTGTTTTAAGGCTTATGAACCTCCATGGGTTATTTAATGCCGACAAAATTTTTATTGCTGGTAATATGTTTTTCTTCAAAAATCTATTTCTGGGAATATTTCTCCTTAAAGAAATCTAGAGCTGGTAATATTTTTTTCAAAGAATGTATAACTGTATTGCTGGTATTTTTTTTTTTTTAAGTATTGCTGATAATAATGTTTCCTTCAAAAATTATTGCTGGTAATAATTTTTTCTATTACAAAGTATATCTTGTACTAAAACCTATTTTTTTACACAAGTTTGGGTGTTAACTATTTGCCCGTAGCTGGGACATTAACAGGTGCTACCTCCCCGGGTCAGGGTGGACCTGGGAACACCAGCAATTAAGAGGTGATTCCACGCTCCGCAAAACCTCCTGATCAGAGGCCTTGCTGTTGGACGTAGTTTATCGTCTTACCCGGGACGCGGATGTAGCTTATTGTCATACTCAGGACGACCGAAATTAGAAAAACAAAATGCAGTGGTTAAATATCCAGTTCATTTCTATTCTTTAATATCGTAAGAAATTAATATTTTAGTGAAAGATATGTACAACATTGAGATTTTAATGGATAATATAGTACAACTTTTCAAAAAGAATTTACATAGTAATGGCTATACTATGGGGTCGTATTATACTTAATGATGTAATTTATTGTCTTTTAACTTTCGTAACCACAGGATTGTATTATACTCCAGTTGTATTATACACAAGAAAGCTGTCCAGTGTGAATTTTTCCTATCAGTTAAACTACAAATTCATAGTATCAGAGGATTTAGGTTAGCGGTTAATTTTTTTTCATTCAAGAATGCTGAAGAACGAATAAAAATTCCTTTTCACTCCTTTTCAAACCAGATTTCCTTCTCCATGTTACTTAATAACATTTATTTGATGTCGAGGCTAGAATTTAAAACTTGTTTATCTGCTTTCCAATCTAAGCTATACGCGAAACTTTCTTAGTACAGGATCATGAGACTTCCTGCCAAATATTTATACAGAGGAAAACCTTTACGTTTCTTAACAGGAAAAAATAAAATAAAATTTAATTCGAAAGTAGTTTTCTATGTCATTGTTAATGTCATCTTTTAGATTCACTCACTGTTCTATATTTCTTTTTGTACTCAAATTAAATTTTTGTACTTTAAACTCATATTCCAAAAAGTCGATTCCGGAATTATGATAAACCCTAGTTTACACAGAAAATGGTAACTATTTGAACATTACTCTAGATTTCTTTGGATGTTAAAAATAATTTTCAACTAACGCAAATTATAATGTTTTATTTGATAACTTTAAAATAACAGAAAATGCTATTTCTCTAATCAGAAGAATTCAAAAAATGCAAAATGTTTGCCAAAAATTGCTCAAGCTTAACTTAGTATGACACATGTGGCTATTACAATGAGAACGGAACTGTACACGAGTAATAGAGCTAAAGGATCTTACTGACCACTGCCTCACGGCAAGTGTACCGTTCAGTAGAAGTGGTCTGTAGATTAACCTTGTCATTATCCGACGCCGACGCGTCTTATAGTGTTGCGGGTGATATAGTGGCTCGCAAACAGATATTGATGACGAAGACAACAAAAACTGGAAGACTTCAGAAAAAATTTATATATTGCCAAGTTTATATTCATTAAGGAAAAAATAAGGTTACAGTAAAATCTCTGCATATAGAGGATGAGAAGAGCGTTGTCCTGAGGACAGTTTTGTAGTCGCTGAAGAGCGTTGTCCTGACAAGGACCAATTTGTAGTCGTTGAAAAGAGTTGTCCAGAGAATGACAGTCTTGTAGATGCTAAAGAGCATTGTCCTGAGAGAGACAGTTTTGCAGTCGCTGAAGAGCGTTGCCCTGAGAAGGACAATTTGTAGTCGCTGAAGAGCGTTTTCCTGAGAAGGAAAATTTGTAGTCGCTGAAGAGCGTTTTCTTGAGAAGGACAATTTGTAGTCGCTTAAGAGTGTTGTCCTGAAAGGACAGTTTGTAGTCGCTGAAGAGCGTTGTTCTGAGAAAGACAGTTTGTAGTCGCTGAGGAGCGCTGTCCTAAGAAGGACAGTTTGTAGTCGCTGAAAAGCGTTGTCCTGAGAAGGACAATTTGTAGTCGCTGAAGAGAGTTGTCCTAAGAAGGGCAGTCTGTAGACGCTGTAGAGCGTTGTTCTGAGAAAGACAGTTTTGTAGTCGCTGAAGAGCGTTGTCCTGAGAAGGACAATCTGTAGACGCTGAAGAGCGTTGTCCTGAAAGGACAGTTTGTAGTCGCTGAAGAGCGCTGTTCTGAGAAGAACAGTTTTGTAGTCGCTGAAGAGCATTGTCCTAAGAAAAAAAGTTTTGTAGTCGCTGAAGAGCGCTGTCCTGAGAAGGACTGTTTGGAGCCGCTGAAAAGCGTTGTCCTAGGAAGGACATTCTCGTAGTTGCTAAAGAGCATTGTCCTGAGAAAGACAGTTTTGCAGTCGCTGAAGAGCGTTGTCCTGAGAAAGACAATTTGTAGTCGCTAAAGAGCGTTTTCTTGAGAAGGAAAATTTGTAGTCGCTGGAGAGCGTTGTCCTGACAAGGACCAATTTGTAGACGTTGAAGAGCGTTGTCCTGAGAAGGACAGTCTGTAGTCGCTGAAGAGCGTTGTCCTGAGAAGGAGAGTTTGTAGTCGCTGAAGAGCGTTGTCTGGAGAAGGACAGTCTCGAAGTTGCTAAAGAGCATTTTTCTGAGAAAGACACTCGCTGAAGTGCGTTGTTCTGAAAAGGAAAGTTTTGTAGTCGCTTAATGGCATTGTCCTGAGTAAGACAGTTTTGTAGTCTCTGAGGAGCGCTGTACTGAGAAGGACAGTCTTGTAGTTGCTGAAGAACATTGTCCTGAGAAAGACAGTTTTGTAGTCGCTGAAGAGCGCTTTCCTGAGAAGGACAGTGTGTAGTCGCTGAAGAGCGTTGTCTTGAGAAGGACAATTTGTGGTCGCTGAAGAGCGTTGTCCTGAGAAGTACAGTCTGTAGACGCTGAAGAGCGTTGTGCTGAGAAGGATAGTTTGTAGTCGCTGAAAAGCGTTGTCCTGAGAAGGACAGTCTCGGAGTTGCTAAAGAGCGTTTTCCTGAGAAGGACAGGTTGTAGACGCTGAATAGCGTTGTTCTGAGAGACAGTTTTGTAGTCGCTGAAGAGCATTGTCCTGAAAAAGACAGTTTTGTAGTCGCTGAAGAGCGCTGTCCTGAGAAGGAAAGTTTTGCAGTCGCTGAAGAGCGTTGTCCTGAAATGGACAATTTGTAGTCGCTGAAGAGCGTTCTCCTGAGAAAGACAATTTGTAGTCGCTGAAGAGCGTTTTCTTGAGAAGAACAATTTGTAGTCGCTGAACAGCGTTGGCCTGAGAAGGACAATTTGTAGTCGCTGAAGAGCGTTTTCTTGAGAAGGACAGTTTGTAGTCGCTGAAAAGCGTTGTCCTGAGAAGGACAATTTGTAGTCGCTGAAGAGAGTTGTCCTGAGAAGGACAGTCTGTAGTCGCTGAAGAGCGTTGTCCTGAGAAGGACAATTTGGAGTCGATGAAGAGCGTTGTCCTGAGAATGACAATTTGTAGTCGCTGAAGAGCGTTGTCCTGAGAATGACAGTTTTGTAGTGGCTGAAGAGCATTGTCCTGAGAAAACAGTCTGTAGTCGCTGAAGAGCGCTGTTCTGAGAAGGACAGTTTGTAGTCGCTGAAGAGCGTTGTCCTGAGAAAGACAATTTGTAGTCGCTGAAGAGCGTTTTCTTGAGAAGGAAAATTTGTAGTCGCTGGAGAGCGTTTTCTTGAGAAGGACAATCTGTAGTCGTTGAAGAGCGGTGTCCTGAGAAGGACAGTCTGTAGTCGCTGAAGAGCGTTGTCCTGAGAAGGAGAGTTTGTAGTCGCTGAAGAGCGTTGTCTGGAAAAGGACAGTCTCGGAGTTGCTAAAGAGCATTGTCCTGAGAAAGACAGTTTTGCAGCCGCTGAAGAGCGTTTTCCTGAGAAGGACAGGTTGTAGACGCTGAATAGCGTTGTTCTGAGAGACAGTTTTGTAGTCGCTGAAGAGCATTGTCCTGAAAATGACAGTTTTGTAGTCGCTGAAGAGCGCTGTCCTGAGAAGGACAATTTGTAGTCGTTGAAGAGCGTTGTCCTGAGAAGGACAGTCTGTAGTCGCTGAAGAGCGTTGTCCTGAGAAGGAGAGTTTGTAGTCGCTGAAGAGCGTTGTCTGGAGAAGACAGTCTCGAAGTTGCTAAAGAGCATTTTTCTGAGAAAGACACTCGCTGAAGTGCGTTGTTCTGAAAAGGAAAGTTTTGTAGTCGCTGAAGGGCATTGTCCTGAGTAAGACAGTTTTGTAGTCACTGAGGAGCGCTGTACTGAGAAGGACAGTCTTGTAGTTGCTAAAGAACATTGTCCTGAGAAAGACAGTTTTGTAGTCGCTGAAGAGCGCTTTCCTGAGAAGGACAGTGTGTAGTCGCTGAAGAGCGTTGTCTTGAGAAGGACAATTTGTGGTCGCTGAAGAGCGTTGTCCTGAGAAGTACAGTCTGTAGACGCTGAAGAGCGTTGTGCTGAGAAGGATAGTTTGTAGTCGCTGAAAAGCGTTGTCCTGAGAAGGACAGTCTCGGAGTTGCTAAAGAGCATTGTCCTGAGAAAGACAGTTTTGCAGCCGCTGAAGAGCGTTTTCCTGAGAAGGACAGGTTGTAGACGCTGAATAGCGTTGTTCTGAGAGACAGTTTTGTAGTCGCTGAAGAGCATTGTCCTGAAAATGACAGTTTTGTAGTCGCTGAAGAGCGCTGTCCTGAGAAGGACAATTTGTAGTCGTTGAAGAGCGTTGTCCTGAGAAGGACAGTCTGTAGTCGCTGAAGAGCGTTGTCCTGAGAAGGACAGTTTGTAGTCGCTGAAGAGCGTTGTCTGGAGAAGACAGTCTCGAAGTTGCTAAAGAGCATTTTTCTGAGAAAGACACTCGCTGAAGTGCGTTGTTCTGAAAAGGAAAGTTTTGTAGTCGCTGAAGGGCATTGTCCTGAGTAAGACAGTTTTGTATTCACTGAGGAGCGCTGTACTGAGAAGGACAGTCTTGTAGTTGCTAAAGAACATTGTCCTGAGAAAGACAGTTTTGTAGTCGCTGAAGAGCGCTTTCCTGAGAAGGACAGTGTGTAGTCGCTGAAGAGCGTTGTCTTGAGATAGACAATTTGTGGTCGCTGAAGAGCGTTGTCCTGAGAAGTACAGTCTGTAGACGCTGAAGAGCGTTGTGCTGAGAAGGATAGTTTGTAGTCGCTGAAAAGCGTTGTCCTGAGAAGGACAGTCTCGGAGTTGCTAAAGAGCATTGTCCTGAGAAAGACAGTTTTGCAGCCGCTGAAGAGCGTTTTCCTGAGAAGGACAGGTTGTAGACGCTGAATAGCGTTGTTCTGAGAGACAGTTTTGTAGTCGCTGAAGAGCATTGTCCTGAAAATGACAGTTTTGTAGTCGCTGAAGAGCGCTGTCCTGAGAAGGACAATTTGTAGTCGTTGAAGAGCGTTGTCCTGAGAAGGACAGTCTGTAGTCGCTGAAGAGCGTTGTCCTGAGAAGGAGAGTTTGTAGTCGCTGAAGAGCGTTGTCTGGAGAAGACAGTCTCGAAGTTGCTAAAGAGCATTTTCTGAGAAAGACACTCGCTGAAGTGCGTTGTTCTGAAAAGGAAAGTTTTGTAGTCGCTGAAGGGCATTGTCCTGAGTAAGACAGTTTTGTAGTCACTGAAGGAGCCCTGTACTGAGAAGGACAGTCTTGTAGTTGCTAAAGAACATTGTCCTGAGAAAGACAGTTTTGTAGTCGCTGAAGAGCGCTTTCCTGAGAAGGACAGTGTGTAGTCGCTGAAGAGCGTTGTCTTGAGAAGGACAATTTGTGGTCGCTGAAGAGCGTTGTCCTGAGAAGTACAGTCTGTAGACGCTGAAGAGCGTTGTGCTGAGAAGGATAGTTTGTAGTCGCTGAAAAGCGTTGTCCTGAGAAGGACAGTCTCGGAGTTGCTAAAGAACGTTTTCCTGAGAAGGACAGGTTGTAGACGCTGAATAGCGTTGTTCTGAGAGACAGTTTTGTAGTCGCTGAAGAGCATTGTCCTGAAAAAGACAGTTTTGTAGTCGCTGAAGAGCGCTGTCCTGAGAAGGACAGTTTTGCAGTCGCTGAAGAGCGTTCTCCTGAGAAAGACAATTTGTAGTCGCTGAAGAGCGTTTTCTTGAGAAGAACAATTTGTAGTCGCTGAAGAGCGTTCTCCTGAGAAAGACAATTTGTAGTCGCTGAAGAGCGTTTTCTTGAGAAGGACAGTTTGTAGTCGCTGAAAAGCGTTGTCCTGAGAAGGACAATTTGTAGTCGCTGAAGAGAGTTGTCCTGAGAATGACACTTTTGTAGTCGCTGAAGAGCGCTGTCCTGAGAAGGACAGTTTTGCAGTCGCTGAAGAGCGTTGTCCTGAAATGGACAATTTTTAGTCGCTGAAGAGCGTTCTCCTGAGAAAGACAATTTGTAGTCGCTGAAGAGCGTTTTCTTGAGAAGAACAATTTGTAGTCGCTGAAGAGCGTTCTCCTGAGAAAGACAATTTGTAGTCGCTGAAGAGCAATTTGAGAAGGACGTTTGTAGTCGCTGAAGAGCGTTTTCTTGAGAAGGACAGTTTGTAGTCGCTGAAAAGCGTTGTCCTGAGAAGGACAATTTGGAGTCGATGAAGAGCGTTGTCGTGAGAATGACAATTTGTAGTCGCTGAAGAGCGTTGTCCTGAGAATGACAGTTTTGTAGTGGCTGAAGAGCATTGTCCTGAGAAAACAGTCTGTAGTCGCTGAAGAGCGCTGTTCTGAGAAGGACAGTTTGTAGTCGCTGAGGAGCGCTGTCCTGAGAAGGACAGTCTTGTAGTCGCTGAAAAGCGCTGTACTGAGAAGGACAGTCTTGTAGTGGATGAAGAGCTTTGTCCTGAGCAGACAGTTTTGTAGTCGCTGGAGAGCGTTGTCTTGAGAAGGACAATCTGTAGAGGCTGAAGAGCGTTGTCCTGAAAGGACAGTTTGTAGTCGCTGAAGAGCGCTGTTCTGAGAAGAACAGTTTTGTAGTCGCTGAAGAGCATTGTCCTAAGAAAAAAGTTTTGTAGTCGCTGAAGAGCGCTGTCCTGAGAAGGACTGTTTGGAGCCGCTGAAAAGCGTTGTCCTGGGAAAGACATTCTCGTAGTTGCTAAAGAGCATTGTCCTGAGAAAGACAGTTCTGCAGTCGCTGAAGAGCGTTGTCCTGAGAAAGACAATTTGTAGTCGCTGAAGAGCGTTTTCTTGAGAAGGAAAATTTGTAGTCGCTGGAGAGCGTTTTCTTGAGAAGGACAATTTTTAGTCGTTGAAGAGCGTTGTCCTGAGAAGGACAGTCTGTAGTTGCTGAAGAGCGTTGTCCTGAGAAGGAGAGTTTGTAGTCGCTGAAGAGCGTTGTCTGGAGAAGGACAGTCTCGAAGTTGCTAAAGAGCATTTTTCTGAGAAAGACACTCGCTGAAGTGCGTTGTTCTGAAAAGGAAAGTTTTGTAGTCGCTGAAGGGCATTGTCCTGAGTAAGACAGTTTTGTAGTCTCTGAGGAGCGCTGTACTGAGAAGGACAGTCTTGTAGTTGCTGAAGAGCGCTTTCCTGAGAAGGACAGTGTGTAGTCGCTGAAGAGCGTTGTCTTGAGAAGGACAATTTGTAGTCGCTGAAGAGCGTTGTCCTGAGAAGTACAGTCTGTAGACGCTGAAGAGCGTTGTGCTGAGAAGGATAGTTTGTAGTCGCTGAAAAGCGTTGTCCTGAGAAGGACAGTCTCGGAGTTGCTAAAGAGCATTGTCCTGAGAAAGACAGTTTTGCAGCCGCTGAAGAGCGTTTTCCTGAGAAGGACAGGTTGTAGACGCTGAATAGCGTTGTTCTGCGAGACAGTTTTGTAGTCGCTGAAGAGCATTGTCCTGAAAAAGACAGTTCTGTAGTCGCTGAAGAGCGCTGTCCTGAGAAGGACAGTTTTGCAGTCGCTGAAGAGCGTTGTCCTGAAATGGACAATTTGTAGTCGCTGAAGAGCGTTCTCCTGAGAAAGACAATTTGTTGTCGCTGAAGAGCGTTTTCTTGAGAAGAACAATTTGTAGTCGCTGAACAGCATTGGCCTTAGAAGGACAATTTGTAGTCGCTGAAGAGCGTTGTCTTGAGAATGACACTTTTGTAGTCGCTGAAGAGCATTGTCCTGAGAAAGACAGTTTTGTAGTCGCTGAGGAGCGCTGTCATGAAAAGGACAGTTTGTAGTCGCTGAAAAGCGTTGTCCTGAGAAGGACAAGTTGTAGTAGCTGAAGAGAGATGTCCTGAGAAGGACAGTCTGTAGTCGCTGAAGAGCGTTGTCCCGAGAAGGACAATTTGGAGTCGATGAAGAGCGTTGTCCTGAGAATGACAATTTGTAGTCGATGAAGAGCGTTGTCCTGAGAATGACAGTTTTGTAGTGGCTGAAGAGCATTGTCCTGAGAAAACAGTCTGTAGTCGCTGAAGAGCGCTGTTCTGAGAAGGACAGTTTGTAGTCGCTGAGGAGCGCTGTCCTGAGAAGGACAGTCTTGTAGTCGCTGAAAAGCGCTGTACTGAGAAGGACAGTCTTATAGTGGATGAAGAGCATTGTCCTGAGAAAGACAGTTTTGTAGTCGCTGAAGAGCTTTGCCCTGAGAAAGACAATCTGTAGACGCTGAAGAGCGTTGTCCTGAAAGGACAGTTTGTAGTCGCTGAAGTGCGCCGTTCTGAGAAGAACAGTTTTGTAGTCGCTGATGAGCATTGTCCTAAGAAAAAAAGTTTTGTAGTCGCTGAAGAGCGCTGTCCTGAGAAGGACTGTTTGGAGCCGCTGAAAAGCGTTGTCCTGGGAAAGACATTCTCGTAGTTGCTAAAGAGCATTGTCCTGAGAAAGACAGTTTTGCAGTCGCTGAAGAGCGTTGTCCTGAGAAAGACAATTTGTAGTCGCTGAAGAGCGTTTTCTTGAGAAGGAAAATTTGTAGTCGCTGGAGAGCGTTTTCTTGAGAAGGACAATTTGTAGTCGTTGAAGAGCGGTGTCCTGAGAAGGACAGTCTGTAGTCGCTGAAGAGCGTTGTCCTGAGAAGGAGAGTTTGTAGTCGCTGAAGAGCGTTGTCTGGAGAAGGACAGCCTCGAATTTGCTAAAGAGCATTTTTCTGAGAAAGACACTCGCTGAAGTGCGTTGTTCTGAAAAGGAAAGTTTTGTAGTCGCTGAAGGGCATTGTCCTGAGTAAGACAGTTTTGTAGTCTCTGAGGAGCGCTGTACTGAGAAGGACAGTCTTGTAGTCGCTGAAGAGCGCTTTCCTGAGAAGGACAGTGTGTAGTCGCTGAAGAGCGTTGTCTTGAGAAGGACAATTTGTAGTCGCTGAAGAGCGTTGTCCTGAGAAGTACAGTCTGTAGACGCTGAAGAGCGTTGTGCTGAGAAGGATTGTTTGTAGTCGCTGAAAAGCGTTGTCCTGAGAAGGACAGACTCGGAGTTGCTAAAGAGCATTGTCTTGAGAAAGACAGTTTTGCAGCCGCTGAAGAGCGTTTTCCTGAGGAGGACAGGTTGTAGACGCTGAATAGCGTAGTTCTGAGAGACAGTTTTGTAGTCGCTGAAGAGCATTGTCCTGAAAAAGACAGTTTTGTAGTCGCTGAAGAGCGCTGTCCTGAGAAGGACAGTTTTGCAGTCGCTGAAGAGCGTTGTCCTGAAATGGACAATTTGTAGTCGCTGAAGAGCGTTCTCCTGAGAAAGACAATTTGTAGTCACTGAAGAGCGTTTCCTTGAGGAGGACAATTTGTAGTCGTTGAACAGCGTTGGCCTGAGAAGGACAATTTGTAGTCGCTGAAGAGCGTTGTCCTGAGAATGACATTTTGTAGTCGCTGAAGAGCATTGTCCTGAGAAAAGACAGTTTTGTAGTCTCTGAGGAGCGCTGTCATGAGAAGGACAGTTTGTAGTCGCTGAAAAGCGTTGTCCTGAGAAGGACAATTTGTAGTCGCTGAAGAGAGTTGTCCTGAGAAGGACAGTCTGTAGTCGCTGAAGAGCGTTGTCCTGAGAAGGACAATTTGGAGTCGATGAAGAGCGTTGTCCTGAGAATGACAATTTGTAGTCGATGAAGAGCGTTGTTCTGAGAATGACAGTTTTGTAGTGGCTGAAGAGCATTGTCCTGAGAAAACAGTCTGTAGTCGCTGAAGAGCGCTGTTCTGAGAAGGACAGTTTGTAGTCGCTGAGGAGCGCTGTCCTGAGAAGGACAGTCTTGTAGTCGCTGAAAAGCGCTGTACTGAGAAGGACAGTCTTGTAGTGGATGAAGAGCATTGTCCTGAGAAAGACAGTTTTGTAGTCGCTGAAGAGCTTTGCCCTGAGAAAGACAGTTTGTAGTCGCTGAAGAGCGTTGTCTTGAGAAGGACAATTTGTAGTCGCTGACGGGGGTCTGTAGTCGCTGAAGCGCGTTTTTCTGAGAAGGATATTCTCGTAGTTGCTAAAGAGCATTGTCCTCAGAAAGACAGTATTGCAGTCGCTGAAGAGCGTTGTCCTGAGAAGGACAGTTTGTAGTCGCTGAAGAGCGTTGTTCTCTGAAGGACAGTTTCTGATCGCTAAAGAGCGTTTTCTTGAGAAGGACAATTTGTAGTCGCTGAAGAGCGTTTTCTTGAGAAGGACAATTACTAGTCGCTGAAGAGCGTTGTCCTGAGAAGGACAATCTGTAGACGCTGAAGAGCGTTGTTCTGAGAAGAACAGTCTTGTAGTTGATAAAGAGCATTGTCCTGAGAAAGACAGTTTTGTAGTCGCTGGAGAGCGTTGTTCTGAGAAAGACAGTTTTGTAGACGCTGAGTAGCGTTGTCTTGAAAAGTACAATTAGTAGTCCCTGAAGAGCGTTTTCTTGAGAAGGACAATTTCTAGGCGCTGAAGAGCGTTTTGTAGTCATTGAAGAGCATTGTCCTAAGAAAGACAGTTTTGTAGTCGCTGAGGAGCGCTGTCCTGAGAAGGACAGTTTGTAGTCGCTGAAAAGCGTTGTCCTGAGAAGGACAATCTGTACACGCTGAAGAGCGTTGTCCTGAAAGTACAGTCTGTAGTCGTTGAAGAGCATTGTCTTAAGAAAGACAGTTTTGTAGTCGCTGAAGAGCATTGTCCTGAGAAAGACAGTTTTGTAGTCGCTGAAAAGCGTTGTCTTAAGAAGGACAGTCTTGTAGTTGCTAAAGAGCATTGTCCTGAGAAGAACAGTTTGTAGTTGCTGAAAAGCGTTGTCCTGAGAAGGACAAACTGTAGCCGCTGAAGAGCGTTGTCCTGAAAGGACAGTTGGTAGTCGGTGAAGAGCGCTGTTCTGAGGAGGACAGTTTTGTAGTCGCTGAAAAGCGTTGCCCTGAGAAAGTTTGTTGTCGCTGAAGAGCGTTGTCTTGACAAGTACAATTAGTAGTCGCTGAAGAGCGTTTTCTTGAGAAGGACAATTTTTAGTCGCTGAAGAGCGTTGTCCTGATAAGGACAATCTGTAGACGCTGAAGAGCGTTGTCCTGAAAGGACAGTTGGTAGTCGCTGAAGAGCGCTGTTCTGAGGAGGACAGTTTTGTAGTCACTGAAGAGCATTGTCCTAAGAAAGACAGTTTGGTTGTCGCTGAGTAGCGCTGTCCTGAGAAGAACAGTTTGTAGCCGCTGAAAAGCGTTGTCCTGAGAAAGACAATCTGTAGACGCAGAAGAGCGTTTTCCTGAAAGGACAGTCTGTAGTCGCTGAGGAGCGCTGTCCTGAGAAGGACAGTTCGTAGTCGCTGAAAAGATTTGTCTTGAGAAGGACAGTCTTGTCGTTACTCAAGAGCATTGTCCTGAGAAAGACAGTTTTGTAGTCGCTGAAGAGCGTTGTCCTGAGAAAGACAATTTGTAGTCGCTGAAGACCGTTGTCCTGAGAAGGACAGTCTGTAGTCGCTGAGGAGCGTTGTCCTGAGAAGGATATTCTCGTAGTTGCTAAAGAGCATTGTCCTGAGAAAGACAGTATTGCAGTCGCTGAAGAGCGTTGTCCTGAGAAGGAAAATTTGTAGTCGCTGAAGAGCGTATTCTTGAGAAGGACAATTACTAGTCGCTGAATAGCGTTGTCCTGAGAAGGACAGTTTGTAGTCGCTGAAGAGCATTGTCGTAAGAAAGACACTTTTGTAGTCGCTGAGGAGCGCTGTCCTGAAAAGGACAGTCTTGGAGTTGCTAAATAGCTTTGTCCTGAGAAAGACAGTTTTGCAGTCGCTGAAGAGCGCTGTCCTGAATAGGACAATCTGTATTGGCTGAAGAGCGTTTTCCTGTGAAGGACAGTCTGTAGTCGCTGAAGAGATTTGTCCCGATGACAATTTGTAGTCGCTGAAGAGCGTTCTTCTGAGAAAGACAGTTTGTAGTCACTGAAAAGCGTTGTCCTAAGAAGGACAGTTTGTAGTCACTGAAGAGCGTTGTACTGAAAGGACAATTTGTAGTCGCTGAAGAGCGTTGTCCTGAGATGGGCAAATTGTAGTCGCTGAAGACCGTTGTTCTGAGAAGGACAGTTTGTAGTCACTGAAGTGCGTTGTTCTGAGAAGGACAATTTGTAGTCGCTGAAGTGCGTTGTCCTGATAAGGACAATCTGTAGTCGCTGAGAGCGTTTTCCTGAGAAGGACAATTTTTAGTCGCTGAAGAGCGTTGTCCTGAGAAGGACAATTTGTAGTCGCTGAAGAGCGCTGTTCTGAGATGCACAGTCTGTATTCGCTGAAGAGCGTTGTCCTGAGAAGGACAGTTTGTAGTCGCTGAAGAGCGTTGTCCTGAAAGGACAGTTTGTTTTCGCGGAAAAGCGTTGTCATGAGAAGGACAATTTGTAGTCGCTGAAGAGGGCTGTTCTGAGAAGCACAGTCTGTATTCGCTGAAGAGCGTTGTTTTGAGAAATACAGTTTGTAGTCACTGAAGTGCGTTGTTCTGAGAAAGACAGTTTGTAGTCACTGAAGAGCGTTGTCATAAGAAGGACCGTTTGTAGTCGCTGAAGTGCGTTGTCTTGAGGACAATTTGTAGTCGCTGAAAAGCGTTGTCCTGATAAGGACAGTCTGTAGTCGCTGAAGAGCGTTGTTCTGAGAAGGACAATTTGTAGTCGCTGAAGAGCGTTGTCTTAAGAAGAAAAGTTTTTAGTTGCTGAAGAGCGTGGTTCTGAGAAGGACAGTTTGGAGTCGCTGAAGAGTGTTGTCATAAGAAGGACCGTTTGTAGTCGCTGAAGTGCGTTGTCTTGAGGACAATTTGTAGTCGCTGAAGAGCGTTGTCCTGATAAGGACAGTCTGGAGTCGCTGAAGAGCTCTGTTCTGAGAAGAACAGTTTGTAGTCGCTGAAGAGCGTTGTCTTGAGGACAATTTGTAGTCGCTGAAGAGCGTTGTCCTGAGAAGTACAGTATGTATTCGCTGAAGAGCGCTGTTCTGAGAAGGATATTTTGTAGTCGCTGAAGAGCGTTGTCTTGAGGACAATTTGTAGTCGCTGAAGAGCGTTGTCCTGATAAGGACAATCTGTATTCGCTGAGAGCGTTGTCCTGAGAAGGACAATTTTAATCGCTGAAGAGCGTCGTTCTGAGAAGGACAGGTTGTAATCACTGAAGTGTGTTGTTCTGAGAAGGACAGTTTGTAGTCGCTGAAGAGCGTTGTCCTAAGAAGGACAATTTGTAGTCGCTGATGAGCGCTGTTCTGAGAAGCTCAGTCTGTATTCGCTGAAGAGCGTTGTTCTGAGAAGGACAGTTTGTAGTTACTGAAGTGCGTTGTTCTGGGAAGGACAGATTGTAGTCGCTGGGGAGCGTTGTCCTGAAAGGACAGTTTGTTGTTGCTGAAAAGCGTTGTCCTGAAAAGGATTGTCTTGTAGTTGCTAAAGACCATTGTCCTGAGAAAGACAATTTTGCAGTCGAAGAAGAGCGTTATCCTGAAAGGACAATTTGTAGTCGCTGAAGAGCGTTGTCCTGAGAATTACAGTCTGTAGTCGCTGAAGAGCGCTGTTCTGAGAAGGACAGTTTGTAGTCGCTGAAGAGCATTGTCTTGAGGACAATTTTAGTCGCTGAAGAGCGTTGTCCTAAGAAGAACAGTTTGTAGTCGCTGAAGAGCGTGGTTCTGAGAAAGACAGTTGGTAGTCGCTGAAGAGATTTGTCCTGAGAAGGACAGTCTGTAGTCGCTGAAGAGCGCTGTTCTGAGAAGTACAGTTTGTAGTCGCTGAAGTGCGTTGTCCTGATAAGGACAATCTGTAGTCGCTGAGAGCGTTGTCCTGAGAAGGACAATTTTTAGTCGCTGAAGAGCGTTGTCCTAAGAACAGTTTGTAGTCGCTGAAGAGCGTGGTTCTGAGATGCACATTCTCTATTCGCTGAAGAGCTTTGTTCTGAGAAGGACAGGTTGTAATCACTGAAGTGCATTGTTCTGAGAAATACAGTTTGTAGGCGCCGAAGAGCCTTGCCCTGAGAAAGACAGTTTGTTGTCGCTGAAAAGCGTTGTCCTGAGAAGGACAAATTGTAGTCGCTGAAGAGCGCTGTTCTGAGAAGCACAGTCAGTATTCGCTGAAGAGCGTTGTTCTGAGAAGGACAGTTTATAGTCACTGAAGTGCGTTGTTCTGAGAAGGACAGATTGTAGTCGCTGAAGAGCGTTGTCCTGAGAGGACAGTTTGTTGTTGCTGAAAAGCGTTGTCCTGAAAAGGACAGTCTTGTAGTTGCTAAAGACCATTGTCCTGAGAAAGACAGTTTTGCAGTCGCAGAAGAGCGCTGTCCTGATAAGGACAATCTGTAGTCGCTGAAGGGCGTTGTCCTGAGAAGGACAGTCTGTAGTCGCTGAAGAGCGTTGTCCTGAAAGGACAATTTGTAGTCGCTGAAGAGCGTTGTCCTGAGAATTACAGTCTGTATTCGCTGAAGAGCGCTGTTCTGAGAAGGACAGTTTCTAGTCGCTGAAGAGCGTTGTCTTGAGGACAATTTTAGTCGCTGAAGAGCGTTGTCCTAAGAAGAACAGTTTGTAGTCGCTGAAGAGCGTGGTTCTGAGAAGGACAGTTTGTAGTCGCTGAAGAGATTTGTCCTGAGAAGGACAGTTTGTAGTCGCTGAAGAGCGTTGTCCTGATAAGGTCAATCTGTAGTCGCTGCGAGCGTTGTCCTGAGAAGGACAATTTTTAGTCGCTGAAGTGTGTTGTCCTAAGAAGAACAGTTTGTAGTCGCTGAAGAGCGTGGTTCTGAGATGCACAGTCTCTATTCGCTGAAGAGCTTTGTTCTGAGAGGGACAGGTTGTAATCACTGAAGTGCGTTGTTCTGAGAAATACAGTTTGTAGGCGCTGAAGAGCCTTGCCCAGAGAAAGACAGTTTGTTGTCGCTGAAAAGCCTTGTCCTGAGAAGGACAAATTGTAGTCGCTGAAGAGCGCTGTTCTGAGAAGCACAGTCAGTATTCGCTGAAGAGCGTTGTTCTGAGAAGGACAGTTTGTAGTCACTGAAGTGCGTTGTTCTGAGAAGGACAGATTGTAGTCGCTGAAGAGCGTTGTCCTGAGAGGACAGTTTGTTGTTGCTGAAAAGCGTTGTCCTGAAAAGGACAGTCTTGTAGTTGCTAAAGACCATTGTCCTGAGAAAGACAGTTTTGCAGTCGCAGAAGAGCGCTGTCCTGATAAGGACAACCTGTAGTCGCCGAAGAGCGTTGTCCTGAGAAGGACAGTCTGTAGTCGCTGAAGAGCGTTGTCCTGAGAAGTACAGTCTTGTAGTTGCTAAAGAGCATTGTCCTGAGAAAGACAGTTTTGTAGTCGCTGTAGAGCGCTGTCCTGAGGACAGTTTTGTAGTTACTGAAGAGTGGTGTCTTGAAAATGACAATAGAATAAGCAAATCAAGAGCATTGGTAAACTTAATATAAACATTGTAAATAAAAGGTAAAATTTAACCAAGCGTATGCAGATGTGATAATTTTAAGCAAATCCCAAATTTTAAATCTTCAGTATGTATTCTTGTAAAGCAAGAAACCACTATTTTGATGCTATAACATTGTTTTTAAACTATTACTTGTCTTGTAATTTTTCTTTCGAGCTGTTATTAAATAGACGCATTAATTCACAAAGATGTTCGATGAAATCGTTATGAATGGATCAGATAAGTTTTGTTTTCTTTGTAGTCTGCACCCAGTCCAGACTAGAAGACCAAATAGTTATAAACAAGAAGAAAAAGTGTTAGTATTTTTGTTTCGTTGTTTTTTTAATCGAATTTACCCCAATCAAAGGAGTAAGTCACTATCATACAAGTAGTTACTATGTGCGAAAGAATTAGAAAACAGAAAACATTATGAAGAAGCGAGAACATCAGAAGAGTAATCAGGAAGACAGTAGATAACGATTGACATTGCATTTACATTTCTGAAGATCAAAATTGTCCGGAAAGCATGGAGCCCGAAGAGAGTTCCTGAAGCGAGAAGTACGAGAAAAGAAATTGTTAGCATAGAACTTACGTTTACATCTAGCCAGATCAACTGTAAATTGGTGAGACCTTGTTGCCAATCAAGCACTTTACTTAAATTCGTAAAGTCTAGGAACCATAGTGAATTACCGAACAATTACCATGAAAGTATTTATAGAAAAGACACAGGAAAGCAACTTTATGGCGGTGAGAAAGTTACGAGACGCCAGGTCAGGACCAATAATATTGCTGATTCTTCTTTAGATTTTATCCGGAATCTCTAAATTCTTAGAATCCCCGACCATATGTGGCAGCATTATTCTAAACATGTACGAATGGTAGACATTGATATATATAAGATAGAGAGAAAAAATGTTTATCACTGTACAGTGAACCAACTTTCTTAGCAGCTGACCTATCAACGGATTCAATGTAGACTTTCTACTTCATTTCAACCGAGAATGTTAACCCGAGAAGGCACAACGAGTCACCCTCCTGGAGGTTAGCATTAGCCATGCTGATGGAAGGCAGAAAGAGGTTTCTCATATGCTTAACAGAGGGCAGTTTAGTTTTAGAGGAGTTCAAATTAGCGACCCACGTGAAATTTCGGCCATTGTACGCACCGCCTTTCTTCAGGTGATATACATTGGAATTTCGAACCAAACGCTTTATTTAGTTCGAAATATCACCTGAAGAAGGCCGGGACTTAAGCTCAACTCAGATCTAAACTGGAATTAATACATACAATCCATCGCTAAAGATGCTGGAAAAATGCTCGATTTCCTGCGTAACAATACGATTTTCTTTTACGTTCACTGAGATTCGTAGGAATTTCGTCTCCAGTCCATCTTCGAGTAAACTTAAATGTGAATGTTTTGGGGATTTATATCTACAGCTGCCTTTGAATTGGGAAACCTAAATATTGTTAATGATTTTAGATAATCATAAAAGTAGTTCTTTGCAGAATTTGACCATCCATCCATATTTTTGGATCGTTTCCAACGTCCGTAACACAAGTGGATGGATAGGGGAATGGGACCCCAGTTATTATTCATATAAGCACAGAGAAAAAGAGGCCCTGCACACAGTGAGTAAGTAAATAGATAAGGGACCATCAGTCAGTGAGGAAGAGACTGGCAGTCTGAGAAGTGGAAGGGGCCAGTGAACATTTAAGGAAATAGAAGTTCAGCTGAAGAAGTGAGAATTCGTATTGTTGCTATTTCCCAACCAGAGAGTCTTGAAAATCAATTGTTGTTTTTCTCTGTTGAATTTGGTCACGGCCAATTGGACAAATCTGTGAAGCATAGCGAAGTCGGGTTATATGCAGATACAGTGAACGACGGACGAGCAGAGAACGTCGTCATAAATTTCGTCACTAAAAATCGTCACACCTGTACGACTCCAGTAAGTACCTGACTCTCCCTGATATGCTCTATCTCTACAAGAGCCAGATTAGACCTGATATGGAATGGAATGGACACAGACCTGATATGGAATGGCCGCAGACCAGATATGGAATGGCCACAGACCAGATATGGAATGGAATGGCCGCAGACCTGATATGGAATGGAATGGCCGCAGACCTGATATGGAATGGCCACAGACCAGATATGGAATGGAATGGCCGCAGACCTGATATGGAATGGCCGCAGACCAGATATGGAATGGCCGCAGACCTGATATGGAATACTGCGGCCATATCTGGGTAGGAGTTGCCCAGTCTTCACTTTCTAGTCTTGATAAAATTCAAGAGCGTCTACACTGCCTTGTGGGTGATGAATTATTTTCCACCTTAAAATCCCTTTCCCACAATCGAAACGTTACTAGACTCTATCGCTATTTCCATGGAAAATCTTCTAATAAGTTATATTCCTTAGTTCCATTCAGTTTTAACATTCACAGCTAAGACCGGTTATGCCACACACATTGTAGTGAATAACCTCATATTCCGCCATATTCCGTCAGTGAGATGTAAGTTCCACTCGAGAAACTTCTTCCCATAAACCGCTATTTTATGGAACTGACTCCCAAGATGGTGCTTTCCTAGCCACTACAATCTTAACCTCTGCAAATCTTTGGTTAAACCGTTATTTTTCCCACATATCCCCATAAAATGCACTTCTTACTCTTACATCACATGCAACAATGTCCTTCAGTAACTCTCTAACTTGAGTGGCTCTTGGGCAATGTATAGGGTGAACATTAGCAACAATTGTTTTCTCTGTGATTTCATAGCACCTCATTTGTCTACAAAATCACAAAAAATGCTGTCTATAGAAGTTTCTGGTTGAAACATGAGGACAACTCGCCCGGCAAAACAACAACAATAATAATAATAGATAGATAGATAGATAGATAGATAGATAGATAGATAGATGTTGCAGCCACAGCCGACAAAAAAGTTTGAAAAATAAGAAAATACAAGAACCTCGGTCGAAATAGATATCAATAGAATGTGGCATCTCAAGACGTTGTTATTTCGGCTTTGGGAATTATATGAAAAGAAGTAGACAAATATGTGGAATAAATTCCTTGTAACCCTAAAATATGTAAAATACAAAAAAAATATTATACTTATGGGTACTTTTCACATTTTCACAGATGATGTCTCTGCATGTAGAGACGACAATTGCATATTTTTCTCTCTGTGATTGCATGGCACCTCATCTGTTTGAATCTCGTACGCCGTCTGAAGTGCCTATAAACCCATGGGCAAATGGCCCGAAATGAGAGACATCCATGGCACGCAAAACTGTTGTCTCTTGAAGATTCTAGTTGACATGTGAACAACTCGTACTACACAAAGCAATGATAAAACACAAAAACAACAATACTAGCAACAATAATAATAATAATAATAATAATAATAATAATTTTTTGTTTGGTTTTGTTTAGAAGCAGAGCAACCTATATGGGTGGTTTAATGCCGAAATCTAAATATTTTGTGCTCAATTTTTTTTTTTTGGTGTGGGAGGGGGATAATAATTGTTTTAGTGATACAAATCTTAGTAATTAACTCATAGATGGGAAAGAAGAGGTGAATTCATAACTTTCTCAAGGGTATTTGCGCGTAAGAGAATATAACTAACACATATGGAATTGGGACTAGGCTCTCCGATTAACAATTCCGAACCATTATCCATTACGCCACCAGCAAATCAAAGCTTACAGCGCCTGGTATTCGCAAGCGATTACCCATCTAGGTACTGACCAGACACGACCTTGCTTAACTTCGTACGAGAACCGGTGTTTCAACGTGATGTGGCCGTAAACCAATAATAACCGCATGAAATTACCAAAAATATAATAATGATGCGGAGTCGGTGTTTTTATAAATTTGATTGTTACCTTAACAGTTGAAGAGTCTGACGATGGCGGTGTTTGCAGAGACTCGAGAAGTTTAGAGTGTATTATATCCCCAAAGAGGACATTTCCTTTTATTTTTATCGACCCAGAACATGACCAATATTTAACGAGTATTTCACAGTATCCACAGGAGAATGGATAGTGGGTGTCAGTGAGTGCATCCGGATAAGCAAGCTTTTCTAAATAGAGTATGAACATTCTCCAGTAGTTGTCGCACAACTCGGAAAGTAAACATAGAGATTTAGAAGTCTTAATTCAATAACACCTACTTAATTCATTTCTCTTGCTTCGTGTCACCATTGGGGAGGACATATATAGAGGATCACTCACACAAAAGATGGGAATCCTAACACACATCCATACAGTCATTTACGCATAGATGCACACAGATATTTGTTAGAAAATATGAATTTCCACACATTTCAAATTTCTATGAGCACCCGTAGAGGATTTAATTTACTTTTCTTTACATTCAGCCTGCTCACTACTAAGCAACAAGAACATTTATTTTAGAGATTAAAATATTTGCGCTTCTGTTTTTCCATAAGGATAAAAGATAGAAACACTTTTGGTTTCCAATCTATAGATTATAGCTTTTATGAATGTAATGGTTAGCAAGCTTGTCTCGTTGTCTCAATTTCTACTGAGTAGTGAGTTCAGTCCTCATCAGTTGCTCATTCTGCCACATCTAAGATTCGCTTATTAAACAAGAGAATTATCAGGTTTACCAAAATGAAATTTAGGACGGCGTGCTTAAATTCAAATGATTTCTAATTTGCGTAAGCATATATTTTTTGATGTTTTTTTTTTTTTTTTTTTTTTGGTGCTACCACCTCGAGTCAGGGTCGACCTAGGAACAACAGCAATTAAGAGGGGATTCCACGCTCTTTAAAACTTCCATCCCCCCCCCCGCTCAGAGGCCTTGCTGCCGGATGTAGTTTATCGTTATACCCATGGCGTATTATCAATGTAAAGAAAATATATGCATTAAATATGTTAAGTATCACTTAATAGTAGAATATGTGCAAATAAAATGCATATATTTACTTTCTTACTTTAATCTAGGACTCGGGTAATCATCCGATAAGGGACTGAAGAGAACAGACAGCAAAGTGGAGGAGGTGTAATAATAATAATAATAATAATAATAATAATAATAAGCATTTTAAGAAACATGACAGCTAATTGATATGACTTGCCCAGAGGATTCCAATGTTTCTAAAAAAGAATTTAAAAAACTGTCAAATTATAAGGACATGCAAATAAATAAAATATGGAAAATTAAAATAAAAACATAATAGTAAATAGAACAAGCAAAACCAGCGCCAGAGTCACCATGGACGGTGAACCACTGGAGGAAGTGTCCAGCTTCAAATATTTGGGAACAACCCTGTCAAAAGATGGCACCTTCAACGCAGAAATCCGCACACGGGTCGCCACGGCTACAGCTGCCGTGGCCAGACTGGAAAGGATATGGAATAGCAATGTCAGCTTCCAGTTCAACCTCTACAAATCGCTGGTCGTATCTAGTCTCTTGCTCAGGTCCGAGACGTGGACACTCCTGGTTTAGGCGTTCGAGAACAAATGCTTGAGAAAGCTCTTCCGCATCTCTACCGGGGACACAAAACCAATGAGAGCAAAGTCAAAAGTCTCGTGGGCCAACAGGAATCTCTTCTCACCACTATTAAGCGTAGGAAGAGGTCATGGTTTGGCGATGTCACACGGCATAACAGCCTCTGAAAGGCCATCATGCAAGATTCTATTGAACGCGGAACGCAAGCGAGACGGCAACGCCAAAGCTAGTTAGACAATATCAAAGCGTGAACGGACATGACAATGCCAGGTCTCATGAGAGCCACCGCCAACAGATCCTCCTGGAGGAGGTTGTCTGTTTATTCTGTCCTTAGATCCCCCCTCCACCGTGACAATTGAAGCAGTCATGGGATGATGATGATGATGATGATGATGATGATGATGATGATGATGATGATGATGCATAGCTCAAAACTTTTGGCCACAACACAGAAAATTGAACCTCGACCATCTCTATTTTATCTTTATCTGCTGTCCTTGATGATTTATCTGCTATCCTTGATGCTAAACCTTCAAGAATAGATACAAATACAGTTTATCTGCCTACATATATTCATTATTTTTTCTCATAATTGTGTTGTTTTTATTAAGACTTTTAATAGCACGAATTGATAAAACACTGACTTGGTCTGTCAGTCCTACATTAAAAAAGAATATCGTGAAGATTAGAGAATGTCAAACACAACTGTTCCCCGATTACTTATTGTTCAGGTAATCCTGTCGTCGTTAAATATTTAGGTAGCGTACCTTGCCCGCGACCATCAATATAACCTTTAAACCCGGAAAACTCGGCTAATCATATGACAATACTACTGGTTATTGTACTTCAGTATTTTAAAAGAAGTCAAGCCCGGAGCTTAAATTCTATGAATAATAATAATAATAATAATAATAATAATAATAATAATAATAATAATAATAATAAATATAAAAAACAAGGAAATGAACTTATTTGAACTTACCTTAATGTATAACTGTTGAATGTACAAGAATTGTTAATAAACATTTATAAAGTGTATTCTCTTTCTTTTTGTGTGATGAGCATGCGCCAAGAGAAAACTTTAGACGTATTTTCTTTTTCAGAATGATTTTGTATGATGGCAATATTTGCTATGTTTCCATGAACTCTATGCACCCACCGTAAATCTGACGCCCGTGACCCTGTATTCTTTTCTTCTTTTTCTTACCATAATGGTGAGGAGACAATATAAAGTACAAACACCTTATAACAAAGAAAAAAAGGAGATGAAATTAATAACATCTAATTTGAAAAAAAAAAAATGATACGGGGGGAAATAAAAATATATTGTTAAGAAATAATAAATAAATTAGCAGCTGATCTCAAAAATAACCTACAATCTGTTAACTGTGGCAAGAAATGGCTTCTTAATTTTAATGTCCCCAAAATGAAACTGCTCTTTTTTAATCGACCGAGAGAACCTTATTGCCAGCATGGCCTATACTAACCCCCAAGGAGTGTTTCATTTCACCTTATGCTAACGTTTTCCGCTGACATCAAATGGAAAGATTATATTGAATAAATTGATGATTGCGTCCTAATACTCATTAAAAATTAAGTGACAATAATTATTAACATTTAAATGCCAATACACATTAAGTTTAAGTGTCAATACTCATTAAAAGGTAAGTCTCAATACTCATTAAAAATTAAGTGCCAATACACATTAAAGGTTAAGTCCTAATACTCATTACAGATTAAGTCCCAATACTCATGAAAAGTTAAATCTCAATACTCATTAAAAATTAAGTGCCAGTACACATTAAAGGTTAAGTCCTAATACTCATTAAAGGTTAAGTCATAATACTCATTAAAAGTTAAATCCCAATACTCATTAAAGGTTAAGAGTCAATACTCATTAAAGATTAAGTGCCAATACTCATTAAAGGTTAAGTCCCAATACTCATTAAGGGTAAAGTTCAGATACTCATTACAGATTAAGTCCCAATACTCGTCAAAGATTAAGTCCCAATACTCGTCAAAGATTAAGTGCCAATTCTCATTAAAGGTTAAATCTCAATACTCATTAAAAATTAAGTGCCAGTACACATTAAAGGTTAAGTCCCAACACTCATTAAAGAGTAAATCCTAATATTCATTAAAGTTTAAGTTCCAATACTCATTAAAGTTTAAGTTCCAATACTCATTAAAGAAAATTAGCCTTCTCACCTTTCATTTGTTTAAAATGGTTTAGAAAATGAAGAAAATCTATAATCTAAATAAAAGAATTAATGCGTGAGTATTTTCATATGTACATGTTGAAAAAAATGCTTATTTTTTCTGCATTATATTTTTCTACCACCTTTAACAAACTTGAACTCAAATCTCTATTTGTGTATCTGTTTACTCCTCCCTAATTTTACAATCTCTTTTTTTGCCCTCTACCCCCTCCCCATCTGGGTGCTTTCGTGGTGAAGCTCCTATTTATCAATGACTTTAACTCTTATTTCAAATCCCACTGGAATCTGTCTGCTCGGTGAGGAGTTTATTTGATTTGTTCGGCCCTAACGTTGAAAAAAACGGTCTTGGGGGCTTTGATCCGTCGCAAACATTCAGTGAACAAACAATGAAGAGCTTATATAACATCATCTCAGTAAACACTGTATCTTGGTTTGTATAAACGGTTACTGAGTTGAATTATGTGGCTGTGTAGAGTTTCGTGAGCTGGAACTCGGACGACAGACAAGATGCAAATTCATGCCCAGCGGATCAAATCGTTATTTTCAGTTCATTTTCTCACGTTAGATACTTTCCATTCCAGTGTGTGTTAGAGAGAAAGAGAGAGAGAGAGAAAGAGAGAGAAAGAAGTTTGCAAAACAAATTGTGGGGCGTTTTCAAATACTCTAACAACTTTTCCCTTTTTCAAATTTTTGAATTTTATTCAGTAATTTTTATGTATCTCATATTTTCTAATCTAATTTTTCCTTAAACATACATTCTTATATTTCAGCTGTAACATAAACAACATTATATTTTTCTTCTTTTATGGACTGTTTCCCTTCAGAAATGATGCTATCATGGCTCTCCACAATCGCCTGTTTTTTTTTTTAAATTTTAACCTTTGCCATTCGTTTTTGTCCTTGTTGCAGCATCCGTTACTTTTTTAAATATGTTACTCACTATTTACCTCTTTTTCGCTCGTCTTCAGTATGTCCTGTAAGTGTTAAATTCTTCATGTCTTCTTTCCTCACTCTCTTCTCTAGAATTTTCAACTGTCTTTCTGATTGTAACTATAATCAAACATTTCCACTTATAAACTGACGTTTCATTAAATAGCCTCATCATGTCAGCACAAAGGGTAACATCAATACTATTTAATTTTCTATTTATGGTTTGATGACGGAACAGTGCATTAAAAATAATGTATGTAATGTTGTGAATATCAATATTTAAATTTTGAAACTATCAAACAGCACCTGATGTTTGCATCATGCATGAAATCTATATTTATTATTAATATACATTTTATCTCTGTTATTACACATCGAGCATTGTTTTATTTGCACCAGTACTCAGTACAGCAAAACATTATATATATATATATATATATATATATATATATATATATATATATATATATAAAAAGTGAACATAAAATCAACACTTAGAAGGCGACAGTCTGTTTCATGTATATGCAATCGTCAGGCCACGCGTGGCCTGACGATTGCATATAGCATGAAACAGACTGTCGCCTCTAAGTGTTGACTTATGTTCACTTTTATATTTACACACGCTCTATCTCTGATATTGAGCACTTTATTCCATAAATATAGCACACCTTAAGACTATATTTCTTTATATATATATATATATATATATATATATATATATATATATATATATAGTTTCGACCACGGCTTGAAGCAATCGGACGTCTAGCCACACTGAAGAGCTATGATGCAACGAAACATTCTGTCTGTGGGTGCCAATATATGTGCTTTCGGGAAATCCGGTTGAGCTCTCTTGAGAAAAATGTAATTTTAAAAACAGTCGCTCCTAATGCTATTAACAGATTGCTCCTCAACTGAATTGAGCTCTCTGACGTATCTCAGGGAAATTCGATTGAGGTCTCTTGAGAAAAAGATAACTTTAAAAACAATGGCTCCTACTGCTATTAAATCAACTGAATTGAGCACTCCTTGCGCATTTCGTATAGAAAACGTTAAAATTTCCCTTTCTCTCTGCCGTGCGAAGGTAGGATCTCTGACTGATGCCAAATCGGTCAGGTTTCGCTTCCAGCTTGAAACAATCGGATGTCTAGCCACACCGAAGAGCTGTAATACAGCGAAACAGTCTGTCTGTGGATGATAATATATATATATACATATATATATGTGTGTTGGGCACCTCGGCGTGGTGAAATGGTTAGCAAGCTTGGCTTGCTAGATCAGTTACGACTGAAAAGTGAGTCCGATTCTCACTGGATTCCCCATACTTTCGGCCTTGTGCCACATCTAAGCTACGCTTGGAAAATTTCTTGGGCGCCTCGAGGTGGTGTAACGGTTAAAAAGCTTGTCTCGCTATAACAATTACGACTGAGTAGTGAGTTTGATCCTCACTGGCTGCCCCATACTTTCGGCTTTGTGCTACATCTAAGCTACGCTTAGAAAATCACTATTTTGGACACCTCGAGGTGGTGTAATGGTTAGCAAGCTTGTCTCGCTGGAACTATTGCGACTGAGTAGTGAGTTCGATCCTCACTGGGTGCCCCATACTTTCGGCCTTGTGCCACATCTGAGCTACGCTTGAAAATTCACTATATATATATATATATATATATATATGTGTGTGTGTGTGCGCGTGTGTAAGCAAAAACTTCAAGTTCTCGAGGAATTTATATCAAAAGCAGCCAGACAACACAGATTTATTACGAGTACTGTAACAATGTTTTAAGATGCATTTGAGTTGATTAACATTTAACACCATGTTACAATTTACCATCACTGATTAACCATCTTGTATTGGGAACGCTTGTTTACAAAACATCGTAGACGCAACGATTAATTTTAAAATAATTTTAATTATAACAGAACGCGTTTACAAGATCGCGTGTTTATAAAAATCGCCACCATATCGATTACAATTGCATTAAGTTTATCTTCGCAATTCACCACTGAAGACGATATCGGAGGAGATCGAAAGTACTTGGCTTATCAAGAACTACGGCGCCTGACTTGGCGAGTTTCAACTTAACATCAAGAAGATAATTAGGGAACTAGAACAGATTATTGTAAAAAATAAAAGGACTACATTGACGCCTGACACTTCTAAACCAGCATGAGTAACTTAAAAAGAAAACGAACATATTTCTATTTATTGATATAAATTTAACACACCTATTTGAAAGAATTCAAAACAAATAGATGAATTATGAGGAAAGGCATTTAATTCATAAAAACACTTAAAGATAGAAGGGAAGGGCCGAAAGAAAAAAAAAGATTTCGACTATCTTCCAACACACAAAACCTTATGTGCTAAATAACGCAATCGTATATTGAGGTTAATAGTATTATATACTAGCTTAAAAGCTGCACTCCGTGTAGACTTTTAAGGTGCTCCTGCTCTAGTACAGCTGTGAAAACATCAATAATTTTGAAGACATAACTATGAATTTCTCAATTCACTTCATGAAAAACATCACTTTAACTCTGATTCGGTCTATAAGTTTAATTCCGGTCAAAACAAAGATTTGGGCCGAAAATCCAATTTAGGTCGATATTCCGATTTGGGACGAAACTCCGATTTAGTCCAAAATCCCAATTCAGGCCGAAAACTGAGTTCTTCAAATCACAAGTTCCGTGGAACTTGAATTGAGTTGAGTTCTTCAAAATACAAATCCTACTAAACTTCAAAATCTCACGTCACAAAACTTCTCACTTTAACTCTGATTCCTTGGCATTTTGAGGAAATAAAATTGAGTTCCTCAATTCACAAAGTTTTTGAAGACATTTGAAACTGAATTTAAAATAAAAATTTTAAATTCACAAAGTTTTTTGTTGCTTTAAACTCAATATAAATGAAAAACTTTTTAAATCACTAATTTTATTCAGTTATTTTAAAATTTGAATTTTAAATTGTTCCCTTCTCATCAAGACACAAATCTAAATGCTGGATGTTCAAGCACCAAATGAAGAGCTGATTCCATACATGATCCAGATGGTCCAAACTTTACTACCTCAAAATACTCATCTCTTTGTAAAAGTTACTTTTGTTTTATATCATTCAATCTTTCAGTGGCCACCCTGTATTTTGATCGCTAAATATTCGCCAAAAGATTGTAAATTGAATCTACATTAAAAAAAATAATAATAATATATAAATATAATGACCAATTTTTGTAACAGAGAAACGGGTCAGTCCGATAAAAGATTCCGAGTTGGTTGTATGTGGTTCTGTAAGCACCAGCAGTTGATTTGTTTCCCAACAGCCCATTGTAGAAGAGGATGCAACTCCTGATGAAGGAGTTGCACCCTCTTCCACATTACAGCACCACATGCAACCAATTCGGAGTCTTTTATCAAGCTGACTCGATTCTCTGTTATAATCTTTTACAAAAAATAAAAACTGCTTACGGCCATATCACGTTAAAATACCGGTTCTCGTACGATCGCTGATGTGAAGCAATGTCGAGCCTGGTAAGTAACTAGATGGGTGACCGCTTAGGAATATCAAATGCTTTAATCTTGTGTTCGATATATTCATTTGCGCACAGATACCTTTGGGGAAAGCTATGAGTCCACTTCTTCTTAATGCTGTGGGTTAATTAATAGGACTTGTGTGAGTAAATGTTTATTATCTCCAAAATGCCTTACAATCTAAAAATATGTCTCTTTAAATAAGCATTGATAAGCCATAAAAATGTACATGCTACTAACTTGTAAGTGTATGTATATTTTTCATGAACGCTATGGTGTCATTGTTACGTCAGTGAATAAGTTTTCGGATCATTTGAATATGGAATCAATTTAAATATTGATAACTCTACGAAGCAGTTCGTAACTCTCCGTAAATCTATGTTTGGGATCGTCAAAATTTATGGGAAAAGCATTAAATAGAACACATTTATCTCTGTGATTCTCTGTTCAAGCGCAACAAAAACAATCCACTTTTTAATCATGCAACAAAAAATGAATTGCTTTCAACAATGCAGAACGAAAAAAGATCTATCATTACTACTCCCAAAAAAGGTGATGTTGTAAATCTGGTGGTATCGGAAGAGAATATTATTACAACCTTCTTCCCTCAAATCAGACCTTGATTTCAGACACTCTTCCCAATTGGACCGATTAAAGGCGTCAGTCGATGAAAAACATCTTGAAATGGCCGATCGGAAGGGCGTCGTCTTCCATTAGGCCAAAGCCAGATCACACGACTTACTTACAGACACGACCCGGCAGAAACTAATACAGCTTAGATCAGTTCCTTACCCAGAAATATATCAAGCCCAAGAACTATAGAATCATGAAGCTGTCTCAAAGATGGCGAATGACAGTGGAACAGAATGACATATATGGGATTGAATAGATGTACAAATATCAAAATATTTCTCTGAAATTCACTTAAAAATGCTACGTATTTTTCTGACTCAATAAAATGAATGTAATTTGAACCAAAATCCTTTTTACAAACCGCCATAAATACCAATACATTTGAATGTTGCATGTGCATTCACCATTTCGATAAAATCTATAAAACATGCAAATGATATCAATGAAAACTTATAAAGAGTGCTGACAATTTTAAAAAAGAAAAATAGCATTAAGTTGCCAGGTAGGAAATTTTCAGTATAAACACGGCAGTCCACCTGTCTGCACAGGGGATATGGTCCCACGTCACTAGCGGATGCCTGAAAACATGGATCAAATATCTATCTATCTATCGATACTTGCATATGGTTAAGTTTCATTAATAAATTACCGTATATACTCGCGCATCATGTGACTTTTGAAGACTTAATTTTGAAGCTAATTTTAAGAGGGTCGCATCATACACGATATAAAATTAGCGGAGGTACTGCCGAACCTGACTACACCGTTGACCAAACTATATATCTATTTACTCTCGTCAAATTAGCTTCAAAATTAAGTCTTCAATAGTCATGATACGCGAGTATATACGGTAAGGACAATAAGTGATTTAAAACAATGAATAATAAATAAATAATAATTGCAATATACATCGATAAAAGTTATGTGACAGAAGAGTTGTTCTTATCGTAAAACTTAGCAAACTCTTCTTAAATATTAAATCAAAAGCAGTCAACTATTCACTTAAAGGAAACACCACGGTTTCTCTCTCAAAATTACTAACATCACTATCCTTTCCTTTGGTTCCATTAGGAAATACACGTTATGCATTGCTTATTTTTGCATTTGACCGCTAAGAACTGAAGACCTATTTAGTAAAACAGTTTATAGAAGATTTCATTGTCACTGCTTATAGCTAACTGTTAATACTGCTAAGTGAAACATTTATAGAAAGGATCGTTGTGACTGCTTATAGTTCACTGTTAATGCCCGAAACACTGCTAGGTGAAACCGTTTATAGAAGGAATCGTTGTGACTGCATATAGTTGACTGTTCATACCTGAAATACTGCTAAGTGAAACTGTTTAGAAAAGGTATCATTGTGAATGTACATAGTTGACTATTAATATCTGAAGCAATGCTAAGCGGAGTGGTTTATAAAAGGTATCATTGTGATTACATTTTTATACTCATGTTCAGCTAATATAATGCAAAAGATCCAATCAAGTTAAAGAGTTACTAAATGAAGCCTTTGTAAGGGCGTAAGAGGGGGAGGTCAAAATGCATTTTATAATTATCATCCTTTCGATATTCTGTCCCACAACGTAACAGTTCTGGAGATGAAGCTGTCTGAGTGGAACTCACTGATCATCGTTGCGAAGTTTGGAACTGGTAGAACTAAGGAATGTAGCTCGTGTGAACTTGGTTGACCGTTGTTAACTGAAGCAATGCTTGGAGAAATTGTGTATAAAAACATCACTGTGCTTACTTAGCGAACATAACCATGGAACAGTGGCTATCATGCTAGTTACATAGTTTGATTGATTGATATGTTTGTTTATCGGCATATCAACTCCATATGGGTCATTTAATGCCGAAATTTAATTTTCTAGGGAGCTTTGAACTAATAAAAATAATATATGTTATTCTGCTTTCACAATTGAGTACATGGTAGATGATACTCAGCTTTTGTGCATATACACGTTTGTGTGGACATAATTATTAGAGGCAGTGATATGCGTGTTTTATGTTATAGATTTGTTGAGGTTATATTTTGGCATACAGTTTTTTTAGGAATTGTAGGATATTATATGGATTAATGCATTGATAATTCTACTATAAATTCGTATTGTTGGTAATTTAACTATAAATATGTATTGTTGGTATTTTTTATATAAAAATGTATTTTTATACTTTGATAAAGTTTTGTTTTTGTTTGAGGGTTCACTATCTACCCGTAGCTGGGACTCTAACAGCTGTTGCCACCCCTGATAAGGGTGGACCTGGGAACAACAGCTCCTCAAAACCTCCAATCTCTTCAAAAGAGGCCTTGCTGCTGGATGTAGTTTATCGTCATACCCAGGAGTTAGTCACGTAGATTCTTATGACTATAATGTAGTGACCGTCTTACTGAATGTCTTATGACCTTGTGTCGAACTAATCTAGGCTATAACGTCACCTGAGTTAAACTAATAGTCAGAAAATTAGCCTAGCACAGGGGAGTAATGGATAGCGGCTCGGATTGAGGAATCAGAGAGCTGAGTTCAAAATCCAGTACGATCCATTATATTCACTTAGGTGCCTTGAGAAAGGTATACATCCTCTTCTTCTCCCCCAAGCTATGGCGGGAGTGGGAAAAGAAGAGGATTGATAGGAAAAGGAAAAACTCTGAATTAAAAATTGGCCTCGGCTCCGTCAGGCTATGTGGCTCTCTTCTCGTTCGTTAACCTATTCATGATGACGGTCGTTTTCGAGTATAGAATCCAGAGGTTAGCAGTGAATATTTCGAAGACAGTAGGAAAGCGTTGTTCAGGTTAGCAGTGGATATTTTGGTAAAAAGTAGCAGAGCATAGTTCGTCCTTCTGGTTCTCTTCGCCTGACAAGCTGGACTGGACATTCGGGTAGAGTGAACAAAATGGCCGCTTTTATACACGACGGATTGAATGTTCTACGGCTTCTGATTGGTTAACCTTCTATTGGTAGACTATAAAGTAAGTTAAGTCATCTGATCTAACTCACTAGTACATATATACACAAAAAACTGTAACACTTCACTCGTCCGTAGTTATGCTAGCAAATAAATCACTAATGTAACGAGTTTTATTCCAATGTTTGCTCCTATACTGAGGTTGCTTGGCTGTATAAATGTGTGAGAGAACTGAATTTATCTTTTAATTCTGTTTTGAAATCCATCAGTGGACCCGGTTGTGGCTTCGTAAACCAAATCTGAACGCTCAGAGTGTGGAGAAGTTGAGATACAGTGGTTATGACCAATGAAGATGTTACACGTATTGATTTTTATTTTTACACATGTCTTTTCAAAGCTCGCAAATCTTCGCTGAATAATGGCACGCCAATATGATCGGTCGGAAGCTCACTCCGTTTATTTGGCGTGCCATTTCTTTATTTGGACTTGATATATTCTGCCACATACATACGCAACTCTCCATACAACATGCATCTAGGAATGCGATTTTGTTCCATGCGGTTAACGTAGCCAAGCCATCGAACTTCTTATTTGATGATCATTGATTCGATGCTGATCGAGTTCCCAGTATCCAAAATTTCAAGTTTGGTGATAAGATCCATTAATGTGATTCCAAATATGGAACGAAAAGCGAACATGTTAAACATTTCCAATTTCTCGATGTGCATGAGATTCAAGATCCACTTTTCGCATCCGTAGAGGAGAGAAACAATTACCATTATATTGTACCCTTTTAGTTTCGTTGACAGGTATGTATTGCTCCTATATTACGATTTCAGATAAAATTTACGTATAAAATGTTTGTGATAAGATACAATTGAATTTAGAATACCACCCATTCTGCTATCAGGAAAAATCCTCACACATTGTTCAATATCTCTCATCTATTATAAACAATAAGCTAAATTCATCGAACTGAAAATAGAATAAAACCCGTGAGTCTATACACAATAGAAACAAAAATGCAAGCGCATTAATAGAATTGTTCATTCGTTCGTTGTTCAGTGATAAACTTTCAAATTTAAGTCTATAAACTGGTTATATTTTATTCTCAGTTAACGAAAACTGGATACACATGCACTGCCCGGCTTGTCTACAGCACATCATTTTGTAAACACTGTCCAACATCCCTCCCAGTAAAACCGCAGAGATAGTTAACCAATCAGAAA
Source organism: Acanthosepion pharaonis (assembly GCA_903632075.3). Taxonomy (NCBI): domain Eukaryota; kingdom Metazoa; phylum Mollusca; class Cephalopoda; order Sepiida; family Sepiidae; genus Acanthosepion; species Acanthosepion pharaonis. The sequence continues at coordinate 947,679 of CAHIKZ030000668.1, read as the reverse complement.
GCGCCGTGAGCACGCATTACAAACATGGGCGCAACACATGCCGGTGATTGTTTCAACATTACATGGTAAGAGGAAAATCTCGAACAGAGTGGTCAGAAGCAGGCGGATAATACACGGAGTTTACAGGAGATTTAGATATTATAAACCAGCAGTGATTAAAAAGTGAAAGATCAATAGAGAATAACACTTCAGGTAAGCAATCATTACTTAATCAGATTCATAAAATCTAATTATAATTTACCATGGTAAATATATATATATTTATATATATTTATATACATATATATATATATATTTATATACATATATATATATATTGAGAACTTTCTATAAGCACACATACATGCACGCACGCACATATATATATATATGTTCGTGTGTGTGTGTGTTTATGTGTGTGTGTGATTATGTGTGTGTGTGGAGGATGCATTTAGGAAGCAAGAATACTTCAAATATGTTTTGTTGAATAATTTCAAATATTGCTACCTTCGTTTGCAAGGATTTCATTTTCAATGTTTGAAATAATTCTTTCTACTTAAATACATATTGTTTAAATTATATAACCCTGCGGAGAAGAAGAAGGACACTAAAACCATGAAAAAAACGAAATCATTGAATATGAATGTAGTAACATTCGAAAGTATTCAACAAAATACACACGAATAAATACATACATATGTGTGCGTGTGTGTGTGCGTGTGTGTGAATAAAAAAACAAGAGGAAAACTATTCTTAGTCGACGCATTTCGTCCTCTGATGTATTTTAAAGTCCCTCAGAGGACGAAACGCGTCGGCTAAGAATAGTTGTTCCTCTCGCCTTTTTCATTTTATTCCTTTACTGATACACTCTATCTGAAAATAATTTACATACACATACCTACACCCACGCACACAGACACCCATATATATATATATATATATATATATATATATATATATATATATATATACATGGTGTAATGTTGCCATATCTGGGCTGTAGCTGCCTAATCGTCACATCCCAGCCTTGGTAGAGTACAAAAGCGTCTATGCGACCTTGTGGGCAGTTAACTATTTTTCACAATACAGCTTCTTTCTCATAGACGAAAACTCGAAAGTCTTTTGGTATTCTACCTATTTCGATGGAAAATGTTCCGACGAGATACATTTATCAGTTCTCCCCAGTTTAGACCTTCACAGCAATGCCACATACTTGGTGGGGGACCATCCCCATTCATTTTGCATCCCATTATTTAAAAACAAATTCCTCTGAGACAGCTTCTTCCAAAGGAGATAACTTTCTCGATCACTCCGAACTTAACCTCTTCAAGTGTAGGCGCCGACATACTATGCACCTCTTGCATTTTATTTTCATACAACAGCCTCATCGATTGGCACACTGACATTGTATTTGGTGAAATTATTTTTTAAAAGATGAATACAGCATACAGCAGACACACACACACACACATACATATATATATATATATATATATATATATATATATATATATATATATATGAGGGGGGTTTAGTTGTTATTATCTACTTAATCCATAAAGTGGAATGGAATTTAGGAAAATGGTGGGAAGAACGTTCATTTTATATGCCAAACAATGACGTCAGTCGAGAATAACAGAATATCTTGTAGCGCTGGTACTTGTGACAGACACAAGAATCTACATCTAACTAAAACTATATCTCTAAAAAGACAATAGGAATAAAAACATTTGTAAAACTTATTTTAGCCGATGCATTGCGTGCTATTATTGACTTTATGAAGACAAAGTCCATCAGAGGTCTAAACGCGTCATCTTAAATGAGTTTTCTTTTCGTCTTTACTATATATATATATATATATATATATATATATATATATATATATATATATATATATATATATATATATTTTCAAGACATTTTTTATGTTTATACGTTTTTTTATAGATACAAATATTTGAGTAAATGCTCTGTTTATAATAAACAGTATTAACGACATATACCGGCCGGAATGTCCGAGAAATTTTCATAGAAAATATGCGTCCTCCGACAGTAATCGAACCTGTATCCTACACGGAACGTCACACAGCCTGACGTGCTTTACCGATTTAGGGACTGAGTACTTCTTTTGCTAGATCAATTACAACTGAGTAGTGAGTTCGATTCTCAGTGGGTGCTCCATACTTCCGGTATTGTGCCACAAATAAGCTACGCTTAGTAGATCATTATATGACTTGAGTACTGTTGATCTACCACTAATTTTAGCACTTCTACAAGTATTCATCTCTATATAACCATTTACTGTAATCCAACCTGTATGTGTAATCCGACCAGTATATTTAATCCGGCCTGTACGTTTAATCCAACCTGTATGTTTAATCTTGAGTAAATTACGGTATTTATTCAGTCGGTGTTGCAATTTTTGTTCTCAGTGATTTTAAATGGAATTTTTTTATTGTCTTTTTTTAGAGTAAGGTTCGCCAATTATAAGGCCTGAGGGCCACTCGAGTTAGAAGGTTACATTAAGAGGCAGTTTACATGGATAGAGGAAGAAGATAATGGTTAACCCTAGATTTCAACAGATTAAGATTGTAGTGATCGGGGAAACATCCTTAAGTATTGCGGATTTTATGACAGATTCTTCAACAAAACGAATTTTCTATACTGAATTAAAAATTATTAAACAGAAAATCATTAATAATGACTTTCCTAATTGCGTTGTTGATGAACAAATTAGACAATATATTAGGATTATAAGCATGAATAAAATGAGTACATTATCAAATACCTCTAAACATATCAAATTACTATACAGTAATCAAATGTATTCTAATTATAAGCTATAAAGACTCATAAACAGTAATGTATCCCCACTGAGTCAAGTAAAAAGGTGAGGTTAGTTGTATACTATACTAAATTTAAGACAATCAATCTAGTTGCCAAAAACAATTCTTCTCCGTCAACCAGCATCCTACCAAAATCCAGCATTGTATATCAATTTAGATGACCTTTAGGAGATTGCATCTCTGATAAAAATGTTAATACATATGTTGGTTTTGCAACGACGATGGAAGGACTACATTTCAACATGGATGGTTCAATCTTACAGCATTTAAAGGAACACTCATGCCCACATTCACAGTTTAGACAAATATTAGTTAAAAATACAACTATATTACACCAAAATAACAATAAGCAAAAAGTTAAAATCCTAGAAGCGCTTTATATAAGTCAACTATGAATATAGCAATACAGTTCCTAAATGTTTGTATCAGCAAGGTTCATATATATATATATATATATATATATATATATATATATATATATATATAAATATAAATTAGGATATACAAAATCTATTGCCTACCTTTTAACGGAAACAAGATCTCGTGAATTTGAAATTGATATAGAATGATAAAAACGCAGTAAACAGAACAGTAAAAATGTTTTGAATTTGCAGAAATACGTATACACATATACAGACAATTTAACCTCCTGAAGATGGTCTCAGATGAGACTGAAACTACTTGGGAAAATAAAAAGTATTTGAAAGAAAATTTTGGTATTTTTCTTAATCAATTTTCTAAGGTTACCAAGAAACTGATTCGTGGACAAAAATAAACAGACATAGTATGTCTAAACTATTTAACCAAACCTGTGTGTGCGTGTATATATATATATATATATATATATATATATATATATATATATATATATAATATTGTTTGATAATTAGTATGGATATTTCCAAAGAGGATATAAATGCAAAGAGAGCTCAATGTAAGAACAGAGCAAATAATAATGATGAAAGCGGATACTTTAGAAATCCATGGTAATATTTTATTTCGCGAAACCAAATAATTGATCTCGTCTCATCAGATCAAACTATTTTATATCAATAAACGAATTTTAAATTTATCCAGGCACAAGCGAAAATTAACAACGTTTTTTTAAAGAATAAGATATAGATTTTAAAGTTTTAATATGGTGGAAGAGAAAGAGGGAGAAAGGGGGAAATTATGGAAATATAAGTTTATATAGATGGTGGAAGGAGAATAAGATGGGAAAATATATATTTTAAAATAGGTTTTAATATGGGGGAATGGGAAGAGAGAGAAAGGGGAGAAAGAGATGGAGATATATGTCTAGAGAGAGAGAGAGAGAGAGATTGGGGAGGGAGAGTAAGATATTGAAAGGAAGGGAATTCGCATAGAAAATGCCGACAGGCTGACCTCTTTTTACCGGATGTGACAAGCAAAAAGAGAGAATATATTCAAAAGAGACATAAGAAGAGAGGAAAGAAAGAAAAATAAAGAAAAAGAAAAAGAAAAGGGGTGATAACAGAGACTAAACTTTACAAAAGGTACAAATTCAGAAGTTGTCTATTTAATTAATGTAGTGAGTTCCGTTGTAATTTCTAAAAGACTTAGGTGATGATGAAAATAAATTAATAATAAAAAATTAAAATGAAAAACAATTTTTAACAAAGATTATTTCTATAAAAGAACCTTGTTCCAAAAAAATCATGTTCAAAAATATATATAAAAAATATATGAAAAAGTTTATTTTTAAACAAATTAAATATATTGATAAGAAAAGGAACACTTTAAGTGAATAAAAATATAAAATTATAGACATACATATCCATATACATCCACATCCATGCCCATACATAAAAATATAAAATTATGAAGATGCATACATATTCATACATACATATACACATATCCATACATACACAACATATTTGTATATGCATATACAAATATACAACAAAGGAAATATACATAAGTACATATGCATACTCATACATACACATATATAAGTATACTTTTATATATATAAAAGGAAAAAGGATATATATATATATATATATATATATATAGCGAGAGACAGAGATAGATAAATAACAAAAAATCTATTAGAGATATAACACTTAAAATTAATCCATAAATTACGGTTATAAATGGTGTAGGGAAGAAAAGCATATGAAGGATCATATATAAACACTATGAATGTATGTATTCATACATGTTAGCATCATACAAAACATCCAATGTTTCAAGAGTAAAAGTCACCAAAATAGATGTTATTCGAAAATTCTGAAACGTTTTTTATGTCTACACTTGAAGACAAGTTCACTGCGTTGGTTTAGTAACTCATCAGTGTTTTTATATTCAATTATAATAAACTTTTCTTTGATGCAAAGGTTGCATCTGTCTCTGAAGTTGTTGGGAGTTTGAGATTTACAGATAATTCTCTAGTTTATTTGCGGGGTGAAGCTTCAGTGTTTGAGATTCCAGTAATGCTTAGATAGAGCTGGCTGGTATCTCAAAGATACCAAAGAATGAATGCCGGTGGTTGTAAAAACGTTGTTTCCAACATCCAGCTGTAATTCCTATATAATTTTTTTTTTCTGGTTGGTATTTTCATTGTGGGAACTAATTATTTTTTCTATGTTACTAACACAGAAGTAACTAATTTTTAAAGTTTTCATATTGAAAATTTTCTTTAAAGGATTGCTATTATTGAAAGATTGTCTATTAGATTTAAGAAATATTTGCCGATATTAATACTAAATAACTTACAGAAAAGTGGGTTAACCCATATTGCCTACCTTTTTTTCTCTTTTTGGATTTATTAGTTGTATTATTTTTCAAATCTTCTTGGTAGCTTAATACTAGTTTAAAATTACTTTTTTGATGGCTTCATGATAAGTGAATTTATTTTCATTTATTTTATTCACTTAAAGTGTTCCTTTTCTTATCAATAAATTAATTGTTTTTTAAATAATCTTTTTCATATATTTTTTTATATATATTTTTGAAGATATTTTTGGAAAAATGTTATTTTATAGAAGTAAACTTTGTTAAAAAAAAAAAAGAAACGAAGCGTCTTTTCAAATACGGATATTCACTCCAAATTTATTTTAAAGTAATAACAATGTATATGAAGTGATCCTGAAATGCTCACAGGTTAGTCAAGAAACACTGCCCTACAAAACATTCTGATGTTTTGTCAAATTATTGGAAGTGAATCACGTCGATAACTTTTCATTACTTATGCGCATGCGTGTTTGTATATATATATATATATATATATATATATATATATATATATATATATATATATTATCCTCACCGCTTGCACGACCCGGAGGTGAGGGATAATATGCATATTTATTAATATATATACTTTGTTGTATTACATCGAACATTTTTTTTATTAACACCAGCACTATACATCCGATATAGATATATATATATATATCCGATGCAGTGTTTGTTTCATGTCCTCTCTTTTTAAATCTACAAATGCTCTATCCCTGTTACTCTTCCGTCATAAATATGACAGACTTTAACACAATAGATTTACTTATATATATATATACAATTTTGAAATATATTAACAAATGTTATTTCTAGCATTGCATGTTCGCATTAGATGTCTTGGGGCAATCGGTAAAAACTGAATATAAAATTGCAATTATCTGGACAATCTCAATCTTTCCTCCAGTCATGAATTTGTACACTCTCGATCCTGGTATTTTCAACAAACTTCCTAGTGCCTTTATTATTATAGGCACTACTGTAAACTTAATGCCCTTCACTATTTCACAAAGGCGTGATCCTGATATTTTGTAAATTATTCTCTTTCTTTCGTCTTCTCGTCCCTTGAAAAACCTTATTTTCGTCATTTACAATTATCAAATCGTATCAAAAGACATGATACTTTGATGAAGTGGCCGGTTTGGATTTTAAAGTTTTTGAGTTTAATTAATTTTTTTCTCATCGCCTGGTTTTTGTTGATGCCACTTGTTTATATTGTCGGGTTTATTTGCACAGTTCTCAGTATTTAGCTGTTCCTATTCTTACGAGTTTTCGTTTAAGTTCCTTTCCAACAAGCTTACTACATGCTTTTCTTTTATCCACAACATTCCAGTTTCTATGCTAATCATTGCTGCTTGTTTGAAACCAAAATAAAGTGTAGCACTAATAGCAAACTTTATGCGTCGTATCGCTTCAGGAACTGGGCGATCACGGCTCTCCACAATTTCCTGTCTTTCGTGGCTGGTAAGAAATTTTATTTTTCTGTTATTTCCCTAAAACTTATTCGGCCATTCATTTACTCAGTATATTATACGTTGCTTCCTTCTCCTTTTCAAGCTTTCCTTTGAGTAGCAGATTATCCAAGCCCTCTTTCCTCATTATGTGCCCTAGAAATGTCAAGTGTCCCCTCCTGATGTTAAGTTTTCTTTTTGTTTCCATTTCATCTAAAATTTTGTCGTTGCTCACATGTTCGGGACGCGGTATCGTCAGCAAGCTTGGTTCTTCATTTTTGAAGAGATTGTTCAGAAACTTGAGATATCACAAAAAAACTAGAAATAAAAATAAATGTTAAATTAAATCTCTTATTTTTACGCGCGTAGGTAGTTTGAGATTCAAAAAATAGTATCTTAAAAATCTAAGGGAGCAGCTCAAGTATCTCTGAAAACAATAATGGAATACAAACAAAACTTCCGAGAAATGTTTTTAACCTTTGTATACGACTGGAACTTAGTTTCATAACCACGCCCATTTTTTTTTAATTATTCCAAGTCAAAAAGGCCCTCACCTGCAACCATATCAAATCAAAATGACTGAATGCTCGTGTACAATGTTCCTTTAACTTCTGGGCGGAACTAAATATGGATTTCTAATGATTCGATGAATACTGAATTTTCCATGTTGACATTGTATTTGGATGGGGAACGCAGTCTTTTCACTGTGAATGGGACTCAGCGCCGTTGTCTGAATGCAGTCAGACTTTGTCAATAAAATTACTTGTAGGTAATGGACAGGACTAACAAGTCGTGTAAGGTCAATGGGTTTTATTTCGTTTTATTTTTTTTTAAATATATACGAATGTGGGTAAGTTTTGTGTGTGGCTGTAAGGTAAGAGTGTATCTGTATGTAATTCGTTTATGTCTGTGGATGCAGGTGTTCCTATGTACAGATGTGTATGCGAAATTAGGTTTTGAACGTGCGTACATTTTGTATAAAATGATTTAGTCTTATCAAGAATAAGTTTATGTGTGCATGTGTCTACGCAAGCGCAGTTGTTCCGATATACAACTAAATATATGTTAATGAGAATCCACACACGTTTTAAAAGATATATTTGTGCTTGAGTATAGGTTACCAATAAAGAAGGCATATTCACTTTATTTATAATCATGGATTTGCGTGCGTGCGTGTGTATATGTGTATGTGCTGTTCATATGTGATGTTGTATGATGTACTTTGGGAAATTTTTGTGTATGAAAATGCGTTACTGTTACTAAGTGCTGAGTGGCTAGAGTTACCTTTATGTAAAATTCAATTTCATATGTTGGCAAAAAGAAATACAGGCATCCCTCGACTAATGTTTTCTCAATTAGTGCGCTAACTTTTTTATATAACAGAATTTGATCAGTGCATACATACTTCACTGAGTATTCTAGTCAATCACAATCACGACCCATTTATTCAATACAATATGTTCAATCACCACAAGAACTTGGACATCATCTCTCAGTCCTACATATACCATAATGCTACATATTCACAAAATAATTTTCTAAGAGGAGCTTAGATGTGGCACAAAGCCGAAAGTATGGGGAACTCAGTGAGAATCGAACTCACTGTTCCTTCGTAACTGGCCCAGCGAGACAAGCTTGCTAACCATTACGTCACGTCGAAATGCTAAAACGATTTTCTAAGCGTAACCTAGGTATGACACTCGGCCGAAAGTGTGGAGCACACAGTGAGGATCGAACTCACCATCTAGTCGTAAATAGAACTAGCGAGGCAAGGTTGCTAACCATTACACCATGCCGAAGTGCCCGAAATACTAATAGGAATGACTGCAAAAATACTTTGCCTGTCCGATTTTATAGGCATGTTGGGATTTTTTCCAAGCAAATAAAATAGTCTGGTCCTCCGTTTCATCTGCATCTTGTTTTAATGTCAGAACGCTATGTTGACTTGTCCGAACCTGCTCTTGGGATTCAACCCCAATTCTTGGTTTGTGAACTTTTTGCCATTACAGTTGCTTTGCCTTATTACTGTTAATTTGACTTGCATATATGGTTTGCTTGCTTTATATTATTTTTTGCCATGTTATTTTCTTTTCTTTTAATGCGAAGATAAATAAGAACTCCATTAACAATGTCTTACTCGAAAAATGAAAATTTGTAATATAAAAAGACAAAGAAATGTCAGTTTCAACCCTTCGGCCTTGTGTCACAATTTTGTAATTTTTACAAAATAAATATACATTTTTATAGGATTTCGGAGGTACAGGCAAAGGTCAGAGTGGCGGTCCGGACTTGGCTCCGAAGGCGGTTGTCCGTGAAGTGTTAGGGTTGTGGCCTGCGCCATGTACTTCTGTCCTCTAATCCTTTACTGGTTGCCTGTACTTCCTCTCTGCGAGAACTATAAGAAAGCGCTCGAGTGCTTGCTCTACTCCCTTTTGTCCGTGTTATGGAGTGTTGGGAAAGTCATCAACACGCCTTCAGGTTTGCTTTCTTATGCCGCGCGTTGAGAGAGGACTCGACCTTCGAGGTGAGTGTTAAGACCGCCTTCCTTAGCCTTACCATCACTCATCCCGTTTCTAGGGCTGAGTGCCTTTATAAGACTCGGGATCAGTTGAGATACCTCAGAGAGTGTCGAGCAGCCTTGAGGGTCATTCCTCGGTCTAATTCCCAATACAAGACTCTCCATCACTATGAAGGCGAAGAAGAGTCTTGTGTCGGGGATTAGTGGTGGGGGTCGTGAAGGATCCGCACTGCGGGCGGCTCAGCGACCGAGTTGAGGTCATTCTGGTCTTAGGCGCCAGCGGTGGATTACTCCAGCAACCCTTTTATTGCTGTAGGTGGACGAGTCGTACGTGCATCTGTTATTTTTAGTTTGAATGTTTTATTATATTTTAGTTTTGTTTTCTGGATTCACTCCCTCATTTCAGGATCAGATATTTTATGTATTTTAATAAGAAAAAAGAAGGCATTTGGACAATTTGTGTATAAAGAAATTTTTGTATCTGTCTATATTTCTGAAATGAGGTATTATGTACATTATTTACATTATTCGGACTATTGTTCTCATCTTTGTCGCCATATTTATTACAACGTTTCGGTCGTTGTACGCTTCGGCCTTCTTCAGGTGGTTGGAATGTCGAACTGAACCCTTTATTTCGCTAAAATAAAACAATAATATTTAAACCTTGTTTAAAAAAATAAAAATAATAAAATTACTCCCAGCATGCAACAAAAACTGTTCCTGTCAGAAATATGGAAATCCCGCCAAAAGACGTTAGATTCAATCTCTTCGCTAAGAACCCTCCGGCAGGCAACACGTGTGTAACGTCTCTCTGTGATATGACGTAATACTACGGAGACAAAAGATTTCGAAGAACATGAACGTCGTATTTAATGTTTTGAAAATCGTATAAAGAGATTGAGGCAACAGAAATGTGGTTCTACAAAAGAATACTGAGAATACCAATGATACTGCGAAAAAGCAAGAGTCTGTCTCTTCTACTTACAATTAGCAGGGTAGACTGGACGCTCAAGTGATGACTGTGAAAAAACATCCGAAGAAGGTCAGAAAACAAACCGATCGAAATAGAATGATGGAAAAGCAAACAAATGAGTATAATATTTTGAATAATGCATTGACTTATAATAACATTTCCGGCATCATTATTTATTTTAATGTTAATGTTTTAATTAAATGGAAAAGAAGAACTTAAAACCATAACAATACCATACAAATAATACCATGAAGCAATCATGAATCTCCACAGATACATTTTCTCTATTATTTGTGAATTTCGAAATATTATTGGGAAATATAGTAAAGTGGTTTCTCGTCGCTTTCTCCACAGTTTGGAATTCAGACTTTTTCCTTCTCTTAATCGTTCTCCCCTATGGCAGTGAATGCTGGACAATATCCCCACAGATGAAGAAGAGACTTGAAGCAACAGAAATGTGGTTCTACTACAAGTTTTAGGAGAGATAAGAAAAAACAAAATTTTTAAGCGCTACAAAGGAAAGGAAATTGTTACGAGCCACGATTACCAACGCCTTGAAGTAACGCACCACATAAAAGAGGAATTAACTGGTTATCACCCAAGGCTAGATAGACCAGTCTACTTTGATATTTAATATCATGAACTTACAACAACCATTCGATATTCATTCATATTTAACGTTAATATCGGGTGAAAGTTTTAAAATATCTCTCTTAAAACAGATTTTCAGGAAGGTAAATTTTGCAAGTTCCCGAACTGTTATCGCTATTTCTAATATAGACCGGAAGTTCTTTCCTAACCTTTTGTTTAAGTTAGTGTGGAAAGCCAACATCTGGCTTCTATCATTTTTGCTTCCAGTTATATGTGCTATAATTTTTAGTTGTTGTGGCTGTTAGAAGTCTTCAAGTGATGCGGGTTTTCTTATTTGGTAACGCTCTTTGTACGTGATTCTCTATCGCCAGCCTACAAGATTTGATGAGGCATTATCTTAAAGTATTTATTCAGTCCATGCGAGTTTTAATCATTGATCTGAGAACACATTTGAATAAATATCCTTTCATAAGTGAATACGGTTGCTTTTTGTCTGCGTACGTGGGAGTAATAAGATATGAAGCGGATAAAAAGATGTTTACCTGGGTGTGGATTTGTTGACGTGTGTGTTTAGGTGTGATATTTCCATCATTTTGGTTATTTGCTAATAGATATCCAGAACTACACGTACAGGTTTTGGCAGATGTGTGTTAAAATCACTGAACCTGGCCTGATTGATGGATTAGGTGGCTGTGTTTCAGTCACTGGTTTTTGGTGTTCGAACCGAAATAAAAGACCAGATTTTTAATCTTATTTTTCCAAAGAGGCACACCCCAAATCCTCCTCTTCTTCATTAGGTTTTATGCTGAATTAAGCTAATTTTTAATCATTTCACCCCAAGCAAGGCAGGAATGCCACTACTACACAGGGGGGGAGTACAGTGAGTGAAAATAAGAGAAAAGAATGAGTATTGGGAAGATTGAGAAAAGAACAACAGATGAGCGGAATTAAAGAAGACAGAAGATGGCCATTGACGTTGCATTTAAAACTTTCAAAATTGTAGTTATCATGGAAGTAAATAAACGTAAGGAAGTTCCACAGGTGAACAGTGCGAGAAAAGAAACTTTTGCATCTAGCTATTTCAACAGTAAAAGAGTAGGGCCTAGATGGCAATCTAGTAGCACGCTTAAATTCATGTAGTTGGAGCACCAGGGGAAAAAAGCTCGTCAGCTTGTAGATATCGTTAACATTTCTTGGTATTTGTTAATATATTCAAGCATTTTATTCAATTTTTTCCGGATAGCCTTGGGTCATGAGCACAGTGTATAGATTATTATTGTAAAAAAATTTCTGCTTATTTTAGTTTTAACCCCCAAGTGAGGATTGATTTCACTACTAATAATCAACCATTAGCTCACCTACTATTACCCTATAGCAAACCAATTTCTGTTGCTGAAAAAAGAAACAGTACAGTTGCATTCCATACACTAATTTAATCATTCGAAATTTTGCCTTTAAAACTGATCACTGATTTTTGGTGAAAAAAATGAACAGCGTATTTTTTAATATACATGTACATAAACTGACTGACCCCAAAATTAAGGGGCGACTATATACTGTACAGTTTTGATCTTCCTGTTTCGTATAAATAAACTAAGCAAGACGACATAGATGTTATATATAGGTAAAAATATAGAGTAGCTGTGGCAGTATGCTTGTGGTTAATATTTAAAATAGACGGTGTTTAACACTATTTGATTTCAAAATTATTGCTAGGTTCAGAAAAAATGGGACAATGCTGTAGGCTTTTCTTGGGTAATAATAGCAAAAACATACCAGGAATATAAAAATTCCGGTTAGAATCTCGACGTAAAATTTATTTCCCTACACCGGAACGGGTGATGCAAGAACAGCAACACCAGTTACAGTAGAGTAACTAGCAACATGAAATATTATATACTTTCTCCGTCCCAGTTGTATATTTATATTTTAAAAATTGCGGGGTATTTTTTTTCTTTCGTTGGAACATGTGATCAATGTTTAAAGTAAAATCAATATTTCGAATGCTAATTTTCAAAGTAAGTGGGCTTTCTGTACTTGGAAAATGACGCAATACAATTTTATTTTTATTTTTATATTATATGCTTTTGTTACAAACCAAAATATGTAAGTATTGTAAACATTCGAGAAACATCTGAACATCCTTCGTGCTTATTAGAGAAAGTCATTTTCAATTTTCTATCTGTACAATCTCGTAAATGCATCACCTAAGTAAGTTAATATATCTCATTCCATTTCTTTATCTTACTTATTATAAAATGCAGGTTGTGTGTGTGTGTGTGTGTGTGTGTGTGTGTGTGTGTGTGTGTGTCTGTAACGTTTATATGTTGGATCGAATTTCCTACATTTTTTAGCCGATTTCAACAAAACTTCACAGGACTACATAAAATTACCTTGGTGGTGGTTCTATCTGGACCGAAAATGGGAAAAATACAGTTGTTTTTAATAAAATCAATTTGAAAACACGATTAAGACACATCGTGAGAATGAAAGGGGGAGAACTCACCCACGAAAATGTAAACAAAAGAGCATAGCATGATGAAAAAGACGCCGAACTTGACAAAAACAAAATTTTATCGTCTAATGTTCATATTATTATTAAAGAGGAAAGATCAAAGTATTTTTGGGGTATTTTTTACATTTTTAATCGTTCCTAGCACGCCTGAAATTTTCGTTAAAAATATTGTTTTTTTTGGTCAAAAAAAAAGGCAGATAATCATTTTCAATCATTTTTTTTCGATTTGATAAAAAAATTAAAATCTTACTTTGATATTCTTTTAAAAGTCAATTATCATTTTTTTCAAAACTGATTTTAATAAAAACAGAAATTATACTGTTTATTTAAAATGTTTTGAACCAAGCTTAACTTAGCTTCTGCGCCGAAAAAATGTAATTTGAAAATAAAACAAAGCAGGTCATAACCTTTCGCGTCGCTTGACGATTGACAAAAGGCACATTCATGACGTTTAGATAACTTACGGGAGGAGAATTCTTTCTACGGATGGAAGGAAGTGAAATTATTTAAGTGAACAAATTATTTACCTTGTTACTTTTAAGGGAAAGTTTCAGCGCTCTAATTTTTTTATTTTTTATTTTTTTTATTTTTTTTTTTTTTTTGTACTTAGCTTTCATTTTTACGTTTACGATGCTTTATGGAAAATATAAAGAAATTAAAAATAAGACTCAAGATTAAATTTCATAAGAAAAAGGTATCTAATTAATTTAGGTACCTTTCTTATGAAATTTTATCAGAAGTGTACATAAAATACTATAATTTTATGTACATTTATTACATTTTACTGTGTTATTTGTATTTCCATTCATTTTATTATTAATTTTGATATTTCATTTATGGAAAAATGTCATAACTGAGATTAATATAAAAATAAGATCATATAAATTAAAGGTTAGCAGTAGTTAAATTTCATAAGATGATACAGTTACTTGTAGGTACCCTTCTCCGTTGAAATTGAAAACTCAAATTAACTTCTCCATACGTGTTTCGCAAAAGTAAAGGGCTTAACAGCGGAGAACAATGCTGAACTCAAATAATGCAACTAAATTGTATTCTGGTTGGTCTTCCGTACTTGATAATTAGTGTCCGACTATAAACACAAAATTACATTTCTTAATTACCATGGCTAATCTGATTGGTCCAAATTATACAATTTTCAAAGCGCTAGACAATGACAATCTCACACTGACATTTTGAAAGGTTGATGTTGCTTTTAACTAATGTTAAAATATTTTTTAAAATTCAATTTAAACATTTTTTAAAAATCTTTTTAAAATTAAAGAAATAAGAAATAATTGTATTAAAAATTCAATTTTCATTGAAAAAATTTTTTGCTTTCAGAAAATATTGTCCATATTCATAAAAACAAATTAAAACAAATAAAAGCATTTGAAACTAAATAATATATTTGTTTTATAGAGTTTTGTATGTTACAATTCACAGCTGATTTTCAGGTACGTTGGCCAAAAAACAAAAAACAAAAAAAAAAAAACATGATTTGCATTCTTCAAAGCCTTTTGCTTTTAACTATTGTAATCACTAAAACCGATGGTCTCGAATTTCTAGAGTTTTTCATAAAATTAGTTATGGGAGTGTTAATAAATATAAAAAAAAATATTTCTGCCATGACTTTAATAAAAAAAAATATTTATAATAATTTCGATCATCTGTGAATAGTTTCTGAAAGTTTCATTAACATCTGACAATTATTTTTATTTTTGCAAGATTTTCCAAATTAATGTGTGTAAATACAAAAAAATGCGCTAAAAATTATCTTTGTTATTTACTACCCTTTGTTGCGACAAAGAGAAACAAGTTTTTTTTAAATCAAAATTTAGAATATTCTAAAAAGATGGAAAAATTTTTTAAAAATAATTAAAAAAAAATTTAGTCTATCCTCTTCATAAAAAAATAAGTATTTTGACGATAAAATTTTGTTTTCATAAACTTAGGCGTCTTTTTTCATCAGACTATGCTCTATGTTTTAGCGATTCCGTGGAGTGACTTAGGTTAAAAACCCAGGTTGTTTATGTGTGTGTGTGTGTGTGTGTGTGTGTGTGTGTGTGTGTGTGTTTTTTCCTTTATATATGGGATCGGATTTCTTACATTTTCAGCCGATAAAACAAACATCCACTTTTTTTCGGCAGGTAGTATTTCTTATTGTCTTGCACACTTTTTTTCTTTTTATTTACATTCAGAATGCTTTAAAAAATCCATTTACAAGACAATTGTTTATAATAAAATACTATTCACCAATCGATAGACTCATAACGATTGTAAACAATGTTTTTGTTTGAATTTGGGTTTGACCAATTCGTAAAAAAAAAAAAAAACAAACTAATTAAGACATGCGTGTCCGTCAACATTAAACAATAATCTTTGTCAATTTTATTTTTCAGTCTTTATGATGGTCGATACTTGATCTATCTCTTACTGTTACATCCCCGGGCAACACCGGGCTCTACTGCTAGTCTTATATAACAACCTCTTTCTCAGACGAATAATAGTTTTATCGATGGAGTCGTATAGATAGAATTGTGGAAAGAAATACAACAAACATTGGTTACTTTTCTTATCGACAAATGCTGAAGATAGTGGAACGCTTAACATTGAATTTAAATTTTCAAGTATTCGGTGTCTGTCTGAATTCATTCTGCTTTCTATTTTTATCGCTTTTTTTTTTTAAATAATACACTATATCGCGATAGATAGAGTTCAAAAGCGCTGACTCGACCTTGTGCGTGATGAACTATTTACCGCCTTACCACACACCTTCATCACATGCCTCTCGCAAATCAGTTGCTGTTTCTATGGAAAATTTCTGACGAGCTACATTCATTCAACGAAGACTCACTATGCCACATACACTGGTTCGAACTATCTTCATTCGCTTTGTATTTCACTTGTAAGAAAGAAGTTATAATCGGAAATTTTCTCCCCAAGAAAACCGACTCCCGAGACGATGCTTTCCCGACAACTACAATCTTAACCTTTTCTAATTAACCGTTATATTTTTCACATATACACATAAACTGTACTTTTTACTTCTTACACTTACCGTTCATACAACTACTTCAGTAATCCTTTACCTTGGATGGCACTTGGGCTTTATACAGGGTAAAAATTAAAGAAAGGTCAGTTAATCTTCATCTTGAAAAGAGTTTTTTTTTTTTACAAAGCCAAAGAGCAATTCAAGGTTGTGGATTATTAAAGTGTTTGTTGTATGAGCCTTAAGATTAAGAAACTCAGCTGATGGGGATATATTGGAACAAGAACAGTTAACTCTAAACTTGAAGAAGTTAAGATAACCATTGGTACTTACTAAAAACAAATTATAGAAAACCAGTCGCCTGATTGGACTGAAACTGCTTTATCCTTCACGTTGGAGCATGTTGACGCTATTGTGCTAACACAGTTTACACTATGATTTGTTGTTTCGGCAGTATTACTGTAATCAACGAACAAATACACACCCATAATAAAATTAGGTCATTATAATTCAGATTCTTTTCTGTAGTGGGTGGGGGTTAGCTTATAAGATTATACATATTGATTTGCTTGCATTTAACTCGTGTAATATTGACTTTTCCCAATCAAAATGTCTGTCGGTGTTACTTCCTTTGTGGACAAATAAATTTTTATGAGCGTATAAATGCATTGCTATAAGGGAATGGCAAAATTGTTCGTTTTAATACTATTTTAAAAAGCCAGCTTATTTCAAACAACATTAAACCTGGTTCAAAAGTTTTTGTCTGTTAAAAGGTACACATTATTATTCTTATGGTTTGACTTAGCAAACTAATATTTAAGAGAACTCACCCGAAACAAGAGAGAGTTCTTCCACAGCGGCTGGAAGAGAAAGTTAGGCAACCGATGGGATTTCCGGTTATGTAGCATATCTTCTTGTCTGTAGATTGTGGGAAATACCTATTCCAGCACAATTAGGTGTTTGAAATGATGTGTTCACTACATTAAGCGTTTACTCGTATGACTCTAAAAATGGGGCAGTGGTCTCTGGACCGTAGGTTTCCTGTAAGATTCTCCTTTTCGCAAGCACATCAATAATCGGGTTTAAGCAACGTATCACTCTTTCAATGTGTCACCGACAATAAAGCTAATTACAGTAGTATTGACTTCGAACTTTCTACAATCTATTTGTATTCTATATGATTTTAGATTTTGAATTTAGTATATGTTATACAATTAACGCTATGTTATACATTAACGGGCAATAACTTAAGTAAAACTTGAAGAATCGGAGCAATCTTGAAAATCACTATCAAAAGAGGATGAAAATTCTCTTAAGCGGACAACAAAGAGGGTCGTTGATAAATTTAAATTCTTAAAAAGAACGAAATCACCAATAATAGCGAAAACCTGAAGAATCCTCAAGGGGAAATACAAAATGTCGAATATTGACAAAGTTTGATCGAAGAGTTGGCCGCTTTAGAGGATTTTCTCCACCTTTTATCTTTACGGCAGTAATTTTCAATATATTTCCATTTTTTTATGTTATATGCTTACGGCCATATCACTCAGAAATACCAGCGCTCGTGCGATTCCCGAAGTTAAGCAACGTTGAGCCTGGTCAGAACTTAGATGGGTGACCGCTTGGAATTACCAGGTGCTGTAAAATTGGATGTGTGGGTGGTAAATAGATAGCGGAACTGGAAATTGGAGAGTCGAGTTCCTTTTTCTGTCGGGTCTGTTATATTCCCTTACGCGCAAATACCCTTAGGGAAGGTATGAATCTACTTCTTCACCCTCCAGCTATGGGTTAATTAGTAAGAGTTGGTTGTTAGAAACAAAGAAAAGACTATTGAAATGTTACGCAACATTAGTTTTCTCCTATAACAGTGAATTCTGAACAATTTCTTCACAGATGTAGAAAAGAATTGAGGCAGCGAAAACTTTGTTGCACAGAAGGATGCTGAGAATACCGAACAAGTGAGCAACGACAAATTTTTAGAGAAAAATGGAAACAAAAAAGACACAACAAAAAAAAAACAGTTGAAATGTCTAGTGCCCATAATGAGGAAATAAGGTTTGGAGAATTTGATACTCACAGGACAGATTGAAGACAAGAGGAAAACAACGCATAATCTATCTAGCGAGGTTGTGTAAATGGCTGGCAGAACTAGTTTTAGGAGAGATAACAATTATTAAGAGCTACAAAGAACACGAAATTGGGAAGGACCATGATCGCCATATAGAAGAAGCGTATCAGTAAATCATTATTATCTCCAAAATCATTCATACAATCTGAAAATATTTTCTGGCTTCAAATAATCAGCAAAAGATTGATAAGCCGTAAAAATCAAGCCAATCTTTATTTTATAGTTACTCTGTGTTCGTACTGTGTTCTTTGTATACCTTGGTAGCGTACTAACATCAAATACATGCGCTGAAATAGATGTCGATAAACGAATCAACGTCGCCCATACATTATTCGGGGTGCTATTTAAAAGGGACTTCAGCAATCTGGGGATAACAAAAACAGCCAAGCTCACGGTCAAGCTGTTATTTCGACTCTGCTACACCCCTATGAGACTTGGGTACTCTGCCGAAGAGACACCCGTAAACTTGGAAGATTCCATCAAATGAAACTTTGTCGAATCCTGCGGAACACGTAGCAGGACCGGATCACAAACAACGAAATTCTTCTCCGCGCTAAGATGGAGAGCCTAGAAACCATCATGACTTGCCACCAACTTCGATGGGCCGGACACCTTGCCCTAATGACAGACATCCGCCTATCAAAACAAATCTTCTTCTCAGATCTGGCATCTGGAAAATGGCTTAAGGATCAGCTCAAAAACACCTTGCTGAATACAGAAATCGATCCGGTCAATTGGGAGACGGAAGCTGCAGAAAGAACGAATTAGCGAAGAGCAATCCGCAAAAAATTTAACATCCTTCAAAAACACCGGAAGACAAGTAGAAGAGAGGAAAGACCCCCAAAGAAAAACCAGAGCTTTCCATCCCCTTAACCCTCCCTACCCTACTATGCGGGGCTGCGGACATCTATCCAGATCCAACATAGGACTCATTTCACACATATGTATATATATATATAGGAAATGTCGATGAGCACTCCAATAGTCGTCAACAAGTTCCGCCAACGACGACGTGTTCTTACTGTATAATCTAGTTAGGTTTGGAGGATCATCTCTCTCGGTTTTATACTCCCCTTCTCTTACTTACTATTAGGTACCAAATACAAGTGCCGGCATGGTTAAATCAGTCCCTTTAATTTCCCTCACCGGCACGGTACTTATTTGGTTCAGCACGCTTATTAATTTTCGAATAATTTATTACCGCATTAGTTTTAAGCTTATAAAAATTCTTGGCGGAAGGTTTATTTGAACCAGTTTGCTTATTTCATAAGTTGGAAACCTCCCACCGGCACGATTATTCCAGACGGCAATTTGATACAAAAGAGTGCTCGCAATAACGGATGCACGATGATTGGTGAACTAATGCTACCAAGATAGTAATACAATTTCATTCGAAAAGAAATGATCACTATACGTACTGACGTCGACAAGAAGTTAACAAGTGGTCCTTAGAGTGACGTTTTTGTAAATTCGTTTTTAAGACATTTCAGTTAGAGAAGAGTCGCAAATATTTTGTCAGATCAAGCGATATGTCAAGTA
Source organism: Acanthosepion pharaonis (assembly GCA_903632075.3). Classification (NCBI taxonomy): domain Eukaryota; kingdom Metazoa; phylum Mollusca; class Cephalopoda; order Sepiida; family Sepiidae; genus Acanthosepion; species Acanthosepion pharaonis. The sequence goes on along the minus strand of CAHIKZ030000668.1, from coordinate 927,387 downwards.
AAAAGAGTTATAGATATTCGGAATTAAACTTAGATGATTATTTATTTCATGCAGTCTACGGGTCAACATGCGTCCTGCAAGACAATCCAAAATAACTCAGGTTTCTTTTCTTGTGTGTTCATCAGAATAAGTTCGACGACTGATTGAAAAATTTAGTTTTGTAGAAGCATGAATATTCAACCAATATTTCACCGTCTTTGCATTCTCTCTATATATCTTTCTTTCCATCGCTCGCTCTCTCTCTCTCTCTCTCTCTATATATATATATATATATATATATATATATATATATATAGAGAGAGAGAAAGAAAAGTGATATATATATATATATATATGTGTGTGTGTGTGTGTGTGTATTTCATCATCCCTTTCCTATATCTCTTTCTTATCATGTCTCTCTGTGTAACTATAACTTCTCTCAGTATCTCTTTCTCACCATCCAGTCATCTCTTTCTCATCATCCATCCCAATAATCTCTTTCTCGCCATCCCTCTCTCTATATTTCTCTCATAATGTCTCTCTCAGTATCCTTTTTTCAATATCTCTTTCTCATCATCCCTCTCTATATCTCTTTAATCTCTATCTCACCATTCCTCTTTTATATCTCTTTCTCGTCATCTCTATATATCTGTCTCTCCTTATCTCTTTCTGTCCTTCTCTCTATATATCTTTCTCAGTATATATATATATATTTATGTATATATATATATATATATATATATCATATATATATATATATATATATTATAATCTCTATCTCACCACCTTCGTCGTCAGGGAAAGCTGGCTAAGAATATATAGTCATATATATTTGACTATACATTCCGTTCTTCTTTCTTCATTTCCTCGATCCACTTAGGGTGAAACCTTTATGTATATCTGTCTCACTCTATTTAGTTATTTTGCGTACTCTCCTTCTTTGGGCCTTGACTCTGCTGGACGATTATTTTCGATTGACGTACATCTTGGTTCTTTCTTTTTATACCTTTTTTTTTTCCCTTTGGTATTGGCTTATTATTTGCAAAATTAACTTTTCTCAGTATATTTCTTATACTTATAATTTTCTATTAATATATATATATATATATATATATATATATATATATATATATATATATATATATATATATATATCATAATATTTCTCTCAACGTCTCTCTTTATATATATATATCCTTCATATATCTAATTTTTGTCATCCCTCATCTATCTCTATCTGTTGCTAATACTCAGTAATTTTACTCTAAAAATTAACTGAAAACTATGGTTTTCAAACCCAAGCCTTGTGAGTAAAGTTGGGTAGATGTAATTTTTTGTTTGTACTAGCACGAAGTCGCAAGTCATCGTAACCGTTGACCACACCAGTTAATGCGCTCTCTCCCAGAAACTGTAACTAAGATTCTCTCAGTATAGTTCCAATTGAAACCACAGGTAGGATCCGTGGGTTTTTGAACAAGTTAATGTACCTGAGCAAGCGACCTAAATAAAGAATGGCTAGATACCATAGCAGGCATATTCGGAAACGAGCGACCATCCATTATGCACATAAACACACACACACACAAATATATATATATATATATATATCAAAGTATATAATTGGTATATACGGAATGAATTCAATAACCAACAATTACTATTCTTTGCTCAATACAAAGTGACAGATATAATTATTTTTATAAAAAATTATAACATAAGTATGTTATAAGATCACTACAAAAATAGCCATTTTGTTTCAACACATTCTGTGTCTTCTCAAGTGATGATGTTGAAAATAAAATAAATGGTTTTAAAAAGTTTCAGATTAATTAACGATCCTACATTAGGGGATTTCAAAAACGTTATTTTGACAACGAAATCCTGCATAATAGCTATTCAGATCTTTAAATACGTGTAATTTAAAAATTTTCTTAACTGGGCCTTTAATCACTATTACTACAAAATTATTGAGGAAAAAAAATATATATGATTCAATTTTTCTTCATTGAAATTGACAAGTACATATATCTCATTTGGTATATATATATTTTTTCCCTTTCCCTTTTTTCCGTTTTTATTTTAAAGTTTGTGGATGTGGTCTTAAACTCACGCGTCAAGACAACAAAAACACAATCAGATTATAATACATAAGCACCCATAATTAGATACACACACACACACACACACACATACACACACAAAACACCCACACACACACATACATACACACTAAAAAAAAAAAAAAAAAAAAAAAAAAAAAAAGAAAGGAGGTGGTGGGGAAAAACATGAACATCTCTACAGCCCTTTATGAAAAAAGGGAGACGTGAAACTAACACTAATACACACACACAGTTTCTTTAGACACCGATAGAAATACATACATCCACAGACAATGACAGACAATGAGAAATCACAACCAATAAATATTTCAGACTTAAATAAATGCTAACCACTTATAATTATAACTTAAAGGGAGCAAATATATAAAAATGGTTAAAAATAATATTATTTAATATATTAAAACGAAAATTCTAAAACCATAAATATCAATAAAATATATATAATCATATATTTATATATATATATATATTAGGCAAGGAAAACAGTATACAGAAACACACAACCATATATATATATATATATATATATATACACAGTTAACACACATAAATATACACTCATACATATATATACATATATATTTACATACAGTCATCAAATAAATATATAAACATAAACATATACGCTATACATATCTATGATAACAAGTACACATGCACGCTATACATATAAACCTAAATACACCCACATTATACACACAAAACTTTTATCACACATACTTACATATATAAAAAACAGTCATGATATACCAAAGTTTCCATACCCCACATACACACAAACAAACTCATACATAATTGCTATATATATACACATAAACATACATAAATTATATACACATACATACATATCTACAAATAAACATATATATAAAATATCTATCTACAATAACAACTAACCATATACACATGCATACATAAAAATACAACAACACTCAACCAAATACATACATAAACGTAAACATATAGATACATAAATATACCTTTATACATATAGTCTAACATACAAATATATAAACACAATCATACAAACAGAAATATACTTAAATATAGATATACATACACAATAAAATAGGACATACAGATATATATATATACACACACATATATATATATATACATACATACATACACACACACAGACATATATATATACAAATATATAGTGGCGTAAAAGCCGAAATTAGGAGGCACTCAGTGAGGAACTAATTCATTACTCACACCAGTTTAACTGCCGTGATTTTTATCATACATATACATATGTATATTTATACATATAAACACACAAACATACATATACACACATACATACATATATATATGCATACATATATACATATATACATACACAGTATATATATATATATATATATATATATATATATATATATACATCCATATATATTTATATTTACATATATTAATACATACATACCTATAGCATATATAGGACCAAAATAAAGAATGGCTATACCATAGCAGGCATATTCGAAACGAACCTCTTCCTCAACTCTTATCATCTACCATCCATATATACACACACTCACATATATATACACATAAACACACACATATATATATATATATATATAAAAAAATAAAAAAATATATATATATATGTTAAGAACCACTATGCAGGTATACAATACACACTTATATCGTCTATACATTCATTTTATAGATACAAATTTTTAAGTAAATTTACTGCCTTGTTTTTAAATCTGTTTTAAAACAAATTTCTGCTAACAGTATTAAACAATATTTACCGGCCTGAAATATGTCCATATTAACCGTAGGTTAGTTTTGTTCTTATCTTTTTGTAGATTCCAAAATACTTGGGTTGTTCCATAATGAAAATTTTTTTAGAAATTTTTACGTCCTCACGACAGAAATCGAACCTGTATCCTATACGGAACCGTTTCGGCCATAGAGGAGCGTTAGGTTAATTTAAAGTCTATTATATTAAAGGTTTTTACGATTTTACTGCCTTTAAACTTTAATCTTCCATGAATCTCTCACGTACATTCATATCTGCACATGGTGTATCAAATGTAAACAAATGACGTCACACATTATGAAATGGACAAAGTCCGACAATTATTTTAAGACATTTTAATGTTTATACATTCTTTTTATAGATAGAAATATTTAAGTAAATGCTCTGTTTTATAATAAACAGTATTAAACAACATTTACCGGTCTGAATGTTCGAGAAATTTTTCATAGAAAATTTTCGTATAAACAAACAGTAAAACAGTTTAATCGAACCTGTATCCTATACGGCGTTAGGTTAGCTTTTACTGCCTTTAAACTTTAATCTTCCATGAATCTCTCATACATTCATATCCATTTTCAAATGAAACAAATGACGTCAGAAAAAAAGAAATTATTTTAAGACATTTTAATGTTTATACATTCTTTTTATAGATAGAAATATTTAATCATCAACATTTACCGGTCTGAATGTTCGAAAATTTTTCATAGAAAATTAATTAAAACAGTTTAGATCACATGAGAAATTGTATTTAGACAAAAATTTATCATCTGAAATTAAATCGCACTTTGTCGTATATAAAAAAATAAATTAAAGCACTTTGTCGTATTCAATGAAATGTGCATGAAAGAAGGATTGCTCTCTCTCTCTCTCTATCTATATATATATATATATATATATATATATATATATATATATATATATATATATATACCAGTCTCCATTGTATTTGTAAAAATCATTCATAAGCTTATCAAATAAATATTAAACAAGACCCTACTGGATAAGCTCTTCTTTTTTAAATTGAAAGATTAGGACGATAATCCATGGATTAGCACTGATGACTTCAAGGATTCTAGCGCTTTCTGTGGAGCCTTCTTTTTAAAATCCTAAGACCCACAGCATCCTATCATAGCACCCAAATGATGCCAGCGAGTCGTCAGAAACACGAACTACAAATAAACTGCGAGTTTCTTATTTCTGATGAATGAAAACCTATTTACTTACTGAAATCTTACGATGTAATCTATGCGTACTGAGGATAAGTGGAATGCTTAAGAGCTTTTATGATATCAAAAGACACCATGATGGAAATTAAGGATGGGTGATCTAGGCGCTTCGAAAAAAGAATGGTGGTAATATTATTACCGAATTTTAATTAATTACTACTGCGAAATGAATATTCTTTTAGCTATTGTGTCCCGTCAGGACTTAGATGATGATGGCTCTCCTTAGCTTCCTATCCATTGATTTCTTTGAGGAATGTTTGTCTTCTTATTATACTCTTCAGTCTCTGTCCTGCTATCTATTTACAAAAGCTCATTACTTACTATTTCCCTCTTTTCCTCTACTTTCTTTCTATATCCTGTGTGTGTAAACTTTTCCAAGCCCTCTTTCCTCATTATGTGTCCTGGAAATTTAAATATCCTTTTTGCTTCTTTTTTTCAAAATTTCTTCGTAGCTCACATATTCCACTCATAGTATTCTCAGCATCCTTCTGTAGAATCACATCGGCGAGGAAATTGTCCAGCATACACTTTAATAGAGGTGAATTGATATTTGATGTTGAGAATTGATATTAATATTACTCTTTTTGTCTCTAACGAAATTTTCCAGGTTTTTAATGATTTTTAACTTTCGCTATCCCAATGCGTCTTCGGATTTCGGTGTCACTTTTATCGTCCTCTCTTTATACATATTCTGAATATAATAAACAATTTCCTATTTTATTATATTTTTGCAAAACTTTCTGGCGTTCTTTTCTGAAATATAACAATTGAACGCAAAGTGAAATCCGACTTTTTGTTGGAAACCTTTGTACGCATTTAATAATTAAACAAAACCAAAGATAGTTCCTTGCCATGTCTCTGTTGTTGATATTTACTAAACATAAATTAGCACGACACAAGGCCAAGTGGAGGGGTTTCGTATTTAAGGAGATTCTCTTATACCTGCATCATATTTAAGAAGAGAACACCTATCATTATCTGCATAAAAAAATACACTATCTTTCCATGTCATTTATATTATTTACAATATTCGGATTATTATCCTCATCTTCATTGCCATATTCACAACGTTTCAGCCGTTGTACTCTCCGGTCTTCTTCAAGTGACTGGAAGTTGGAACCGGTCCCTTTATTTCTTTCCCTGGGGTACAACGGTCGAAACGTTGTGTATATGGCAATGCAGATGAAGATAACAGTCCGAATAATGTAAATAATGTAAGTAATCATAATACCTCATCTCAGAGATATAGACAGATACTTTCCATGTTATCTTTCATCTTTTACGATATAATCCTGTTCTAAGATATCCTTAAAAGTTAAGCGTTCGCTTTCCGTCTTATTATTCATGCAGTTCATGTTATTTTTTTCACAGAGCAAACACAAAAATAAAAATAAATAAAACACTTAAAAATGCAAACCAAACAGAACGTCTTGCCTTCTCGGCAAATGATGATGTCCAGACAATACTACTATTAATACAGTTGTCGTTATCCGCTCGCATACAAGCATCGGAATAGTCATCCTCTCTCCGTATTCTGAGTAGCCAACACACTTGGCCAAAAGCGCCTCCTTCGCGTCTCAAAGAAGACTGAGACAGGCGAGATCTGGCAAACCTGGTTGCATCCCGATATCAGATGCCTGGTCCGTCGTGGTCCGCCTTGGTTGCACCAGCCCGACTGACGCTGCCTTTTCCCACCGATTTGGCCGTTGAGATCGTGTAGATTTTACTTATTCCGCCGTTGGGGACTTTGGGAGTTGGTGATGTTCAGTTTGGTCCTCCCTCTTCCCCTACCGCCATGGGTGGCCCTACAGGAGTTGGAATTCCAGACCGCTTCGCTCTTGGGATCACTGGGACAAGTAAGCCCTCTACCATGACAAGGAACGAACACATATGTTTAATACTGGATGTTGAATTGAACAGTTCGTAATCAAATTTACCATTTAGTAAAGTATTAGTGATTCATGTTATTATTAGTATGGTATTAGTGATTCATACTATTATTAGGATAGCATTAGTGATTCCTACTATTAATGACTCAAACTACTAACCTTAACGATACAAAAGTGCGCAAAATTTGTGGCTCTTAAGAATCAAATTATGAAAGATAACAGCATAAAATTTGTACTCATTAAGTTTTAACTTAGTATAGATCGGGGTATCAACTATTAACTAAAAAAAATTAGCGGAAATTAAGATTCGTTAAATGCATATATTAGACAAGGAAACAATAACATTAAGGTCAGTAATTATACTACTACTACTACTAATAGTAATAATAATAACAAAATATTACAAATATATATATATATATATATATAATATATATATGTGTATGTGTGTGTTGGCATGTATGTATGTATATTAAACCCTTCCGATGATGGCACAACCAGTAAAAAAGTTTCAAAATTGTTTGGCATACAAATCGTTCCTTACATTTTCATTTAACTCTGCTCTACTCAAAAATTACTTTCTTGATAATAAGCGGAGCATTTTTAGTGTTTATTGGATACATTCTTGACTAGACTGTACTTTCAGAGGACCAGAAGTACTGACACTGAAATCCGAAGACGTATTTGGATATTCGAATATGTCTTCCAATAGCTAAACAGATTAAGAGACAGGCAATAATCATGTTAGGAACAAAGAAAAGAGTACTGAACTGTTACCTCATATCAGTCCTTCTATATGGCAGTGAATGCTGGATAATTCCCTCAGAGACGAGGAAGAGACTTGAGGAAACAGAAATGTGGTTTTACGGAAGCATGCTGATGATACCATGGATGGAATATGTGAGCAACGAGCTTTTAGAGAAAATGGAAACAAAAATGAAGCATATACTGAACATCAGGAAGAGACAATTGAAATTTCTGACGCACATAATCAGGATGGACGGTTTGGAAAATCTGATACCCACTGGACGGACTCAGGGCAAGAGGGACAGATGAAAACAGTGCATAACATACTTGATGAACTTATGTAAATAAATGGTGGAACATAGTTTTGCTAAAATAACAAAAAGTTTAATTTTTTAGGAGCTACAACAGAACAGTGTGAAGGGTGTTAAGTCTATTGGCTGGGTGGTTGTTTTTATTTAGCGGCACATCAATATCTCTATGGGTTATTTAATGCTGAAATCTAAATATTTTGTACGCAATTTTATGGCTTCAACTACAAATATTTTGTACATAATTGTATACTTTTAGTGCAAACGTATATTTTTGAGATATATAATTTGTAAATGACAAAATATATTGCTGATAATTTTACTATAAAAATGTATTTTTTTATATGCTGTATTAATTGTCATTTTGCTATAAAATGTATTACTACTAGTAATTATTTAAATTAATAAATTGCTGGTATGTTTACCATAATGTATATTTATACTTTCTTAGTGAATCATCAAACAAAAATCAAAACACTATTTGCCCATAGCTTGGACCCTAACAGGTGCTACCACCTCGGGTTAAGGGAGACTTGGGTACAACAGCAATTAAAAGGTGGTTCTACGCTCTTCAAAACCTCTAATCTTTCGAAATATCTAAAGTGTCTGCTGTATACAACCACTTTCTCAGATCAATGATTAAAAATAACTTTGAATAAATGAAATCTGTAGGTCTTAGTGAGGACTATCTTTCTTCAAACCTTGTGAACTGGTGCTACAGAAGTTCTATGAAACACAATATTTATTTGTCAAATATTAATACTATTACTTCTACTACAGATAATAATAATATTAACAATAATGCCAGTTATCAATAGCAAAAAGACAATATGAGGTATTTCGCTCTTCCAATGGACTAGAAAGTAAATTGAAAACAAAGTGAAAAAATTAGAAAAAAATATCTTCACCTTATGAGAAAATTAAGAACATTAAGGAACATAAAGTTGACAGTCGTGCCTATCACTGTTGGAGTACATGAAAAAGATCCCAAGAGCGCAGCAAAATGATTGAAAGAAGTAAAAATCCAAGAAATATTTGTTAGTTGGTTGTTTTTGTTTAGCGGCATATCAACCTCTATGGGTCATTTAATATCAAAATCTAAATATGTTGTACGCAATTCTATGTTTTTTAGTGATACATCGCTTACTAATTAATTAAGAGGTTGATTCATACATTTCCCAAGGGTATTTGCACGTAAATGAATATAACGAACCCAGTTGGAATTAGAACTCGGCTCTCCGATGAATAATTACGAACCATTATCCATTACACCTCCCACGCATCAAAGCCTTACAGTACTTGCTACTCTCAAGTGGTCACCCATCTAGGTAATAACCAGTCCCGACGTTGTTTAACTTCAGTAATCGCACGGGAATCGTTGTTTCAACGTGATGTGGCCGTAAGCCTAAGTCTACTGGAATTATCTGCTCGCCTTGTAAGGAGGGACATAACAGGTGTCACCTGACCCTCGTCCAATGACTGCAAAAACGGCGTAATGGGAATTAAACTCTTTGGAATTGATCGCTCGCCCTGTAAGGGAAGACATGAACGACAGGCGTCACCGGACCGTCATCCAGCGACTGTTCGCATCAAGCAAAAATAATTCTCGGGATGTGTAATGTCAGAACACTAAATAAATGTGGTTAGTTAGAAATATAAGTCAGGAAATGAAAAATGTTAAAGATTAATATTTTAGGCGTTATCTGGAACGAGGTAGGCAACCAATGAAGATTTCATCGGTGTCAAACACTGGGTCATATACGCAGGAGTAGATAAACATGAAAGAGGTGTAGGATTGATATTAGATCAAGACATGAAAAAAATTGTTCTGGGACACTATTAACTGGCTGAAAGAATTCTTGTAGTTAAACTGAAAGTGAAACCTTTCAACATATCCATCATATATGCATATGCATTGACAACTCAAAGAACAGTAAGAGAAATTGAAAGATTTAACTGTATGTTTGACAAAGTCAGTGAAAATCGCAATAAAACATAATCGTCATGGGAGGCTTGAATGTCAAAGTAGGCAAGGAAAGAGATGATGAAATAGTTGGAAAATTCGGACTAGGAACTCGTAATGAACGCGGAGAAAAATTGGTTCAATGGTGTACGGCGAATGACCAGGTAGTAGCCAACGCCTGGTTTCAAGAACACTGAAGACGTATGGAGAAGTTCAAGAGGATAACTCTTCCCCCCCCCGCCAAAAAATCAACTATATAACTATCAATAAGAGATTCTTGAATGCAATTTTACACTGCAAAACATACCCAAGTGCTGACTACGGGAGAATCCACCTTCCGATGATATGTAAAGTTAGAGTGAAACTACGGAAATTGTAGAGGGCCAAGGCAGCACCCAACTTGCAATACGACATACCTTAAGTGGAACTCATATATACAATTCATTGCTAACGATCCTGGTAAAATAGTCGTTCTATTATACCGCTCCCAGAAAATATGTAACTTCAGGACGTCGGCGATCATGGCTTTTCACAATTTCCTGTCCTTTGTAGCTCTTAATAAATTCTGTCTTTTTATCTCTCTTTAAACTTGTTCCCAAACCCATTTACACAAGCTCGCTAGATATGTTATATGTTGTTTCCCTCCTTCCCGTTTGCCTTCAATCTGTTTTGTAAGTATCAAGTTTTCCAAGCTCTGTTTCTTTATTATGTGCCCTAGAAATTTCAAATCTCTTCAATATAGTCTCCTTCATTACCAGTAAAATTAAGCTTTTCTCCGTTGATCACATAGATCACATAATACACAATGAAATTTCAGAGCAAATTTCCATTACGAACTAAGTTACACTACAGACTAATTGATTTGCTCTCATATATTTAATGATCGTTACACACCAGGCCATATTTATGAAGTACGTAATAAGAAAATAAACACACGAACCACAATATTATAATAGACAGTCTACTAGATAACGCATGCGCACATATGCAAGTAATCGCCATCTAGGTAGGCAATGTGGTTGGCAAACTGACACGTGACAGAACAAGATTTTTGATTTCGTAAACACCCATTCTTCAAACAAATTTTCTAACAGGAATTGGAATATAGACAAAGTACTGACATCCTTTTAAAGCGATGTTAGCTGTTTTATCATTTCGAGTGGGATTTTGAAATGATTCTCGTCCTAACAGATAGTAGATTTATTTCTTGCACACATACAAAATGTGCAAAATGTGGTGCAGCGGTTGGCAACTCTGACTTTTGTGCCTTTGTTGTTTAGCTCGATTCTTACATGATTCTCTTTAGCTTATTTTTTGCAAGACTAACAAATAAATATCTATAAGCTGAAAAGGAATTAATGGAATCAGAAATATGAATTCAATAGGGTAACATGGCTAATGTATCTTTTCTCCTTTATGGCAGTCAATGCCGGACATTTTTCTTCCAGATGAAGAAGGCCAAAGTGGTGAAGATGTCGTTCTCCAGACGGATGGTGATAATGCGATAGAGAGAACACGAGAACAACAAGGAAGCTCTAAAATGAGACTAGAAAAACACTCATATTAAAAAGCAGAAAGAGATAGCTGAAATTCCTGGGACACATTATGAGGAAGGAAGGTTTGGAAAATTTATTACTCACTAGGCCTATTTTAGGAGAGTAAGTTAGAACCAAACAGAACTACTTAGTTAACCGGTTTGTGCGAATGGGTAGCAGAGTAGGGATCGTAATGAGTCAAACGTCATTTAGAGCTACAAAGGATTGGACAATCTGGATGGTCATGATCGATAACACCCTAAAGTGTCACGGCAAGTGACGATGATGACAAAAATTGAACATAAAATTACTTAAAACTGTATTGTCATAGTTTCCAAGATATTTGTTTTTTTTATTTTTTTAAATCTCTACATCAATAAATTATCAAATCATCTGAGCAACATATGTTTCAAATTTGACTTTTTCCAGTATTTCAAAAGTTACGGTAATTGATACAATGCAGTAATGTTGGAAGAATTTGTTACCAAACTCACAGTCACAAGATTAAAGATAAAACCAGAAGAAACGTTGATATTTTTGGTGGGGATGAGCAATTTACTATCATAATATTCAAGACGCTAATGAAAAAATGAACTTGTTTTGCATTTGTAAATAAAACACAGTTGTCTGAATACTGCCCGTCTGAAGCGGAATATTTTTATCTTCATTGACGGGCTGGTGAAACTCGTTAACACGCTCTTTTTGAACAATGAAACCTACTATCGAATAGATATTATCTTGGTTTTAGAAAGCTTACGATGATAAACGAAGAGAAATGAAAAGAAAGAAGGAAGGAAAACAAAATGAAAGAAAAAAGAGAAACTAAAAGAAAAAATGAAATGAAAAGAAAAAAGTGAAAAGAAAAAGAGAAAAGAAAGAAAGAAAGAAAGAAAGAGAGAAAGAAAGAGGATAATCTCTCCATATTCTAAGTGTCATTAAGGTGGAAATTAATGCTAACCACGTAACTTGTAGCAGGTTAGCCTTTTCTATCTCCCACCATCCCAAATCAGTTTTAACAATTGTGTGGAAAATTCAAATAGAGAAAGGATTGGCTACCACCATCTACGTACCCAGCAAACGGAATTCGCTGATTAGTGTCATGGCATCACATAACCGCATATATCCATTAACACCAGTACAGAAACGGTCGTACTGAACACACACACACACACACAAACACATACACACACACACGCGCGCACACACACAAAATATGTATTAATGTGACTAAATTGGAATTCTAAGATTTTGTTGCGACAACCTTACAATTAGGGAAGTGGCTAAATACTGTTTGCGACAAAATTATGAAAAAACCTGTGAGTCTGAGGATGGTTGAACAGACAGAATGGAGTCGTTACGCGCCAATGCAACCATTAATGTATCCCTATGTAAAAAAATAATTCCTAAAACCTGAATGAATAAGTTTCTGGACAATTTATATCCATAAATAAAGTATTTATCAGGAATACCATATATATTGCGTTGATCAAAAGGTTCATTCGCAGATTAAGTAAAAAATAGACCGAATGAATTTTGATCAACCAATATATATATATATATATATATATATATATATATATATATATATATATATATATATATATATAAACCGGATGTAATAGCAAAACTGTCCAAATCGTGTTACAGCAAAATGTTTAATATGTAAAACAACCACTAAACCACGCGAATTGAAGGGTGGACCAATAACTCCGTGGCCGTTGTAAGTGGGAATACCTAGCCATTACCATTATACATACATACATACATACATACATATATATATATATATATATATATATATATATATATATATATATATATAATTATTTATTTAAAATATGATTTTAAATCGCTACATAATATTTTTAAATAAATAATTATATAATATTTTTAAATAAATAATTATATTTATGCTCTACTTTTGTATCGAGCACTATTTTTTAAAAATAATAACTAAAATACTAAGGACTTTGGATTATTTACCTAACCAGTTCCTTCCTATTTTCTATATATTTTCACATATTATATATATATATATATATATATATATATATATATATATATATATATATATATTTATCCTTCGAACTATATATATATATAATATAAAGTCTCAAACACTGATATTCTATGATTATAATTTATTACATTAAAATCATATATATATATATATATATATATATATATATATATATATATATATATTGTACAAGGGATAAATTTTCGTCTAAATTATGCAAAAATGAAAATAACACTGGCATATCATTTTAACAGATATATTTACCAAAATTACGCAAAAAATATCTTGAAATACTAAAGAGTAGATTTATTCAATAAATTCATAATTGGTTCCGCCAGGGCCTCCAGACGACTTCGGAATCTTCTGCAACTCTTCTGGACGGTTTCCTTGTTTAAGTTGGTGAATGCTGCCATAATTCTTACCTTCAGTTCATCTTTGGTGTTACATGGACTTGTGTTTGTCTCTCGTTCAACTGCTCCTGATACACAATAACCAATGTGTTGCAGTCTAGTGAGTTAGGTCGCAAACAGTGATGTGGTCGCAAAAATTGACTGACAGCCCTGACTAGATTGTCCTATTTGTGTGACATGCTGTAGAGTCCTGTAGCCAGACATAGGGTCTCCCAGCAGCCACTCTCTTGACCCTGGGCAGCACTATCTCCTTAAGGCACCTGATGTAGGTATCTATGTTGAGACTGAGGCCCTCACCAACATTTTTTTTCTTATCAGAACGATCAGTGAGTTTTCCGAACTGTCGAACCTTCGTAATCACCATTAGACTCATCCAACTCTTCCAGAAACCTCATTAAAAACGACTGACAAGGTACTGCGGTTAAGTTATTTACTTTTTCTTGTGTTCTTATAATTTAAATTTTCTTCTTTTCTGGACGTAAATTATGTAGAAACTGTCCAAATGTTTTGTATGTCCGAGCGCTTTTGACTATACTTTTAGCCATTACCAAGGATGATTTTAGTTTTACTTTTAACTGAATATATGGATTGTTTTATGTATATATCTAGAGTTATACGAATGTTTTATTCTCCGAAAACGGTCAGTACATTGTGGCCATGTTCATAGTTGATATTATTAAATGTTATCTTTTTCTTTTTTATTAATAACCCTTTACTTATTATTAGTCTTTTTTACACATGGATGTGAGTATTATATTATTATATTATGAGACTACAGAACTTTATCCGCAACATAATCGTTGATAATACAAATATAATTTTTCCCTTAGTACCTTTCTTCGTCTTTTTAATGTTCTCCTGGCTCGTCATTTCATTTTTCTATTACATGACGCACAAAAATGCTAAGCAAAGTGAGAGGAGAAACAGAAAAAATTAGCTAGAAACATCGAAAAGAAGGCTGAACTGTTGTGTGATATCTATCCTTTTATATAACAGTGATTTTTGATAGTATCCCTACGAGTGTGAATAAAACTGGAAGCAACAGAAATGTTGTTCTACAGAAGGATATTGAGAATTTCACGGATTGAGCGAGTAAGCAACGAGGAAGTCTTAAAGAAAAGTCAACAGAAAGCACACTTATGCTCAGAATCAAGAAGAAAGAGAGAGAGAGCTGAAATTCCTTAGACATATAATGAGGAAGAAGAGATTGGAAAACTTAAGCCTCACAGGACATATTGAGAGTAAGACAGGTTGCACTACCCTACAACGAGCCACGTACACGTCAAGCTTGTCTGAATGGAGGCTGGGAGAAGAAGAAGAAGAAGAAGAAGAAGAAGAAGAAGAAGAAGAAGAAGAAGAAGAAGAAGAAAACAAAAGGGGGATAGGCAAATTCACTGCATTGCACTCCACTTCTTCACCAGTCCCTTATGCAACGTTTCTATAGACGACACTTTTAAAAAAACGAGAAAATAGATTATAAGCTGAAATACGATTGAAATTTCTATAAACATAATAATGTGTATGAAATTAACAAACAGACACATCTGAATAAAATAGTATTGGCATGTAAACCAAAATAAGTATATTCATTATTATTTAATACTAATATTTTTTTAACAACTCCAAAGAATGGTCTGTAATGTAATCGATCCTGACCTAGCATCTCGACTTCAGTCACTTTCTCACCGGCGCAACTTGGCTTTCCTCTGTCTTTTGTACAAATATTTTCGTGGCAACTGCTCTGACGAGCTTTTTTCGCTGGTACCCCGACTACATGAATTTAATTGGCATCTAAGTCCCACCCCGTTTACTGTTGAAATAGCTAACTTCAACTTCAACAGTTTATTTCCTCGCACTTCTTGCACTTGGAACGCCATTCAGTTTATTTGCTTCCCTGATAACGGCAATCTTCAAAAATTTAAATGCAACGTCAATCGTCATCTTCTATCTTCTTGAATCCCGCTGATCTTTTTTCATTTCGTCAATCCTCCCAATACACAGTACTCTCTTTCACTTTCACTCCCCCGTAGCTCCCTGCGTAATAGTGACATTCTCGCCTTCCTTGGGGTGAAATGGATATATAAAAAAAAGGGATTTTCGATGTGTCTGTCTTTTTTCCCCTATTTTATTCACATTTTCCTCTGATTCTGTTCTATTGTTTCTATCTTTTTAGTGATTTTAGGCGCATTTTCATTTTTGCCATTTATAAACTCTAAATGACCTTTCTCTCTACTTATCTTCCTACATTTATTCATTGTTGGCTCTCTGTTATATATGAGTCGGGGAAGTTTTAATGAATTGTCCCCGCTGTTATATAGACAGAGAAAGTTTTAATGAATTGTCCCCGCTGTTATATAGACAGAGAAAGTTGTAATGAATTGTCTCCGCTGTTATATAGACAGAGAAAGTTTTAATGAATTGTCCCCGCTGTTATATAGACAGAGAAAGTTGTAATGAATTGCCCCGCTGTTATATAGACAGAGAAAGTTTTAATGAATTGTCCCCGCTGTTATATAGACAGAGAAAGTTGTAATGAATTGTCCCCGCTGTTATATAGACATAGAAAGTTGTAATGAATTGTCCCCGCTGTTATATAGACATAGAAAGTTGTAATGAATTGTCCCCGCTGTTATATAGACAGAGAAAGTTGTAATGAATTGTCCCCGCTGTTATATAGACAGAGAAAGTTTTAATGAATTGTCCCCGCTGTTATATAGACAGAGAAAGTTTTAATGAATTGTCCCCGCTGTTATATAAACAGAGAAAGTTGTAATGAATTGTCCCCGCTTTATATAGACAGAGAAAGTTTTAATGAATTGTCCCGCTGTTATATAAACAGAGAAAGTTGTAATGAATTGTCCCTGCTGTTATATAGACAGAGAAAGTTTTAATGAATTGTCCCCGCTGTTATATAGACAGAGAAAGTTTTAATGAATTGTCCCCGCTGTTATATAGACAGAGAAAGTTTTAATGAATTGTCCCCGCTGTTATATAAACAGAGAAAGTTGTAATGAATTGTCCCCGCTGTTATATAGACAGAGAAAGTTTTAATGAATTGTCCCCGCTGTTATATAAACAGAGAAAGTTTTAATGAATTGTCCTCGCTGTTATATAGACAGAGAAAGTTGTAATGAATTGTCCCCGCTGTTATATAGACATAGAAAGTTGTAATGAATTGTCCCCGCTGTTATATAGACAGAGAAAGTTGTAATGAATTGTCCCTGTTATATAGACAGAGAAAGTTGTAATGAATTGTCCCCCGAGTTATATAGACATAGAAAGTTGTAATGAATTGTCCCCGCTGTTATATAGACATAGAAAGTTGTAATGAATTGTCCCCGCTGTTATATAGACAGAGAAAGTTGTAATGAATTGTCCCCGCTGTTATATAGACATAGAAAGTTGTAATGAATTGTCCCCGCTGTTATATAGACAGAGAAAGTTTTAAATGAATTGTCCCCGCTGTTATATAGACAGAGAAAGTTTTAATGAATTGTCCCTATGTTATATAAACAGAGAAAGTTGTAAATGAATTGTCCCCGCTGTTATATAGACAGAGAAAGTTTTAATGAATTGTCCCCGCTGTTATATAAACAGAGAAAGTTGTAATGAATTGTCTCCGCTGTTATATAGACAGAGAAAGTTGTAATGAATTGTCCCCCAGTTATATAGACAGAGAAAGTTTTAATGAATTGTCCCCGCTGTTATATAGACAGAGAATGTTTTAATGAATTGTCCCCGCTGTTATATAGACAGAGAAAATTTTAATGAATTGTCCCCGCTGTTATATAGACAGAGAAAGTTTTAATGATTTGTCCCCGCTGTTATATAGACAGAGAAAGTTTTAATGAATTGTCCCCGCTCTTATACATATACTGGGTGTAACAACAAAATTGTCCAAATTGTGTAAATGCAAAATTGTCCATATGTTAGATTAAGATTTGAACCGTTGTATCTAAGAAATGATTAAAGATATCTTACTGGAATTCTCCGAGGTTTTTATAAACCCATTGGACTTTACTTTGAGCAATAAGAATATATAATTACTCTCCATGCGTAACAGAAGAATCGTGATGAAATCTATCATAAATGAAAATGGTATTATTTAATCATAGCTAAGGATCGGAAGCTCAGAAAGGATTGAAATTAAGTTCATATATATATATATATGTGTGTGTGTGTGTGTGTGTGTGTGTGTGTGTGTGTGCACGCGCGCGTGTATGTGTGCGTTTGCGTGCGTGTCATTCCATGATCATTATCCAACGTATTCAAGATGACCTTTGCATTCAAACCTTCTAAACTCCTGCCCTGGCGTAACAAGGTGCCTCAGAGGTTTCACGTACGATTTCATTTTCAAGTCTTTTTTCACTGATCTTTGGACTGTCATAGCTGAAACTCTTCTCTCACGTGTCAAACATCTTATGGATAGAGGTGGATCTTTTCTAATTGATCTCTTTAGCTCTAAGTTGAAATGATGATCCTTCTTCTTGCTGTGACCTCCTGATCCAGTTTTTCTCTCTACTGTTCCCCTTTTTTTTAAACTTATTCACCGTTCTCTTCTTGACTGTTCTTGAATGGACTTTGAAGATGGAAGCCAAAGTATGAATGTTGGTACCAATACTGAAGGCCTTGAATGATCTTTTTCTTCTGACTATTGCTCATTTGGGAAGACAATGTGGCTGACACAAAACGATTTTAAATTGTTCTCTTTCTAACTGAATAACTAATAGGGTTTTTTTTAATAATAAATGATGTCAAGATGTTTAAACGTCTTATCTGAAAGCCTGAACAAAAGAAACTCGATTAGTTTAGTGGTTGTTTTAGATATTAAACATTGTGGGGATGGATAATTATGCTGTAACACGATCTGGACAATTTTGCTGTTACACTGGGTATATGATCTTCCTGTTATGATGAATTATTCTCACTGTTATATATATATATATATATATATATATATATATATATATATATATATATAGTATAAATATAGAGAAATCTAATCAATTTCTCTGTATCCTTGGAAACAGTGAATTATGCATTTTTGTGCGCGTTTAAAACTCAGTAAATTTTTTAAAAAATAAGTTACGCCAATATTCGCTTGAAGATTAAATGGAACTTATGTTTTTAATTTAATTACAAAATAAAGTTTGAAGTTTGTAGCTCCCATTTTTGAAACATGGTTATTACTGTGTAGCGAAAAACATATTTTAAACCAGTTAATTTATAATATTAATGCTCTGTAAATTTACATTGAGCACTGTTTTGTAAAATAAAAATATCAATATGAACACCGGATTATATATCTTATTGTTCTTTCTTTTTTTTTATATATATATATATATATATATATATATATATATATATATATATATATATATATATATATATATATATGAAGAGGTTTATAATGAATGGAGATTTATATATATATATATGAGTTTTTAACGAATTGTTATCACTGTTATATATGCGGAGAAGGATTTTAATGAACTGCTGTCGGTATTATATATCTTGAGAAAGTTTTAATGAATTATTTTCACTGTTTTAAAAGTGGAAAAGATTGTAAAGAATGGTTCTCGCCGTTATATATGTGGAGAGGTTTGTAATGAAATGTTTTCCGCGTTGACTTGCTATCACTTGTTTCCTGTGATTCTATTTGTATCCGACCAACATTGTAACCCGAAAATTCTCGTTACTTGAAATATACACCTTTCTTTCCCTGTTATTCATGACGACTTCGATCTGACTTATTAAATCAAGCTCTCCTCATCTTTTGACTGTATAAAATCTAGTCCTCAGATTCCCTTGTGAGCGAATGGTTTGTAAGTTTGGTCTGTTTGCTTATGACTACTGAGTAGTGAGTACGATTCCCACTGTGTTCCCTGTACACAATTCAATATTAAATAACCCTATAAGAGTTGACCTCGTCAAATCAACAAACCAAACACCCTGGCCCACAGGCCCACAGAAGTGGCAGGAGTTTAGTAGTTAGAGCAGCCATCATTCAACTATCCCTAACTTTTTTTCTTTCTCCTTCTACGAAGAATATTTGTCCACTTCAGCATATCTCTCTCTCTCTCTTTCTCTCTCTCTCTTTTTCTCTCTCTCTTTCTCTCTCTCTCTCTCTCTCTCTATCTATCTATCTATCTATCTATCATATTGAATATCTGCTTTCTTGTGTCATCTCTCTCGCTTAACCTCTCGTTCTCTTTGCGTAAACATATAAAACAATAAAAATAACATTTGTTTAAAAATGACGTCTTTTGTACACAAAGTGTTACCTGCTTCTCATTGAAAGGGTGCAGAGTCATCTAAAAACTTATCGAACATTCCGACTCAAGGCCAATCTCAATCTCTCTAGCAAATATTTCCTACTTGAATTGGTAATTCTGATCTTTGATCCAAGGTCAAAAGAACCATTTATTTACACAAAGTCTGATAGTCTTTCCCGTATTTGCTAAGGAGAGTTCAGTTTTCAATTTTATAGAAATATGCTGGACTCTTAATGATACAGTAAAAAATATATTGTAGAAGTTTTCTACTATTTCATATTCTGTAAAAATCTATTTCTTTTTTATTGGTCAAGTTCGGTTTCTCGATTATCAAACTTGTTTTACTGGTGAAAAATACTGCTATTTTCTGAACTGTACTTAATAAAACAGTTTAAACAACTTCACAGCGCCTCGGTATTAGGTAATGAAGAGAGAGCTTAGTCTTTTTGACTATTACTAACATTATTCATTGGATATCCAATACGAAATTCAGTGTCAAATAAGTTAAAAATAATTGACATGTTGTAAAGTCAAGTAACTATAAATGTTTTCTGCATTTAAACCATACGTTTATTTTATTTCATTTTTCGAAATCAATCTCATTAGGTTCGTAAGAGCAATACATGTATTGTAGCCATAGTAGTGATGTGTGAATATTTTACGCTATTGTTTACGAGGCCCAAGAGCCACTCATAATACAGGTTTACTGAATGGAGTGTATTTGGCGCAGTGGGTCATAGTTGTAAATGTTTGAACTCGTGGAACTAAGGAATGTATCTTTTCAAAACATTTTCCATTGAAATAGCTATAGAGTGTCGTTCGGCTTGTGATGTTGCATCTGTGGGAATGTGGTTGTTGTGTGGGGAAATAATTCATCGTGGACAACACTCCTTTCTAAGGAGAAAGTTTGAATAAAAATAAGATATATTAGATTTATTTAAAAGTTTCCGGCGTCATCTTTTCGCACTGATATAAAAAGAATGAGTGTTAGTTGTTTTGTTTTTTGGGTTTTTTAATTGATTCAGTCAACCATTTGTAGATCATCCTTTATAAGATTTGGGAAATTTTAGAAACTATAAAAACGGGTTTCATCAATGGTGTTTTCTTTGGGCACAAAAAAGAAAAATTATTTTACACAAATAATCACTAGTGATAAAAAAACAACTCTTTGAATTTCAACCTTAATCATTTTATATATCTATTCCTTTTTGCCGTTAATAATTGTTTTTCTTTCAAAATTTCTTTTTAATTGAAGTCAATTTAGTCTACCCACCACCCATTTTTTTAGAAAACTTTGTTTGAATATTAGCTCTTTGAATTTCATGCAAGTTTTGGACGCTAACGCAATTCCCGATCCACAGTTGTGGCGTGTTTTGACTTTCTTTACGAAGTAAATTGTCATATTAGCACCGCCTTCTCCCTCGGTCTTGGGATTTAAATTCGGACTTAGCATATGGCCAACAAAAGAAAAAATGTCACACCTTGCTTAATTTTAGTCTACGGGAATTAAAGTATGTTGTTGCCATTCTTCTTTTGTATGTATCTCTTTGAATTTCGTTCTTAATCATTTTATAGACCTATTCCACTTTTCGTTTTCTTTTTTGCCGTTACTAATTTTTTTCTTCAAACTTTTTTTAATTGAAGTGAATTTAGTCTACCCACTTTTTTTTTTTTTGAAAACTTTGTTTGAATATTAGTTCTTTGAATTTCATGCATGTTTTGGACGTTAACCAAGCCAAGAATCTCCTAGTAACAGAATATCTTTCTGCTATCAACGTACAGACTGGGATTTGTTCCATGATTTCCTCTGTAACATCCCCTGGAATGTGGTTTTTAATCACCCCGTTAAAAAATGTGCGTCTGAGGTCTTCTCCTGGGTAAAAGCTGACACCGAGACATTTATCGCAGGAAGAAAATATAAAGTTAATTCGTGCTCATCTCCTTGATTCTCAGCTGCTTTCTCAGCTGCTATAGCCCATAGGAATCACTTCTTCCGTCTGTACCGAAGCGACGTCTGATTGTGACAGATGTCTCTTTGTCTCTGCCCGTAATGAGTGCAAGCGTATCCTCAATGAAGCAAAGTTACTATTTGCTGATAGAATGAAACAACGTATTGCATTAGGCAAGTTTGGTTCTAAAGATTATTGGCAGTTCTGAACAATAGCAAATCCACAATCCCTCCTCTATTCAATCAATTTGAGGTCCTAACTTCCATAGCTGATAAGGCTGAATGCTTTACTTATTTTTAAGAATTCTGGAGACCCTTCTGACCCATCTAAATGCCACCATATCAGCCTGCTACATCTCTTCAGCAAAGTCTTCGAGACTTTAATCAACGCCGAATTGGATAAGCAACTTACATTCCATAATCTTCTCTCTGACAAACAATATGGTTTCCGCTTTGCCTGGTCTACTGCTGACGTGCTCACGGCCATAACTGAATTTGTATACCATGCTCTTGATAATAACGGCGAAGCTCGAGCAGTGGCTCTAGATATCTCTAAGACGTTTGACAGGGTTTGGCATACCGGCCTTCTACGTAAATTTCAGGGATACGGTATTACAGGACGATTATTTGATTTAATTCAATCATTCCTGTCAAACCGTGAAATGAAGGTCGTCCTAAACGGGTTCCCCTTCAGTTCCTTTCACACGAACGCTGGTGTTCACCAAGGCTTTATCCATGGGTCCTACACTGTTTCTGATCTTCACCAACGATCTTCCTTATGTAATCAGTTCAAAAGTAGGCATCTACGCAGGCGACACTACTATTTACTCCTGTCTGAATAGTAAATCCAGCATCGCTGAAAAAGTTAACCTGGCCGCCGGTCTCGAAAAGTGTTTGACTGGGGTAGGAAATGGCTTGTAAACGTTAATGCCTCCAAAATGAAACTGCTCTCATTTATCCACCATAGAGGACCCTCTCTTTCTTCACGAGAGCGTCTCTCTGTGCTTTCTTGGTCTCACGTTTTCTACTGGCCCTAGGTGGAACTACAATAGCTTCATCTACTGCAAGGAAAGTTGGTTCTCTGTGTCGTGCCAGAAGGTTTTTCTCGCCCGAGTCCAACCTTTAACTCTACAAATATATACCATTCGTTCTTGCATTGAATACTGTTAACATATTTGGTCTGGTAACCCCGCTGTTCATCTCGAAGTTCTAGACAAAATACAGAGACGGATATGTAATGTGATAGGTCCTGATCTGGCATCTCGTTTACAGTTGCTTTCTCACAGACGTGATGTGGCTTCCCTCTGTCTTTTTTACAAATATTAAGCGTGCTACTAGGTTGGCATCTCGGTTCCACCCTTTCACTGTCGAAACAGTTAAATGTAACCGCCTCTTTTACCCCAACAGGTTCGTCTCTCTCACTTCCCGGCAGTGGAACTCCCTTCCTCCTACTTGCTCCCCTGCCTGCTATAATCTTCAAATATTCAAATGTAATGTCAATCGACATCATCTGATGCCTTGTTCCTGATCCCCGTCCTTCTCTATATCCTTTCTTCTAACACCTCTCTTTACTCTTGCCCTCACTTGCTGTAACCCTTACATGCTAGTGTCACTCCCCACTTGCTTGGGGTGAAATGCTTAAAAAAATACAAAACGATGAAATTTATGGCTAGATTTATTTTTACTAAATTTTGCATAATATAAAGCTCGACAACTACTCACGATAGAGAGTTACAGTTGGAAAGGTAATGATTAATAAGGTGTGTGTGAAATGAGTGGGAAACAAGATGATAGCTAGGTAAGATTATGAGGATAAGAAGAATAAATAACGATTGACTCATGATTTGATGATCCAGTGTAGTCTTTAATAACTTGACTTAAATGGAATTGACTTGAATTAAAAATCGTCTTATCTGTTTTTGATAGGAATATAATGAAATTACGAATATAATGAAATTACGAATTTTTAATAAACTTTAATAAAATATGGTCACAACCATTTTGTAAAAAGATTTTTATGTTTTATTTAAATACAGGAGTAGACAGGTTTGCCTATTGTCCAGTTCACACTCCTTCCTGTCCTTTTGAACAGGGGTAGAGGTTTATCCCTTGTTTCCTGTTTAGGATTAGGGTTCCTGTTCCATCTAAAGTATTTTCTTTTTCTTTCACTTTCAGTAGCCCCTTGCGTCTTGGCGACATTATCATTTTGCTTGGAGTGGTGTCTCTTACTCTGTAACCGTCTACCACGAGTGGCTCTTGAGCCTTGTCCAGAGTAAACCTCATCGTAAAAAATACGTTTTGTTTTTCGTAGTATTCGTCCTTATTTATTTGAGATTATATGTAACGAATTATTTGTGAATGTCGGTTTTATGGAGCAACACCAACATTTATTCTTCAAAATAAAGTCAATTTCAACGATCTTCTGCCAGCAATCAGCCAACATCCGAATCTGTCCCAGATACCAGTCCGGTGGCTTTGAATAAAAAAATAAAAAAAACTGTAAACAATTGTTGGTCGCGGGGGAAGTTTGCCATTGAGCGGAATAGGGTATAGTCACTAGAGGCAACATCAGGACTGAATGGTGGATGTGGAAGAATCTCATCATCGTCCATCTGTTTGAACTTCTCCTGAGTCAACATAGCATTGTTTGGCTTCGCATTGTCTTGCCGAAACAAAGCCCGACCTCAACTGACCAAAGCAGGATGCACCTTCTTTAGTTTTTCCTACACACGATCTAGCTGCCGGCAATAAAGTTTAGCGTTGATGTCGAGACCGTGTGGGACAAGCTCGAAATGCAGTACTCCTTGGAAATTCCACCAGACTGAGATCAAGATTTGTTGTTTTCTTTCCGTTTTCTAAGTGTGTCTAATCTTTTTGGCCAAACTTATATATTTTATATTTATTTTTGTGCATGGATTCAGCAAAAATATTATTGCTTATTTCGGATAACAGCCATCATAAAACAAGGGAGTAGTTCTGGTACCCAAAGGCATCGATAAACTGCCTCTCTACTTATGTTCCGTGTCTATTTAAGACGTTGCCGATTATGTCTCTCTCCATCTTTCTGTTTTAGTGTTGCTCTTAATAATTCTTACCGCCTTTGCATCCATCATTTTCATAATGTTCCTTGTTTTAACATCCATTTATTCAGATTCGTTATGTGATTTACTCATTTTTCTCAGTTTTTCAATATACTTTCTGTGTGTTAAATCCTCCAACACTTCTTTCATCCTAATTTGACCAAAAACTTTTATCTATCACTTTCCGGTGGTTCGCAGCGATTTCTTAATTCCCTTCAAACTTCCCTCTTACTTACATGTTTTACCTATGGTATTCTAAGCATTCGTTATTAGAACTACATCTCTATCACTTAAGGTGTCTTGTCTATCTACAATATTACGCAGTAGTGCAACAGTTGTTTTTTTTCTAAGAATATTATCTGATTTTTGAAACACGCTCTTTCTATGTGCCATGGGATTTATCTCACGCATTCTCTTGTCTGTTTCTACACTTCCCAGATATTTATATTTCTGTATGCACTCTATTACGACGTCCCCATTACGTAACACGCATCTTGGGTTGACCCTTTTGGTAGCAAACGTATTCCGTCTTTTTACATTTACCTTATTCACCTTCGAATTTATGTGTGAAAATTTTGTTGCTTGTTTGTATATTACCTAGATGATTACATTTCTGAACTTATTCTATTTTAATGTTCCCGATAAGTAATACGTATCATGACACTGTCCATTTTGCTAACAATCATGCAATCTATCTTATTGTACAGATTTTGTAACAAGTATCTTTACTATAAGAATCATTATTACTTATTTCAGGTGACAGCCATTGTAGAATAGTGGCAGCAGCGACGCAGCTACAATGGCCACAGAAGTAGATGATCTGTCCAACTTACCTGTTTTGAAAGAAAACATCATTCTTGATCTCTTAAGAAGCAGATATTTTAAAGAGAAATATTACGTGAGAACAATTTCTTTATTTCATCGTATGTGGGAAAAATTGTGTATTAAGCATATCCGAAATATATAAAAAAATTTTAACGGGTGCATTGCAAATGTACATACTTCCTTGGGCGTATCAGCGACATATTTACTTTTATTGATATAATTGATGTGTGATAGGGGTCAAGTTTTGAATAAAAAGCTTTAAAGTAAATCTGTAATGACACCTAACTTTATGCATCTGTAATTCCATATATATATATATATATATATATATATATATATATATATATATATATATATATTTGGTTGAGCTAAGTCGGACATTTATTAGTCTATCACGCCAGCCATCACGGTCCTGTATCAAGGTCATAAGTTCATTAGAATGGAATTTTGCGTTATAACATACCTGGTCAATGTAGGTGGCTGCTGGGTGACCTACTCAACTTGCCCGAGGTTAGATGTCCAGAGCAATAGATCACACTCAAGTTCGCAAGATTGTAGATTGTAGAAATATCAAGAATGGGCCCACAGAGCTGTGATTTAGTCGGACGTTAAGTATAGTCCTCAGCATCTGAGTGTAGGTTCAGTCAAGCTTAGACTCTAGGCTTTTAGTTAACGTCCAAGCAGTGGCACCATACATTAACACCACCTCTATAGTGGCTCGAAAGAATCTTCGGTTGAGGTTGTCTTGTTGATAGGATTTCCAGATTACATCCATTTTATTCAAGGCGGACCAGGCTTTAGCTATGCGAATTTTTACATACTCTTCAGTAGAATTTATTTCGCATCCGAATCTTTTACATACTTAGGAAGAGAAATATATATATATTATTAAAAAAATCAAACTTTTGACAGAATATAATATTTGTCATGAAACGGTTGAAGTCATGAAAAAGCGCTCAAAACAAATTTGAAAAAAAAAGAAAATGTAGAACAATTCAAAACAAAATTTTTGGAATACCAACCTTCGGTTTGTATCAGGCAGTAAACAGATTCTTCCATCATAAGGCACCTTTTTATACATAAACATGCCACTGATAAATAGGAAGAGAGAAATCGCGGTAATAAGGAGGCCATATATATATATATATATATATATATATATATATATATATATATATATATATATATATATAGTGTCCCTAAAGTCTCGACACATAGATAAAAATGCGTATTTTTTAGAAATTAAATTTGTAACAATATTTTATTAACAGGAATATTAAGAAATAACAACTTCAATATGATTTCCATCATTTCTGGTTTAAAGCTTGATGCTCTTTGCAAGATTCACGTGAAATCGATAGATTAACTTCACATTTTAGCATATTCACTCTTTATGCATTCAATCATGTGTATTGCATCTGTGATTTTCATTGAGGACACTTTTTCCTTCAGCATACACCAGAAAATTAAGTCATTTCCTTCGATAAAACTGTGGAGGTAAAAAATATTGTTAATGAAATTTCCTATATGTTCAAACTTTAGGAACACCATATATATATATATATATATATATATATATATATATATATATATATATATATATATTGAAAAATTTAAAAATATTAAAAAATTATAATCTTCAGACACACTGAGTTGTATATTAATATTCCTTCATTTTTATTATTATTTTATTTAGATTCCTCGACTAGTTTCGGCCAACATGGCCATCATCAAGAGAAAAATAATTTTCTGCTTGCTGGTAGCAGTGAACTACAGAAATAAATGTCTTGATTGAGAAAATGAACTTTTGTCTGGAGTCTTCTTTTGTTTTTTTTTTATTTTTTTAACATGAATTTTGGTCAGTCCTTGTGTTGGTCAAACAGTCTCTTTTAAGTTTTTATGTAAGATCAGAGCTGGATGGATTCATTCTACTCTGAATTCTCTTGGTCATTTTGACAGTTTTATTGGTTCCTGGAAAGGGGATGTCTCTCTGTTAAGTGTGTGTGTGTGTTATATGGTTCTTAGAGAGTGAGTGAATATGATGTGTGTAAGCGTGTATATTACTATTGGTGTGTGTTATCATTTGGCTCATTAGGGAATAAGTGAGTATGATATATGTAAGTGTGTATATTCGTGTCGGTGTGTGTATAAGTGTGAGGCCTCAACATCTCCGTAAGTCTTGTGTGGGTCAGAAATGTGGGTGAGTCCTGATTTGTGAGTTTATATATTAATACTATCTATATTGTTAAATTTGTGATTAAGCCCGTCAGGATAGTGCGTTTTTAAACGGTGTATCCACTTATTTTCATGGAACTCTAAAATCTCTAATGTTATCTGCTCTGAACTTTTTTTATTCTCTCAATTATAGTGAATTTGGCATGGGTTTCAAAATTGTGTTTTTCTAGGCGGAAGTGTTGTTCTACAGGCAATAATTTTTCATGGGGAGTCGACTTAATTCGATTCTGATAATTATTAATTCTGTAGTGAAAGGACCATTCAGATTTTTCTAGATATTGTTTCTGGCGTATTGTGCATTCTAGGAGCTAAATTATGCTGTGACTTCTACAGTTAGAGTCGTGGTTGATTTTGAATTCGCGTGTCTAATGTGGTTGCAGCATAAGCTCATTTTGGTGTTACATGGTTGGGCAAATCCTGTTGTTTTTGTTGTTGGTTTATTACGGATTACCTTTGTCCCCGGTGGTTACTACCTATGATTTATATATATATATATATATATATATATATATATATATATATATATATAAGTGAACATTAAAGTCAACACTCAGAGGCGACAGGCTGTTTCACGCTAGACGCAATCGTCAGGCCTGACAATTACGTCTAGCATGAAACAATCTGTCGCCTCTGACCGTTGACTTCAATGTTCACTTTTATATTTATATTTACATACGCCTATCTCTGATATGAGCACTTTATCCCATAAATATAGCACACTTTAAAACTATATTTCTGCATATATATATATATATATATATATATATATATATATATATATATATATATATGTTATTTGTAGTGTGTATTGCTTTCACAATAAGTGATTTTCTACTCATAACAATTATGTGAAACTTTTGGATTATTAATATAATAATATACAAAATTTTTTAAAATTATCTAAAATTCAGCTGGCCACAGATGCAACACACTGCATATGCAGTTGCAACTGCATATGTTAGCTCTATCACGATTATTGAGCACTTTCTACTAAAATACCGCATATATATATATATATATATATATATATATATATATATATATATAACTGTGTATTTGTGTGGCAATCACTCTTTTATACTAGTTTTGTTAAAAATGATTGACAAGACACTGCGGTTAAATTTTATTTCATTTTTCTTGTGTTCTTAGATATTTTTTTCCTTTTAGGGATATAAATTATGTAGAAATTCTCCCAATGTTCTGTATGTCCGAGCGCTTTCTGCTATACTTTTAGCCATTAGTTGAATGTATCGCAGGATCTTTTCTCAGACAAGCAATATAACTCTCGTTTCTCCAGGTCTACTGCTGATGTACTAACGATAATTACAGAAAGAGTCTATCATGCTCGACATAAAAACAGTGAAGCCCGGTCTGTAGCATCGCATATCTCGAAATCCTTTGACAGGGTCTGACATTCAGGTATTTTCCACAAGCTAAAAAGTTACGGTGTCTCCGGACACTTTTTTGAACTGATCCAGTTTTTCCTATGAAATTGTGAAATGGATGTTGTCCTGAACGGCCAATCATCTAGATCCTTTCATACTAACGCGGGTGTCCTCCAGGGTTCCATCCTTGGTCCTACTCTGTTTTTTATTTTCATTAATGACCTTCCTGATGGCATCGCTCTCAACATGGCATCTATGCTGCCAACAGAACTATTTAATCCTGCCCTGATAGTAAAGCTGATCAGTACGACAAGGTCAAAATGGCAGCCGATGTCAAAAAAAGTTCGTCGTTAGCTGGGGCAAAAGATGCCTTGTTAATTTTAGCACCACCAAAACGAAACTTCTCTCCATTAATCACCTGAGAAACTTTTCCTGTCTTCCATCAGTATGGCTGATGCTAACCGCCAGAAAAGTAACCCGTTACGTCTTCTCGGTCTAATGTTCTCAGATAACATGAAGTGGAAGAACTATATTGAATCCATTGCTACGTCAGCTGCTAAAAATATCGGTTCACTGTGTCGTACGAGACAATTTTTCTCTCCAGAGTCTATCTTACATATCTATGTCTACCAGTCGTCCATGCTTAGAATATTGCTGCCACATATTGTCCGGTGCCCCTGCTATTTACCTTGAGCTCCTTTATAAGATCCAAAGAAGCAGCAATATTATTGGTCTTGATCTGTCGGCTCGGCTTCAGTCGCTTTCCCACCGTCGTAAGGTTGCCTCTCTCTGTCTTTTCTATAAATACTTTCACGGTAATTGTTCGGATGACCTCTTTGCTATGGTACCTAGATTTTTTGAATTTCAGCGCAGTATTAGACTGGGATCGAGATCTCATCAATTTACAGTTGAGCTGGCTGGATGTAGCCGTAGGTTCTATGCTAACATTGTAGAACTCCCTTTCCCAACCAACTTTAATTTGAAAAAAAATAAATGCAATGTCAATCGCTATCTGCCGTCCTCCTGATTATTCTTTTCTTTTTCTGCTCCTTATCAATGTTTCAGTTGGTAATTCTTCCACATTCTGTAACCCCTTGTATCTTAGTGGTTTTACTGCCTTGCATGGGGTGATACCGATTAATATATATATATATATATATATATATATATGTGTGTGTGTGTGTGTGTGAAAATATATAGAAAATAGGAAGGAACTGGTTAGGTAAATAATCCAAAGTCCCTTAGTATTTTAGTTATTATTTTTATTATGAGACCTCTTATGTCGCGATTTGGAATCATATTTTTAAAATAAATAATATATATATATATATATATATATATATATATATATATATATATATATATATATATAAACTACTATTCCATTCCCCATCCAGATAAATTCGCGATTAACACGTGTCTTATTTCCATAAATGTTTGAAGGCTGTGGCTGAAGATCAATCTGATGGAAAGTACCATACTTTTGTAAAACATTTGACGTTACACCAAAACTTGAATAGAATAGGTTGCAGGTCCTCGGATTTTCCAAAACTTGAGTAGAATACGTTGCAGGTCCTCGGATTTTCCAAAACTTGAGTAGAATACGTTGCAGGTCCTCGGATTTTCCAAAACTTGAGTAGAATACGTTGCAGGTCCTCGAATTTTCCAAAACTTGAGTAGAATACGTTGCAGGTCCTCGAATTTTCCAAAACTTGAGTAGAATACGTTGCAGGTCCTCGGATTTTCCAAAAGAGTAGAATACGTTGCAGGTCCTCGGATTTTTCCCTTGAACATGTGTTTATTCTATGTGTATCCATGTAGTGGATAGCAGTACGTAATGAAGAAGACTCCATGATTAAATTCAATAATTTCAATCAAACCAGCCGTTACTTTCAAGATCAGTTTGAATTTATGCTGTAAATCTCCCGACGAACTTGTGAGCGAGTTTCCAGTGAACATCTTTCTTGTAATCATCACCTTCATGCAATTTAAGAATGGAGTCTCTCTTCATTACCCACTTCTACTAATAAACATATTGACTTATCCAGGATGTTCCATATTGGCCAGGGTCCTGTCTAAAACCAACAAAAGAATTAGCTGGGCTCAAATGGGAATAAAAGTCTCAGAATACAACCCCATTCGAAGAAAATCCAATTTTTTACGCAAACGTCATCGAATCAATCTTCAGAAACTCTAACATACAGTTTGACTATTCTGATTTCGGTTCGAAATTCCAACGTATATCACATGAAGAATGTCGGAGCGTACAACGTCCGAAACGTTGTGAATGTGATAATAAGAATGAGTCCGAACAATGTAAATAGTGTTTCTCATCTCAGAAATACAGAAAAATTTAAGTCACTATTATGGCATTTTAAATTTGGTGAGAGTAAAAAAAAAAACCTTTGTCTTTCACAATACTAAAATAATCTGGCTGGTATAGAATTAAAATAATATACTGACTTTATTTTAATGGCTTACATAAAAAGAAATCTTTAATTCTTCTTATAGAATCTCATGGAAGGTTGTTCAGCATTCCTGAAGTAATGCCTAAGGATACAGTTAAATATAACTTTACCTCATTATTCGGATTAATGTGATAGATTCTATATTCCGAGGTAAGCGCATAAAATTAGTTCCTTATATGAACAGAGCGATTACACAGTCCCCTAAGTAGGAACTTGTTTTTTTTTTTTGTGTGTGTGTTTTTTTGGGGGGGTGGGGGTTGTTTTTTACCGATGGGGCTATTGTGACTGTTTTAGAGTGACGGAGCTTCAAGTTCAGGTGCCAACAACCGACACAATTTGGGACGGTGAACGAAAAGTCCTCGCTCTGTTTTATTAGTTTTAGCGAACGAAATAGTGGCAAGCATGACCGGGTCACATTCTTTACATACAATCTTTAAAGAAACATTGCTGATAACTTTAAACCCTTATATTTTACACCATGAATACGACGAATGTCAACAAACCAGCTTTTCACCCTAACATTCAGCAGTAAGTTTGGGACAATGATAAAAGGTTAACAAGATCAGAAGTCGGTTAATAAATAGTTTTTTTTAAAAAAAAGCAGCCTACGTAAATTATGTTTATTATAAATACTTCAGATCAATGTAGAATATTTTCTTGATTACTCTAATCATCTCCCAAAGTACGATGAGGATTCACTGTTAAGTTCCCAGATCGAGTAAGAAACGACTCAAAAATAATATTCTGATGTTTCACGATTTGCTCAGACTTTGTGACTGAAGATTTTATCATCGTAGTGGAACACTTGCAATAAAATGAACGTTTGCAAACATGTCCCGCAAAGCAGTGATAGTACAGCGAGTACAATTCTCAATGGATACACCAACAATTTGACCATACGTAAAAATTTGTCTGTGACAATAACCACTAAAATAAACGTGTGACAAACTTAAATTTGAATGTAACCTCTAGCAAATTTGCCCTCTCTTGGTGTCTTCTGTTTATGATCATGAAATAGATGAGGTTAAGATTAGCATATATATATATATATATATATATATATATATATATATATATATATATATATATATATATATATATATATATTATATTATTAGATCAGATCATTATTTAAACATATATTGTTAAATATAACAGGCAATGAATATCTATTATGTCTGATCATTAACCGTTCTAATGTTCGTTTGTTTACCTTAATTGCGGGTGGAAATAAAAACAAAAATTGTCCAACATTTGGATATTTTTTTATTAAGTTGGTCCTTGATCGAAGCTTTCGACTCACATGAGCCATCTTCAGATTGGTTTTACGGACATTTTAACAAGGATATTCACCATTGAAGATAATATTTTGTTATGTTGACATAGAAGATTGCTATGCGACGATAACACACACACACATATATATATAAAGTATAATTTTTCTTTACAAAAGCGTTTCGTCTTCTGATGGACTCTTTCAAGGCGAATGCAAGGATTTTATTTTGCGACAATTATTAATAAACAGAAGTACAAAATATCGTTAGGTTTTCAATTTTTTAAAATTTAAGAACGCTCAAAATTATTCTTAAGGCTAACTGTTAAAGTAAAGGTAAACTGTGAAGGATGGTAAGTGATGTAATTTAATGCTTAATAAACGAAAGTGTAAATGTGATAGATAGATAGATAGATAGATAGATAGATAGATAGATAGATAGATAGATACGATAAACTAAAGTATTGATAAAACTAGCACAAAATTTTCAATAAGTGTTTTTACATACAATCCGATAATTATTCTGGATTTTATTTTGTCGTTATGATGAGAATATAAATTTTTGATATCATTTTTATTAGCTGAATTGTGATGGACACAAGTTTTAGGCGTTTTGTGATGTACTCAAGTTTTAGGCCTTTCTCAGTACGGTGTAACATTATACCTAGGGAAGATAAAGTATTTTTTGTTTGTGTTTTGTTAGTTTATTCTATCGTATATTCGACTTTGCTTTATCTACAATGCCAAACAAAGTAGTTTTGTGAAGCCATATTAATAGAGCGTCATCAATATATAAAAAAATATATTAAGTAAAATATTTTAGAAAGGACTAAATTAAAGAAATTCTGCGAAGATACACACTAAAACCCCACTTAGAGACGAACCCATTGGTAATCCATATTTTTGTTTATAAACATTTTTGTTAAAGTTGAAATAGTATTGAATAGTGATGAGTCGGTAGATTTTTATGATTTTAGCTATTGGTAGGGAGAGATTTATTTTTTATTGCGTTAGATGCTTTTTTTTTAAGATTTAAGCATTTGTTTGCAGTCGCATTGGTGCAAAGCGATTTAGCATCAGAACTAGCCATGATTCTGACAATCATATTTGTTTCCCATAGTTTTTCAACCAAGTTACCTGGATTATTAATATGTAATGGGCTGTTTTGTGATGTCAACGAATACTCGTTGCCACTTTTGTAATGCCAACGAATACGCGTTGTCACTTTCGTAATGCTTGTTGTAATCGCAGATACAACTTTAGTAACGCCGTTGAACAATACTGGTGTCAGACGCCTTCGAATAACACTCGCACTTAGAGCATTTGCTCGCTCGAACAGTAATACGTATAGTGATCCGAATAGAGGAATAGTAATAGTATAGAGAATAGTGATCTGTATAGTATAGAAGATAGACTAGAAATAGCGATCGTTTAGACGTCACGCTACTTTCTACATATGCGCTTCCTCTATGGTCACGTGGTCTACTTAATTCAATAATGGGATCGCCTGTGTTTACTCTCTGGTGATCTACGTTCAAACTCAAGTGTCGGCAGCGACACTTTATTCCTCTATAACAGACTGGTTGTTCCGTGGAGAGGAGTTAAAATTTTTGTTATGGCTTTCGCCAGTAGGTGGGGAACGTTACCAGTACCTGATATAATGGGACGTATCGGAATGTCCTGTGTGTGGGTTTTAGGGAGACTATATAACTATTCTAGGGTGATATTGTATTAGCTTATACCATTTGTTCTCATTATTAATTAATTTTCTAGTTTTCTACGCATGCACAGGCCGATAGACATAAGTTTACACTGTTTTTAAAAAAGCAGAGATATCTACTCAATTACGTGTATTCTGTAAATAGAACGTTTAAAGTAATAAAAAATATCTTCTTTTATCCGCCGTGTCCCTTCAAGATCATAGCCCTCCACAATGTCCTGTGCTTTGTAGCTCTGTACAGTGTTTATCCTTTATCCCCTATAGTCCCTGTTCTGCCATCTATTTACGCAAACTTGTTAGGTAGCTTGATGTTTTCCTCTGGCTCTTTTGCCTTCAATAGGATATATTGACGTGTGAGCGTCAAATTCCCATAGCCCTTTTTTCTCATGTCGTCTCCCCGAAATTCCAACTGTCTATTTCTGATTCTCAGTACAAGTGCCATTTTTTCTATTTTCCTTAAGAATTCCTCGTTACTCACATGTTCCGACCATGACATTCCCAGTATCTTCCTGTAGAACTATATAAATTAGATGTCTATATTCGGTTTTACTTTTATTGCTGAAACGTGGAAAAAGTTAGTGTAGCTAACACTCTTACTCGTTTCATAATTGAAGAATTGTATACGGTGATAGTTTCGTATTTTCTTATTGGACAAGTGTGTTATTTTTTGTGTTGAGTAGTGTAAATGCTTTATATCAATAAAACTTATATTATTGATACGGAAGTTCATCAATGTTTACTATAAATTAATAACCATTTTTTTTTTTACAGACATACATCGGAGAAGTCCTGATTGCTGTCAACCCGTTCAAGACAGTCAATATTTATGGAGCTAAAGCAAGTTCAATTTTACTTTTAATTAACCACTGAAAGGGCGCCTTACATTTTATTTATTTTTCTTGCCAAGTTAAACTATTTTTCATCTACAAAGCTAATCTGGCAAAAATAGTTTCGCATCTATTGAGTAAAAAATCTCACGAGTCTGCAATATGAAATTGCTAAACATTGCACTAGAGCAGACCCCTTACCAAGATAAATAAGAATTCACTGTGGTGAACAGGTTTACGCTATTTTCAAAATGTTGCTTCATTCTGTTGTTCTGTCACTCCTACATTCTAAGCTTTATCCATTGTTTTTCTTTCATAATCCTCCTCTTTCTCACCCACCCACATCCACACACTCACTCGATATCACTCGCTTCCTTCTAAGGGATTGTTCAGTTATGGAATAGATCGAAATAGGTAAAGAGAGATATTCTCACCACTGCTGGGGAGTACAACGCACAACAACAATTATTATTATTATTATTATTATTATTATTATTCAGGGGACAAATTAAAGGTTGCTTCATTCATTTGTTTTGTGACTCCTACTTTGTAAACTATCACCTTCTCTTTGCTTTTGTAATCCTCTCCCCCTCTCACACACATTTTCTCCCTACTTCTCTTTCTCTATATATCTTTCTCTGTCTCTGTTCCTGTCTCTCTGTCTCTGTCTCTCTGTCTCTTTCTCTCTCTCTCTCACACACACACACACACACACGTTGAGGTACTCATTCGTTATCACTCTTGTTTTCACTCACTTCCTTCTAAGGGATTGTTCAGTAATGGAGTAGATTGAAATAGGTAAAGAGATAAATGTCCTCACTACTGCTGAGGGGCACGTCACACAACAAATATTATTATTATTATTATTATTATTATTATTATTATTATTATTATTATTATTCAGGGGAAAACTCCCCAGTGTTTTTATTTTAATTCTATTTATTTTTAATCTCAGGACTCAATAGGCCAGTAAAAAACCGGTTTTTCGTTAGAAATTTTGTACACACCTAATATTTTCATAAATTGAATGTCCACACTGGTAGTGGAGGTGTAAACTGCCAATTGAAGTGACAGCAAATATTGTCAATACACAAGCCTTGTCATCAATATTCAAACTGATTTTAGCAATGCTGTTATCTGAATGTCTTTGTGTTTTCTTATTCTTTTAAACACTTTGCAAGGATATTTTATTATTATTATTATTATTATTATTATTATTATTATTATTATTATTATTATTATTATTCATTTCTCCCGCATGATTTTTCCTTTTCAACGTGTTCTTCATCAAGTCGTACAACTTCAAAAAGATAACATCTTTCGCAGAATATTTGCAGAGCCAAACAAGAAAGACTCTTGATACAGTGGAAGACTATGCTTTTTTTTACCGATTTTCTTATTGTACGTCTTTAGGTTCGATTGCATAGACACCAACTCCAATAGTGGCCTGGCCTTCCCACAATCTGGTAACCTCAATCTGGAGGTCAGCGTATATTTCATCTGAATTTTCACATCAGTGGAATCTGTTAGCTTTCGATAAGGATCAAATGATAGAAAATCCCTTAAAACCTCTATCAGTCATTCTTGCCAAATTCTATAACCTGAATACTCTCTCTCTCTCTCTCTCTCTCTCTCTCTCTCTCTCTCGATTCCAGTCGAGTTTATAACATTAACGTGCGCGCAAATACCCTGGGAAAAGGTATGAATCCACCATTTCTTCCCCCAAGTTTAATAGCAGGACAGACTGTGTCCTACAACCTTGGTTGACAACCGGTCTACTTCAGAAAGAAACGGCAAAATCTTCCGCCTAGTCAGTCATGAATCCAAAGAGACATGATCGCTCAAGTGTGTAACATGTATGGCACTTAATTGACTGACTGTTTACGATAATTCAGATCTCTTGCTATTAATAGGACCTGAGAGCTAAATCACAGTGTCACAAATAATCTTTTGTTTTTTTATTTTTAAGCAAATCACCCTACGCAAGGCGGGAGTACCACTAGCACGCAAGGGTTTACAGAGAGTGAGAGTAAGAGTAAAGAAGAGTGTTTGGGAAAAGGATAAAGAGGAGGACAAGGATCAAGGTCATGGCATCAGAAGATGTACATTGATATTACATTAAAATATTTGAAGATTATACCTATCAGGGAAGAAATTGAGAGGGAGTTCCACTGACGTGAGGTACGAGATAAGAAGGTGTTGGAGTAGAAGCGATGGCTACATTTAACTGTTTCGACAGTGAAAGGGCGGGACCGAAATGCCAACCTAGTAGCACACTTAAATTCATGCAGTTTGGGAATCAGTGAAAGTAGCTCGTCGGAGCAATTGACATGAAATTACTTGTAGAAAAGACAGAGGGAAGCCACAACACGTCTGTGAGATAACGACTGTAGATGGGATGCCAGATCAGGACCGACCACGTTGCATATCCGTCTCTGGATTTTGTCGAGGACCTCGAGATGAGCAGCGGGAGAACCAGACCCTATATGGAAGCCGTATTCCATGCAAGGACGAATGGTTGATTTGTAGATTTGAAGAATGGACACAGGCGAGAAAGACATGTCAATTTCTGATTTGTATTGATGTCATTTATTTTCATATTTATTATTATCCTATGAATTTTCCAACAATATCAAGTAACTTTCAGTGAATATCAAATTACAATACATCTAAGTACTCCAAGGCACTCATCGATATTCTGGCTGATATTAGAAATTCTGTTGTCTGGAAAGTTTCAGAAATTCCTTTTATTTCCAATCATTTACTTCGACTTCTGTTCCAAGCTCATTAATGGCTGTTGGCTTGTTTTAGAATGTACCTGTTTGGTAGTGTGGGTAGCCAATCTCTGTTACAGGTGGCGCCTCAAGTAACGAATTACAATGATTTGTTTGCATTGGCCTTGTTCAAAACTGTTGGATAGGCCAGAAAATAAAACGCTCTCTCCGAGCTCCAGAATCTATCGTACATATTTATAAGTATTCTTCAATATCCACAGATCCAGTCTGTGGGTTCTACGGCAACTTCATTTTTTTAATCGTTTCACTTTCAATAAAGCCCCTAAGACACGAGGGGTTACTGAGTTCGAAAGAATAAGATAAAAGGAAATATCATTAATGTGGAGGAACAATAAAAGAAGCGGAATCAAGAAAACAGTAGATAATTATTAACATTTAAAGTTTTAAGATCAAAGTTGAAACTGGAAAAGACAAGAAGTGCGAGAAAAGAAACTGTTAGCAATGAACTTACGGTCACATCTAGTCATTTCAATTGTAAAATGATGAAACTTCATTAATCTAGTACTGCGCTTAATTCCTAAAGTCTAGGTCATAGAACATTATTATAGAAAAGCATTTATAGAAAAGGCACAGGAAAGCTACTTTACAGCGGTGGGAAAATGACTGAAGCCGAGATGACCGGCCAGGATAAATAATAAAAGTTCTTCGGATTTTTTCAAGAATCTCTAAGTAAGCAGAAGCACCAGAACATATCTGGCAGCAATATTCAAAGAATGGAAAAATAGTAGACTTATAAATATGCAAGATAGATTCTGGAACTCGAAGAGAGCGTTTCATTATCTGGCCTGTCCAACAGTTTTCAACAAGGCCAATGCAAATGAATCCATGTAAATCTATACTAGTAAAACCATCGACGGATATCGAACAGATGAGTCAATGCAGTTTTATTCACAAATGGTTTTCAGGCACCTCCCAAAGGTGCTGCATGCTGGCTTCGTCTCTCCGTTCCAATATTATCAAGTCATCGATCATGGTGAGATTCGAACTCGACTAACGTTCTAACCAAACGACCAAGCGTCCGCATCAAGGACGGAAATAATGAGAGTTAAAATCGTGAACTTAATCTTCCTTCAGGTCCCGGGCAAGGTTTTTGATATTTCTCCATTTTTTTAGTCATTTTTTGTATTTCATTTTGTGACTGCCAAACAGCAGTCATCATCATTATCACCACCATCACTAACATCCCCATCATTATCATCATCACCCCTAGAATCATTATCAGCATCACCACGACCACCACTACCACCACCACTACCCCCACCATCATCATCACGACTAGCACCAGCATCAACATCACCACCACTACTACCACCATTAAGCATCATCACCACCACCACCTCTACCACTACCAGTACTATCTTCACTACCACTACCACCACCACTACTACCACTGCCAAAATCCTCATATCATCACCGCTACCGTCACTGCCAACACCATCATTATTATTACCACCATTACCAAAATCATCATCGTCGTCATCAGCACCACCACTACAATCAGCACCATCATCATAATTATTGTTATAATTCTGTTTGTTCTTTACTTCCTTAGCACGTACATTACATTAAAGACATATCAGAGGCATTGTTTGATTTCAGTGAAGAAAGAAAGAAAGAAAGAAAGAAAGAAAAAAAGAGCGAAAATAGAGGATGCGATAACGCTTCAGTAAAATGGATAAACTTGTCAATTTCAAATCTTTTCATTTGTGCCTTCTTTAAATAATGACATTCATTCATACTTATGACTGTTACTGTAATATTTTGCTAAAGTTGTTAAGCATAAATATAGCGAAATTTCTATGGGTATTTTATAGTCGTTGAATCAGCTTATAGAATCATTAACTTAAGAATTATGATTCATCAAAAAATTTCCCGCGTATTTCTAATTATTATTATTATTGTTGTTGTTGTCGTTGTTGAATTTTCACACCAAAGTTATCAGATGTCTGTCTGTCTGTCTGTCTCTCTCTCTCTCTCTCTCTCTCTATCTATCTATCTATCTATCTATCTCTCAGTAATAATACTAATATCTAAACAATTTCCATATTCTTATATTAAATAATCTCATAAGTAAGAGTTCTATCTGTATTTGACATGAATTCACTTCACTCTCCTAATTCCTTATTATTCTCTACTGCCATTTTCTATGACAGGAACATGAACTCTACAGCAATGTCCAGATTCGAGGAGATTTGCAAGCCCACATTTTTTGGGTGGCCGATAATGCATACCAGCGCATGCGTCAAACTGGACGCACGCAGTGCATTCTGGTTAGCGGCGTATCGGGCTCCGGCAAAACAGAAAGCACTAAACATATGGTGAGGCATATTGCACAGCAGGGTGCATCAAAAATGCATCCGCATCTCGACACCAAAATTAAAGAAGTAAGTTGATTATTACAGGAATTTACTAGTTTAGTCTGACACGAAGCATCCAACAAGCAACGACTAATTTGTTAACCATAACCTAAAGCTACAGTGCTCATAAATGCAGAGGCACCAAATTAGGCTCGAACTTATCAAACAATAGGAATTTTCTAGATACACTTGTTAACCATTACTCTTCAGTGATGTCGATATATTGCGCTATGAGTCTGAGAAGAGACATTATTATTCTAAGAAATGTTTGGGCTCTTTGTATTGATTTTGTTTTTACCGCATATTTTAACCACTAATTTTACAACCTTATTCAATTTTACAAATAACTTACAGCTAGATCAAGTTGAAGTACCGGACACGATCCACAAAGTTAAGCAATTTCATGCGTGGTCAATACCTAGATCGGTGACCACTTTGGAATGCCAGGTGCTGTAAGCTTCGATGTACGAGTGGTGTAATAGAAAATGGTTTGGAATTGTTAATCGAAGAGCCGAATTCCAAACCCTGATGGGTTCGTTATATTCACTTACGCGCAAATACCCTTGGGAAAGGTATGAATCCAAATCCAAATTAATAAAACTTGTATCCCTAAATCATTATGGTAAATGTTAAGTGACGTAATTTAATGTCTAATAATTATATTATTTTAGTTTGGGATTAATTTATATATCATATTTTATTTTTTTTATAAATACTTCAGTGGACGAAACATGTAGGCTAACATAAGTTTTTCTTTTTTTGTCTTTATTCATTCATATATATATATATATATATATATATATATACCGAATGTAATGAGAACGAAATAATATAAATTCTAAAGTTCACAGCATTAATTCTAAAGAGGGCTCAATACCAAGAGTAGAGCAATAATTATCTATTATAATTGTTACATACGAACAGAACAACTCACTACAAAGATGCGTTCTTGTTTCTATGCGCATGCATCTCGACTGGTGAGGACCAAAAATGGTTATGCATGCGCATCGAATCAAGAATGCATCTTTGTAGTAAGTTGTTTTGTCCGTATGTAACAATTATAACAAATAAATATATTATTATTATTATTGTTATTATTAAAATTGTTGTTGTTTAAATAATAAAACCTAAAGCCATAAACATAATATACAGTACCAATATATTGCAAGATCAAATAGTAAAAACAGACTTATGATACTCATACAAAAAATCCTCAAATGTATATAAAAAACTTACACGTTGCATCTCACTTACGTCACAACTCTCATTGATTCTACGAACTTTAAATCGTTGTCCTTATGCTAAAAACCAAGTTATAATGACACCATTAATGTGAAATGTATGTTCCACCTTCTAAAACTATCAGGTCATCCCATAAGTTCTGTCCGAATTTTGAATAAAGAAAACAAGTGACCAAATGTCCCATTTAATTACAGATTCAATCAACAATGTATTTTCCCTGATTATCTATGACTTCCTTCCATCTATTAACAAGCTTACTAATTCCATTACTGTAAAATTCTTTTGGCTTTGATTCGAAGAACTCACAAATGTCAGTTTTAATCTCTTCCTGTGTTACAAAAGCTGTTTCTTTCAAATGATTCTGTAAGCTACGAAACAAATGGTAGTTTGAAGGAGCAAGAAAGAGAATAAGGTGGATGAGGAATTTTCTCCCAACCAAGTTCTTCGATCTTTTGTGACGTGATTCTTGCTGTGTCGGGTCGCGCATTGTCCTGATGAAACATCACCTCTTTTCGATTCACTAGAACAGGTCTTTTTTTTCCTCAAAGCTTGGTTCAAATGCTCTAATTGCTGACAGTATATTTGAACATTAATTGTTGCATTAGGTGGTAAGAATTCAAAGTGGATTATTCCTTGGCGATCCCACCAGATTGAAAGAAGGACCTTTTGCCCATGAAGTTCCCTTCTCGGCTGTGGCTGAGGTCCTTCCCCTTTACCAAGCCACTGTCTACAATGCTTAACATTTCGATAAAAGATCCATTTTTCGTCGCCAGTCACAAGTCTATCCAAATAAGGTAAAACATGTTGGCGAGAATGGAGAGAAGAGCAGATGTCAACTCGGGATTTGTAGTTGTTTTCAGGCAATTCATGAGGTACCCATTTTCCAAGTTTAGGAACTTTTCCAAGTTGTTGAAGATGACGATGAACAGTTGTATGGTTTGAACTGAATATCACTGCCAATTCGTCAACTGATAAAGCAGGATTTTCTTCAAGGGCTGCTTCAAGAAGCTTTTCATCAAACTCAACTTCATCTTCAAGGGTGAAATCTCCACCTCTGAATTTTACAAACCATCTTCTGCAAGTTCTTTCATTCACACATTCCTCCTCTCCATAAAATGAGTGAATGTTTCTAGCCACTTCGGCTGCTGACTTTCCTTTATTGAACTCATAAAGCATTATGTGCCTCAAATGATTCTTGGGTACTTCCATGTTAGCAGGGTTTTAATCAAACAAAATTTAATTTTATTGTTCTCTGAAATAAAATTTGATCAGTTTAAATGCATCTAAACATAAAAAATAATGTTCAGCTCTATTAGACATTATAAAATACTCTTTAAATTTCGTTCATTTTAACAAAAAGTTAAAATTCGGACAGAATTTATGGGATGACCTGATAGATTTAATCGTTCATTTATTCATTTTGTGAACTGTTTTATTTCTTCATAGCATCCAGAATAGCATTCAAACATTGATCTTTTCTGCTAAATTGCAATCCATCAATGTTAACCTTCTTCTTTATAATTCTCAACAAGTTTTCGATCAGGTTAAGGTCGGACGAATAAGGCGCTCATTTAATCAAGTATCTTTAAAATCCTTTTAACTAAGATAGTCATTAATCTTTGCTGAATGTGATTAGGAATTGTAGTGCATGAAAATTTTCTACTTTCCGAAAACTTTTGATTCTTTAACTATGAAGCCAAGTGTGCCTTCTTATAAAAGCAATATCTGTGAACTTTCATTTTAACAACATTTGGAACTGCCTGTGCAACAACCAGTCCATCATCTATAATTCCACCTCGAAACATCACGAATCAAAACTTAAAAGAAAACAGTTAACTTTATCCTTCCTAGATATCATGCTACATAGAACTAATAATGACCTTTAGTTAGAGGTTTACAAAAAACCTACCAACAAGAATGAGCTTATCAATTTCTATTCTCACCGCTGTTGATGTTTAAGACTTTGCTCTATCCGTCTGGCGCATTGAGTGTAGTCTGTGGAAAGAACGCCTCAAAAACTTGAAACTTGCTTAAATTAAAAATTGCTGCCCAAATATACCAAATGCATATTTATTTCTAGTTAGTGCAATTTTTAAAAGTAAGATATACACATATAAATAAATGATTCTCCCAAAACTTCTGTTGTACAAACACAATCATACACACGTAGAGTTTATATTTATGTTAATATTTTTAAACCATTCAACTATAAACCATAAATTGTCTTATTGAAATACTGATGATTATTCGTACAATCAAAACAGATCTTTAAACCAGTTTTTCTCTCTTAGGTAAATCCATTGCTGGAAGCTTTTGGAAACGCTCAGACAATCATGAATAGCAATTCAAGCAGATTCGGCAAAT
This sequence comes from Acanthosepion pharaonis, assembly GCA_903632075.3. Classification (NCBI taxonomy): domain Eukaryota; kingdom Metazoa; phylum Mollusca; class Cephalopoda; order Sepiida; family Sepiidae; genus Acanthosepion; species Acanthosepion pharaonis. Next base: position 882,622 of record CAHIKZ030000668.1, on the reverse strand, counting down.
ATTTGGACCTGAAATTTACAGGGAACGGAGATCTGGTCGGAGGTAAGACATGTCAATTTTAATTCGTAACTTTTCTATTTACATCGTTTGGACTGGGTTTTTTGGGGTTTTTTTTCTTTTATCTTTTTATCGTCATATTCACGATGTTTCGACCGTTATACGCTCCGGTCTTCTTCAGGTGACATACGTTGTAATTTCGAACCGAACCCTTTATTTAGACCACGTGGTAAATTGTTCTAGTTCCACACGCCAAGGACACATGGCTCAGTGGATGAAAGCGTTAGTTGAAATAATACAAAAAGTTGACCCAAAGAGTTCTGAGTTCAATACTTGGCCACAGCAGTGGGAACAAAAACTTGAAGAGTTCAGTTACTAAGGGGAACTAACTAAAACTGAGATATCCAAAAAAGGCATGACATATGGAATTAGAATCAATCTACCTCCGTGGACTAAATAAAGGGTTTAGTTCAAAATTCCAACGTATATCACCTGAAAAACGCCGGTGCGTACAACGGTTGAAACGTCGTGAATATGGCAATAAAGATGAGAGCAACGGTCCGAACGATGTAAATAGTGTAAATAGTTAAAATAACTCATCTTGGAAATATAGATAGATAAGTTTTCTAATTTGAAAACTCTAAATGGAGGAGGACGTTTTGGAAAATAAAACAGTTGCACAGTAAAGGTAAGAGGGTCAGAGGAAAACATCGAATAACTTAACGAGTTTATCTAAATGGATTACAAACCATGTCTCGTACGGATTCTACAAGTTTTAAGATGAGAAGAAGAATAACATCCTATTAATATCAATAAATTATTTAGAATTTATAAGTTTAAATGCTCTTCGTTTCTATTTCATTTCACCTCAGCTCAATTGAAGGACTTTTTACTCGAGAAAACGCGTGTTGTCCAACAAGGTCCAGGGGAACGGAATTTTCACATTTTCTATTACATGTTTGCTGGAATGACTAAAGAGGAACTAAGAAATTACTTCTTGATGTCACCCGAAGAATTCAGGTCTGTTTATTTTGTTTATTTCCTTACACAAATCGTTGGTAATCTGAATTCAAGTATAGAGTTTATAGACATATACAATAGATAGATAGATAGATAGATAGATAGATAGATAGATAGATAGATAGATAGATAGATAGATAGAAACACTGCTTTATAGAATCCAAAAAGGATGTTTTTCCGTTCAAGTCTAGGGTAAACGCGTTATCTTCTTCTTATATCTGCGTAAACTGTACCTCTTAACCTGTAACCCTCTACCTCGAGTGGCTCTATGGCCTTTTACAGAGTGATAATCAATTTTAAAAAAGAGATAAATAAAACTTAGAAAATATCTAAATATATACATGTGTGCGTCCCGCGTTACAGAAGTCTTCCAGAAGGCACATGCCCCACACACTCACATATATATATATATATGTGTGTTTATGTGTGCGGATGTGTGCATGTATGTGTGTGTGTGTGTGTGTGTTTATGTGTGTGTGTGTGTGTGTGTGTGTGTGTTGTCTTCGCCTATGACACAGGGCACAAATAAAGCGAAACTGGTTCACTGGAGATCTATTTCTCTCGCAATATCTCATTGAACTTGCAATGCAGTGTCAGGAGTATCCCCTGATCATTGCAGCAATGAAGCTGGGTTATTTTTTAATCCAACCACACACAAAATTTAGTTAGTTCATATATTTAAATTTAACTTGGTGCCACATTCCACCTTCAACACGTTTGGTGTTGATGCGGTGCTTTTTCTAGGAATTAGTCTTTTACTGAGTGGAATTGATAACCCTACACCCAACCAGTTTTGAATATATATATATATATATATATATATATATATATATATATATATGGAAGGGTATCAAAATACTTTTAGAAACTTTGGGAGTGGGTTCCTCACACCAAAACAAGGACAAAAGTTCATATAAACATATGTCGGCAAAATTTATGGTAGACGTTGTTGTACATTCCAAGACACAATCCAAAAATTCTTGATCCATAGTTTGTGGTGCCACGAACCCTGTCTCAGAAACGCGAAAATAAATAGCAGTAAAGGTGGAAGATTGCCTGCCTTTGGTCTGGAAACACAATCTGATACATCTGTGCATCCTCGCGTCGATTACTATTCGCGCGGCCGTATGTAAAAATATTTACTTTCGCATATGTATATCCTGCCATTGTTAAACGAAACACGTCTCAGTTAATATATAGCTAAAATATATATCTGTAAAATGACAATATGAATACAAACAAAAGGAAAACTTAATGCCGACGCATTTTGCTTTCTGATAAACTTATGGCTATTTGTCTTGATAAAGTCTATCATAGGACGAAACGCGATTGGTTGAGATTCCGTCTACAAAACTCTGGAGTCGGGATTCTGAAAGTAACACCAATCAGATAAATAACCAACTTTATACTTGATTAAATATATATATATATATATATATATATATATATATATATATATATATATATATATATAGACATGTTTTCCGGTTAATTGGTGTAATCAGCAAACATGCGAAGTTGAAGTTTTCAGTTGTTTTATATATTTACATTCCCTCTCATTCACATCCCAATTTACTCATTCAGAAACACTCACAAATACATACACGCACACACATATATGTGTGTGTGTGTTTGTATGTGTTTACGTATGTATATGTGTGTTTACGTGAGTAGAGCTTGTCTTTCACACACTCTTACCACACGCGCGCACACATACACACACTAAGACAAAACAAGCATAAATAAGTTCAAATTCCAGTTTAATCTATTGCGCTCACTTTCGTTCAAATTCTCTTTGAAAAAGCATTAATCCATCTAGGACATACCGTTTAAAAATGCTTAAAAAATTGTAGTTTAACGGCATTTAAAAATATTAAATTAATAGTTTAACGGCATTTAAAAATATTAAATTAATAGTTTAATGACGTTTAAAAATGCTGATTCAGGTTGAATCTTGCACATAAATAATTTTCAGTTAAGTTAAAAAAAGAAGCCAGTCTCGATTTAGAATTGATTTTTATATTTTAATAATGTGGTTGTAACATTGCAATTTATGTTGCAATATAAAAATAGAGGGCTTGGAAAATGTGACACTCACAAGACATATTGAAAACAAGAGGAGCTGTGGAAAATAACGAATAATATACCTTCAGAAGCTTGTAAAATGGATGACAGTACATGAAGTGGGAAGGATAATGAAATGACAAAGCTTACGGAGAGATACCAATGTTAAGTTATGGTGAACCATGATCGCCCACGCCCTGAAAGAACAAAGCACATAGAAAAAGAATGCAGAACTTGTCAAATTCTCACTCTAAAACCATTTTATCTGCTATTTGCTTTTCTTCTTAAAAAGTCCTACGATTCTATTTTTTTAATACATTACAATTCCGCCAGTTGCTTTGTTAGCTCGTATGTTACACCTTACAATTACGTTATGAATAATGGACTATTCCATTTGGATCACGATGAATGACGGAAAAGTCATATAAGTGACGTTGTTTGGTTTTAGTTAGAAGAAAGAAAGAAAGAAAGAAAGAAAGAAAGAAAGAAAGAAAGAAAGAAAGAAAGAAAGAAAGGAGGAGGTTATACTTTCATGTATTTAAGCTCTGCTTCAGTGAAATAGAAAATTTGTTAATTTTACTTTTTTTTTATTTGTACTCTCATACTTATTTAAATAACGACTAGAGTTCATACTTTTGATTGTTGTAATATTTGTTTAATGTTGTTAAGCTCAAATATTCAACAATGCAATCGGGGTATTTTCACGGGTATATTGCAGGTGTCTAACTCGCAAGGATCTTATTCATTACATCAGAAAACTCAAAAAGGAAAAGTCTGACATTTTCTACGTCAGATCTTTGTGTCGCAGTTAATGTTAATGTTTCTCGAAATTCTGCTAGTATTTTTTCTATTATTCAACTTCCTTCATAAAGCATTGCTGATTATTATTCATTTTTACTAGTGTTTCTTTCGTCTTATTTCTCTTGATTTTTATCAACTCCCAACATGTCATTTTACGACCGCCTTAAAGAAGACAAATTCGAAAATAAAATATACTTACTAATGTCATCAAAATGCCTAAATTTAATTAACCACATACATTAATACATATGTCTATATGTATTAATGTATGTGGTTAATTAAATTTATCTGCACTTATTTTCGCCTGTTTTGAATTGATATTATTTTAACTGTTTAAAAACAATTTTTATGTTTTTTTTTTAAATGAAGCTTTTGTTTTGAACTCTAGAATACTTCATAGCGATAATCGAAAAAGACCGATCTACCAATGCCTTGAAGACCTTGAAAACAGTCGAGTAATGTTTCACAAACAGCTGAATGTAATGAAACTGATTGGATTCACAGACTGGGTGAGTTACGAAATTAAATACATGTTAAAAATAGGAGCACATAGGTTCACACTCCACCCCGGTCTTTTAAACAGGAATTAAGGTTTATCCCTTGTTTTTCTGTTTAGGATTTGATCAACCTCCTATACTTTTAACGTCTCTGCCTAAACTTTGAAATTTGATTTACTATTTATTTTTCCCCTCAATAGAAGTAGATAAGTTTGCCTATCATCCGGCTCACACTCCTTCCTGATCTTTTGAACAGGGTTTCCGGTTCCTTCTAAAGTCTTTTCATTCTTTTTCACTCACAGAAGCAGCTTGCGTCTTAGTGGCATTATCGCCTTGCTTTCGGTGAATTGATTAAAAAATATATGTTTAATGATTAAAGCAGATAATCATTTTGCTTATGTATTTAATATTGAAGACGTAATTTTAAACAGTACTTAAAGTGCTAATCACGAAATAACGCACATTCATAAATATAGATAAATCAGTTTCTTTTCTTTTCTTTTTCTTTTTTTTTGCTTATGAATTTATTTGCCAAACGAGTTCACTTGATATTTTTTAGGAATTACATTCTGAAGCAGTTAAGTATAAATTATCTCCCTTGCAGAAAAAATAACGATCTCTGCTAAATCTTTAAAAAGTATTTTATATTAGTGCTTTTTCAATGCAGTTACAACGACTATAAAAGTTGTCAAAGTCAGATGAATATATTAATTATAATTTCGTTTTATTGACTCTAGGAAATATCTATGGTGTTCACTTTGTTGGCGGCTGTGCTGCATATTACCAACATAAATTTCGGGAAAGATGACGATAATGATGGCGTCTACATTTCAGACATTACTGCACTTGAAAATGGTGAGTAACGCCACTATTTTGATTACAATTTTTCTGAATCTTTTTTGCTTCATTTACTTGCCTTGAGAATTGATAACTATACAATATCATGAAGCATTCATGCTTACTTACATAATGGCTACCTGCTCGTTTCCAAGTACAACCCAACTGCTACTGTAAGGATATACACCCTGTTGCAGATGCTCGCTCAGGAGCATTTGTGTTTCTTTAACACCTGCAGAGCCAACCTGTGGTTTATATAATGCTGAGTAGACGTTGGTTACAATTTCTGGTAGAAAGCGTTTAATCTAACGTGATCAACAGTTTAAACAAAGCCAGTATTATCGAACTTTCGGTCAAGAGGATTTGGGACGTGGTGCAAGCGCAACCATCGATGGTATTCGAAAAGTCTCGCCTACCAAGTTTTCCTCAAAAGTCTTGGATAAGCCCGTGGTATGGTTTCCAGGAACTTACCAACAATGCCGTATTTGGTTTCGTCTCCCCAGACCGATATTATCAAGGTCAACTACGAGACAAATAGATTATGATGAGATTCGAACTTGAGCCTCATGATTGGAACTCTAACGTTCTAACATAAATAATAATAATAATAATAATAATAATAATAAGCGCCTGCCATTTGCTTCTCAGACGATAAGCCAATCCCTGTTGCAGACACCTGCTCAGGCACAACACCCAGGCAACCTACCTATAGTTTGTACTGGCAACTAAGCTAAGCGGTCCTTAGCTACAGTTTCTGGGAGAAACCGCATCATCTGGCGTGATCAACAGTTGAACAAAGCCAATACGCTAAAACCCTCGGTCACGATGACTTGTGACTTTGTGCTAGTACAACCGGTGGTGGCTTCGTAATAGTTCCGCCTGCCCAGTTTCACCCGTGGTATGGTTTGGGGGCATGGTGAGATAACAGGTTAATAACATGAAGATGTAACCTTGACAAATCGACTATGGTGAGATTAAAATCCAGATTTCATGGTCGGATATCAAACGCTCTAACCACTCAGCCACGCAACCTCAAATCCAGAATCCATGCAGACATATATACATACATGCATAAGATTAAATTAATTTCGAAAAGAAACTACATGTAAAAAGGTAATATTTTATTAAAAAGTGTTCTGAAGATGATGTAACTCAGCATCGAAATATCAAAATCAATCATAATTTGTGTTTTCGTAAAATGATTTCATATAAGCATGGCTTTTAGTTACATATATCATTCATGTCTTCAATCTTTCTCTTTGTTCATTCTCTCTCTCTCTCTCTCTCTCTCTCTCTCTCTCTCTCTCTCTCTAACTACATCCGGCAGCAATGCATCTGATCGGGAGATTGGAGGGTTTGAGGATCGTGGAAACACCTCTTAATTGCTGTTGTTCCCAGGTTCCTAGTGACCCGGAGTGTTAGCATCTGTTAGGGTCCCAGCTATGGGCAAATAGTGAACACCCAAACAAAAATTGACAGTAGATGTTTATAATAAAAGGAACAATAATACAATTTTATACCAAAATAATAATTAATGCAGCACTAAAAAATATAAAAATACATTTTTTAGTAAAATTAACACATGTTATGGTCAACAAATTATATATCGAGAAAACATACCTTTACTATGAAAGCATAAAATTAGGTACGAAATATTTAGATGCCGGCATTAAATAACACATAGAGTTGTTGATATGCCGCTAAACAAAATCAATCAACCAATATCTCTCTCTCTCTCTCTCTCTCTCTTTCTCTCTCTCTCTCTAATCTATCTTTTTCTTCACTGTTTCTTTCCTTTTTCTTCCAGCCACTTGCGCTCTCTGTCACTTTGTCTCTCTATTTTTCTCTCGCATACAAACACCCCTTACACACGAACTATCTTCCAGCTAGAATGACAATCTCTTTATCGAGCTAGGAAGCAGTCTTAAACAAAATCACTATATTGAAGAGATTTATTGACAACTAGATCAGAGTATAAGAGAGATTTCCTTTCTTCTAAAAGAAATGAATAAATTTAAATATAAATGTCCTATTTTCAAATTCAGAAAATTCAATACTTTTACGTTTTGAATCCTGTTTTAATCTATTTAATCTTTATAGTCTTTTGAATTAATTTCTACTTAAAATTAAAAAAAAACTTGTTTTTCTTTACTTTGTTTCTTAACTAAGGAAAGGCCGACTGCAGTCGAGATCACAGATGTTTTGTGAACTGTACGATTCTTTAGCTACATTATTATGTGCTTCGCAAGGGCTACATACAGTTTTTGAGTTCAGAGACGTCCTTCTCATAGACTGTTTGCCAGTCCGCTCTACTATTTAATCTATATTTAAGGAGAGAATAGGTGGACTCATATCTTTCTTAAGAGTATAAGTGAATGTACCGAACTCGACTGACCGCTTACGAATACCAGGTTGGATGTGCGGGTGGCGTAATGGATAATGACTCGGAATTATTAATCGGAAAGCCGAGTTCTAATTCCCGTTAGGTTCTTTATATTCACTTATCTTTAAATACGCTTGAGAAAAATTTGAATTAACCTTTTTTTTCCCCAGGTATACGTTAATTAGCAAGACTTGTATCTCTAAACAGTTATTATCTTTAAAAATCTTACAATGTGAAAATATTTTCTGGCTTTAAATGACCAGCAACGGGTTGATAAGCCGTACAAAACGAATACTGGAATTCGAAATCGGATCTCCGATTCCGAGACGCTTTCCGTTACACCATCTGCACATTATCTTTTACTTTAAAAAAAAAAAGTAAATATTTCATTAAAATAATTACCTTTTAGAGAGATTTTTCCAGATGTTTATATAAACGAATCCTTGTAAATATAAATACATGCGAAAAGTTCTGCTATATATTTTAAATTTAAGCGTAAATTGTTGTAGATATATTTAGATACAAGAGAAGCAGTACCACTTTTTTTCTGACAGTGTCATCATTACAAGATGGTGCTGAAAAACTCTAATCCGATTCATTTCCTTAAATCGAACTAAATCATAAATAATAAAAATTTTGAACCCCTTCTTTTCATCAAACCGTTTGCATGACGATAATGAAATTAAGCATTAGATTTATTCACTAATACCTGAAAAATGTACCTTATTTTAAAAAAGCAACTAAATCAGTTAATAAAAATCGTTGAGAATATTTAGGTGTTTTATTATTTATCCTCCGTATTGCTGATGTACCGTTGTACAAACGTACCGTTTTATACAGGGTTAAGCTAGTGACTACGCACGAGCACGCCCGCAGACACACACAAACAAATACACACTCTCAAAAACTAAGTATGTAAAGTCATAAAAATCAAAATAAATCCTTTCTTATCTTTATAAAAGATCTGATCATTTTATTATCTCCATTTAATTTAAGAATTAAGAATAAATGTTTTCTGGTTGAAATAAAATAACTTAAATGATTTTCCATGTTCATAAAAAATATTTCCATGTTTTATTTCAAAATTATATACCGTAATCACACTTATTTTATTTTAATTATTTAATTTATTTTTTGACAGTTTGCAAGCTTATGTGTGTGAGATCCGAAACCTTGATAGAATCATTAATCACAAGTACAACATTCACAAGAGGTCAGTATTCTTGCATTTCTATATAAATAGCCGGTGTAATATTCACTCAGGATTCGATTTCCACATTATTAAATGTGATAAGTTTATCTATTTCTGTCTTGTTTTTGTTTTGTTTTTTTAAATTGGTTATGCTATTTTTTTTTTTTTTTTTTTTTTGCAAGTTTTCTGGTCGATCTTGTTTAAAATAACAAAAACATTGGATCTATAGGTTTCCGAATTGCAATATTTTTTTTGTTCAGGCTTTCCTTAATGTTTTGTTTGGTTCATCTTTTGTCATTATACCTTCTTTTTATGCTTTCAACCTTAAGTAATGTTCTTAGTCCATGTTGTATTCCTTATTCTGGTGTATTTTTTTTGTATTTCTTCTCAGTAGCTCTTTTCTCTTGACAAGATTCTTTTAGTTGTGCAATCATCAAACATTTGCATATTACCATAACTAAATTCTACTGTCAATACTTCTCCTATTGTTCTCCAATTCAAAAGAGTCATAAAATGACTTGTATTCATTAAGTCTTCACAGTAATAGTAACTAATAACTTTCACGAGAGGTCAAGAGACAACAAGTCACCAGCACTTGTGCCAGTATTCTAGCCGACCCTAAAACCATACTCGGTTTAGACAGTCTCATTTCTTTTGAAATCACGAAGTATTATTATTATTATTATTATTATTTCCTTTGATTTCTGACGTTTACACATTTCTTTCCGGGTCCCGCCCAGGGACCTAAGGTTAGAAATGGCATCATGACACTTTCCACTGACAAAAAATATATATATATACATAGATAAAGCCCTTCGTAAAGTGTGGGCTGTACTTATCAGAACAATTTTTTGTATCTCTTTGAGGCATGGACTTCAAGGAATCCCTTCAATTAGTCTACTGGAGTCTTTTCCAACCAATCCTAGGACTCTAACTACAACAGGGATTGTTGATGTTCCCATGTGCCACATTTTTGAGATTTCTATTTCAAGGTCCTTGTACTTTGACAACTTTTTGAATATCTTCAAAGATATATTGCAGTCAGCAGGGACTGCCATATCAATAAGGAGGCACTTTTTTTGTTTGTGGTCTCTAATAACAATGTCTGGGCGGTTGGCTTTGATAGTTCTGTCAGTGTGTATTGTGTAGTCCCATAGAATTGTAACAGGTCCTATCTTCGTAACCAGGTCGGAGTGGTGTTCATACCACTTTCTTTCAATTTCCTGCAGATATTGGCCCACTCTGTCATGCCGGATTTTATATTCAGTGGGTGCCAATACATGATGATCAATTGTTTCTGGATATTTATCACAGAATCTGAATTTTGAGCTAACACAATATTTTAGTATATGTGCTTGATAATTCCTAGTTAACAAGTATTGGTCCTGTGCAGCAAGAATAAAACCTTCCGTTTCAGCTTTCAACCTTGCACTACGTAGCCACTGATGGGTACGGGCTTTGTCTACGTCAGCTTGTTTGGTGCGGGCAGAGTATTGGCCATGAGGCGGTTTATCTTGCCATTGTTTCTGTATCTGGTCGGTTGAATTTGTCTTTGCTTTCTTTTTTAAGTATTTTGCAGTTTCAGCCGTTGTATTGTGCTTTACTTGTATTTCTGCGCCCATTTGAAACTCCATTTTGAATTTGTTGGCTTCCTTTATTATGGATTAAAGACGCTTACTACTTTCATGTTCTTTGACACATACCATCATCCAATCTTCTGTAATTTCCAAGTATCTTTGGAGGCCAATTGTTGTAGTTTTGTAGGACAGTTCTAGTTGAACTAATCCTCTGCCTCCTTCGGATCTGGGCACATACAGACGATCAACATCAAGCTTTGCGATGATGCATGCGGTAGCAAATGAGAATTTATTCAATCATTAACTTAAGAATCATGCGTCGTCAAAATATTCAAATAAAAAAAAACATGAAATTATCACTGGTACTACCAGTTAATATTGTCGTCAAATTTTCACAACAATAGTAACTGGTGACTTTCAGTGACGGCAAATCTTATTACTGTATTTTAATAATTCTGCTGTAACAATTGTTTCGATTCTTCCAGGGTTTTCTTATTCTTTCAACCTCTTCACAAATTTCGGTCTCAAATGTGCCAATAAGTCCAACTGACGCTTTTGTTTTCCATAATTTTTTTTAATTTCCTGGCAAAGTGCAGATTTATTATTATTGCTATTATTATTGAAGCATTGTTTGTTTAACTGTTTTAAAGCGCGAAAAAATGAAATCTGCAAACAGAGTTCAAATTTCGGCTGAAACCGCTTTATTTACTAAGTACTAATTTTCTTGGGAAAAGATTGAATTTATTTTTCCTACTGAGTCCGGCTGAGAATTATATCATGCTGCCATCATCCGGCGATGGGCAATTAGCTAAGAGAGTGGAGCCCTTCAACTCTGTAATGTGAAAAGGCTACTTTAAAAAAATAGCTTCGTTATTACCTTGACTATCCGGGCTAGCTAAACTACCAAGGAATAGCTTCAAGTTTAAAGCAGGAACTCAATATGAGCGCGTTGGTCTTACAGAATGTAACAGTAGTGTCAGTCGTTGCTGGGACACTGAGAGCGATCCTGATCATGAAAGGCTATCGTGAAGGCTGGGATAACTGGAAATCCGAGGAAGAATTGAATTAATTCAGAATATAGCACAACAGAAATCAGGTAAAATACAGAAAAGAGTTCTAAATAAGACAACGTGCTTTCCCTTAACCTCCACTGTAGACCAATAGTTACGACTAGTTGACAAACTTACCGAGTGAAATAATAATAACAATAATAATAATAGCGAAGGTCAAGGAAGGGTGTTTTACCTGTGCTTCCTTTGCCTCTAGTTTATTTTATTTCATTTAAATTTTTTTTAATAATTTCGCCCCAAGCAAAGCAATAAATAAAGCCACTAAAAAGCAAGGGGTTACTGAGTGTTGGAGAATATGAGAAAATTATGCTATCAAAGAGAGAGAACAATAAAAGAGAAAGAATTAAAAAGAAAGTAGATAACGATTGATACGGCATTTAAATTTTTGAAGATCAAAATTGACTGGCGAGCAAGAAGCTAGAAGATAGTTCCACAAGAGAGAAGTGCTAGAGAAAAAAAAAAACTGTTAGCATAGAACTTACGATTAAATGTAATCATTTCAAATGTAAAAGAATGAGATCTTGCCGCCAATCTAGTACGTGTGTTTAAATTCATAAAGTCTAGATACCACAGTGGAAAGTGATATTTATTCTGTTTAATACAGAAATGTGGCACATGGCCAAAGGGGGGGATTGGGGAAAGGACGGTCTTCTTCTGTTTTAACTATAACTTAGCTAGCCGCAAACACTGATCCAATCGTACGAACAATATTCCTTACACCAAAACTAACACATTCATACGTACCTTTCTTACTACAATCACCATAATACCTCATTGTCTCTTATGAAAGTACTAACTAGTCCCCATATTTACAATTCATTGTCTGTGGGAGGAGTGTAATAAAACAACAATTCTAAAAAGTAGCCCCAATGAGTATTTACAATATGAATACAAAAAACTATTTACAAGAAACTGAAGAAAATAAGATTAGTAATAAAAAAAACCCACAATCACTAAATGTGGCAGAAACATCAGTTCACAGTGGAAAGTTCATCAGAACAATTACCATGGAAGCATTTATAAAAAAGGCACAGAGAATTTACGTTACGGTGGTGGGAAGGGACTGAAGTTGAGATGTCAAGTCAGGACCAATAACACAGCAGATTCATTTTTTTAATTTTCTCGAGAATTTTTAAATATGTGGAAGGAGCACCAGACTAGATGTAGCAGCAATATTCAAAACAAGGACGAATGGTAGACTTATAAATATGTATTGGTTGGTTGATTTTCTTTAGCGGTATATCTATCTCTATGGGTTATTTAATGCCGAAATCTAAATATTTTGAACGCAATTTTATGCCTTCAACTGCAGATAAAATGTATTGTTTGTTATTTTTCTATAAAATGTATTTTTGGTAATTTTACTATAAATATATATTGTTGATAGTTTTACTATATAAAAATATATTGCTGTATTTTACAATAAAAATATATTTTTATAATTTTTAGTGTTTTGTTTTTGCTCGGGGGTTTACTATTTACATAGCTGGGACTCTAATAGGTGCTACCACCCCGGATGTGGGTGGATCTGAGAACAACATCAATTAAGAGATGGTTCCACGCTCATCAAAATCTTAAATTTTCCAACCATAGGCTTCGCTGCCGGATGTAGTTTATCGTCATACCCAGGACAATATAAATATGTAAGATCGAGAAAATTGACTAGCACGACACAGTGAACAAAATTTCCTAGCTGCAGACTTAGCAATTGAAGATTTGAACCGCCATTAACTGCAATTCGATTTCTCTCCGTAGAGAACACGTGCGGGACAAGTCATGAAGTCATAACTTGGTTTTGAAAGCATTGTTGTGTTTTTGCCCGATGGATTGGAGTAATGACTTGCTGCAACCTTCATTTCACGTCAGCAATTTGTTCTGCATGAAGGTTATCACTGGTTTTCAAGTGGTCCAAACACTGCCTCCCAATTTTTAAACTTCCTGCATTTTGAATACAGTGAAAGAACAATAGATCCTCTTACTATAAATCATAGCAATAGGCTGCAACTCCATCAGGTCCATCCAAATTGAAGTTCCTTTCATATGACTACATCACTGTCTTTCTTTATATGTGCCGTATCCTTTCAGGACGTATGCGATCATGGCTCTCCACTTTCCCCTATCCCTTGTAGCTCCCAATAAGTTTCGTGTCTCTGCCAACTCACCAAGACCACATTCTGCCATCCGCTTGATTAAGCCCGCCAGGTATGTCATGCGTTGCTTTCCCTTGTCTCTTTTCCTTCTATTCGACCTATGAGTGTCAGATTCTCCAGGCCCTCCTTTCTCATTACGTATCCCAGACATTTCATCTGCCTCTTCCTTGTGGTAAGTATAAGCTTCCTCCTTGTTTGCATCTTCTCCAAGACCTCAACGTTGCTCACACACTCGCTCCATGATATCCTCAGCCTCCTTCTATAGAACCACATTTCCGCTGTCTCGAGTCTTTTCTTCATCTTTGAGGAAACCGTCCAACATTCGCTGTCACGTAGCAGCTCGGTACTCTTTTCTTTGTCACCAAAGAAATGCTTCCTTTTTCCATAATGTGTTGTTATGGTTAAATGATGCTTTTGGGAGATTTTTGAGTCATGGCTTTCAGAATCGTCGGTTAGTTGATTTCTTCAGCTTTCTCCACACACTACATCTTGACACATCAACTTATAGTAAAAAGAATGATAAGCTGAAAGTTCAATTGGTCATTTAAATAGACACAACATTTTGTTCGAATCATGAATTTCATGGAATAATGTTTTTTTTGCAGTTCATCCTTTATTTGTTTAAAACAATTTTTACAACATTGTTACATATTTATTCATATTTTTAATCAAGGAGAAAAGCTTGTAAAAAATAAAAACTTGGATCAAGCCATTGACGGAAGAAATGCTTTAGCCAAAGCTCTCTACTCAAGACTCTTCGGTTGGATTGTTCGACAGATCAATGTCAGATTGCAGCCTGAAGCCTCGCAAAAGTAAGTTCTTTTCAGAAAACATTTACAGTTGACCTAGCAGAAAATAAGTTATCAACTTATATATATATATATATATATATATATATATATATATATAGTTGACCTAGCAGAAAAATAAGTTATCAACTTATATATATATATATATATATATATATATAGTTGACCTAGCAGAAAAATAAGTTATCAACTTATATATATATATATATATATATATATATATATATATATATATATATATAAATAGTTATCAAAATAAATATATATATATATATATATATATATATAGTTGACCTAGCAGAAAAAATAAGTTATCAACTATATATATATATATATATATATATATATATATATATATATATATATAAAGCTGATAACTTATTTTTCTGCTTTATATATATATATATATATATATATATATATATATATATATACTAAATTATTTTTTAGATCTAATTTTCTTTTTGTATGTCATTAAAATATTTTTCAAACCATATATATATATATATATATATATATATATATATATATATATATATATATATTACACAACAGAGAAACCCAAAATTGCCTCATGGGTATAGTCTATTTCAACTGACTCCAGTACGTCAGTCTTATTCAACCCAGACTGTATTCAATGTCAGAACTAGAGATTAAAAATTCAATTTTTAACAAATACAGCAGTTGAAGAATTGGGAAAAGGGAAATTTTTTTATATAGTTGTCAATTAAAATTGTCGTTTTATAAAACTTCTTTTTTCAGCCTTCCTTTAGTTTCACTTCATCTTTTTTATAACCCCAATTTGGGGTTTTACGGTTAATATCTGGGTTGAATTAGTAGAGCTTCTTTCCTTTTAAGACAGCTAACTGCTGCCCTCTCCTTACCACTACTTAGGCAGTCTGTCTTGCCGAGGCTTCGATATGGGTAGGCTCTGTATCAATTTTTCAACTGCCGTCTTTGTTAAATATTAAATTTTAAATCTCTAGTTCCGACACTGAATACAGTCTACCGTCTGGGTTGAATAAAACTGACGTACTTGGCGTCACTTGAAATAGACAATACCCATGAGGCAATTTTGGATTTCTCTGTTTTGTAATTTATATCCTTTGTTATAATAAATACATTGTGCTCTTTTGTGGATCAGTTTTAATATTTTATATTATTAGGACACACTTGGATTATATACAAACAGATTTTTACCTGTACCATATATATATATATATATATATATATATATATATATATATATATATATATATAAATAGGATGGTGTGTGTGTGTGTGTGTGTGTGTGTGTGTGTGTGTGTGTGTGTGTGTGTGTGTGTGTAACGAATGCACAGCCGCAATTTTCGACGGATTTGCACCAAAATTTACATTCACATGCTCCAAGTTAGCGGGAAGGCAAAGACCGACTTTGCATTTCCCAACTTCCATCCATAGTGGAAATAATCGATTTTTTCGTGCTTCTACGGTAGTTTTCATGTAGTTTGCGGCCATTTTCTCTCTATCTCTCTCTCTCTCTCTCTATATATATATATATATATATATAAGATCACACTATAGATATTCGACTTCAGTTTATTGTTAGATAAGTTTCTTGTGTAAACTTGGGCTGGTAGACTTAAAAACTGGAGTGTCTATTTCAAGCACGTTTGATGTAATAAAAATTTCGTATTAAAAATAAATCCATTGATTCTTTACACGTACACACACACATATATATATTTATATATAAATGTGTGTGTGTGTGTGTGTATACATATTTATATATATATTTATATGTGTGTGTGTGTGTGTGTGTGTGTGTGTGTGTGTGTGTGTGTGTGTGTGTGTGTGTGTGTGTGATGTTACTTCTACGCCACAATGATTTACGGTGAAGAAAGTAGAGTGTGCATTTGGAAAAATCACTTACTCTAATAACTGTCTTGTCACGGTATTAGCAGCAGAATAACTTTTTCCTCTATTGTTGAATCTTAATATGTCCAGTCATTTTAATGTCAATATATAATAAAAAGCATTTTCAATTTGATATATCATAATGTCGATATAGATATTTTCTATTCAGTACGATATAGTCATATATTTTATTTATTTAATCATTTTAATTTATTCATTTATTGAAACATCCAGAGCAAACCTCTGCAGCAACATTGCTATATTGGATATTTCCGGATTTGAAGATGCCAAAAACAACAGCTTCGAACAGCTTTGCATCAACGTTGCCAATGAGCAGATGCAGTGTCATTTTAATGAACATATCTTTGTTATGGAACAGAAAGAGTACAAAACCGAAGGTGTGCCATGGGAAAGGATTCATTTCAGGAACAATGAAGACATCGTCGAACTGTTTATGGCGGTAAGATCGTAATTTAGTTTTCGACAGTGAGAAAGTTACCTGTTCTCGTTTCTTATTTTGATTCTTAGAAACTGACATTTCTTTTTTTTATCCCCAACAATGAACACATGTATACGTATTTGCGCATATAGTTCTCAAAAGCTGTCAATTGTAATTTCGTCACTTTCCTACAGATCGTAGAGTTGCCTAAACTTCACTTAATTCGCTTATACAAGAAAGCACGTTACCTGATTTATGGCTGTGTGTATTGCTCCAAGTTGTCGTTCGAACCTACGTTAGAGTAAGGATTTCGAAGGCGGATTTTTAAGGCTAACAAGAACCATCTTTTTGGAGATGTATCTTCGCAACAATTACTATTCCAACCATTTAACAATGTGTCAATCTATCTGCCAATCTATACACGCATCCAAGCTATCTTTGAAATAAAGTACGATTTACACTATTTACATTGTTCGGACTGTTGTCATCATATTTATTGTCATATTCCCGACGTTTCGCCCGTTGTAAGCTCCCGCCTTCTTCGGGTGATATACGTTGGAATTTTGAAACACCGGAGTAGTTAGTTCTAATTTCACGTGCCATGGTTTCAGTTGTTTCCCTTTAGTAACTCAACTCTCACATGGCTCCGTGGATAAAAGCTTTGGCTGAAGTTGACCCAAATAGTTATAAGTCCAATACCTGGCGCAGAGGTGAACAAAACCTTGGAGAGTTGAGTTACTAAAGGGAAATAACTGAAACTGAGACATCCAGAAAAGGCATGGCAAGTAGAACGAGAACAATCTAATCCGGTGAACGAAATAAAGGGTTCGATTTGAAATTCCACTGAAGAAGGCCGGGGCGTACAACGGCTGAAACGTCGTGAATATGACAACACAGATGAGAAAAATCAGTCTGAACAATGTAAATAGTTTAAATAGTTACAATACTTCATCTCAGAAATATAGACAGAAAATAAAATTTGTATGACTGTATTTCACCCGAAGCTTTTCGGATATAACTGCTTTCTTCATAGTTTGGCTTGCTTTACCATTTAATGTCAATAATTCAAAAAATCTAGCCAGGGTCTTAAAAATTATATATATTTCCTAAACCCGGCTTAGTTTAGCATAAAATCATTAATGTCGGAACACTCTGGGAAGCTCCAACTCATGACAGAAGTAATGTTCTGTGAGAAGAACTTACTGGTCATTGCATCATGGTTGGGAGTCCATATCGTTCTGATTATAAAAAATATAAATTGTTATTTACATTAACCTCAGCGTTGTTGTTATCACAATTCATCATAAAATTTAGGGTGTGGAATTGATAAATACTAAACACTTCAAATACTTCGGTGTATGGATCAGTTTAGTACAGGAGATAAGGAAATTAAACATAGAATAGGCTGCACTAAACCAAAACATTAGCCTTAAAACTCGAGTTAACATGTTAAATAGCTTCGTCAAATCGAAACTTTCACACGGATGTCTTCTATGGTCCCGAATCCGTTCAGAAATATCTAAACTAACAACTGTACGCAACCATTTCTAAGATCAATGGTTAAAATGTCTTTGCGTGATTGATGCCTGTGGGTCTTGGTGAAGACCTTGTGAACTGTACCAAATAACAGAAACCACATCACGTGAGGACTTTCAACAACAGCAACAGCTAAAATGGATATCATAAGTAACTCGAAGGAAAATAACAACATAATTACGATATTGATTTTCCACACTACTTCAAATAAAAGGTTAGGAAGGAAACCCCATCAATACTATAATGAGCGATAACTTGAGAAACCTATTTTCTTGAAAAAGAGTTTTAATAGGAATATTTTATAAATTTAAACCGAAAGCAATATTAAAATTCAATTATATAAGATATTGTATTAAGTAGATGTTTCTATAGCTTATATCTTTTGGATTACTTTATAAATTAAAATTCAGTTATATATGTGTTGAGTAGATGTTTTTTATAGTGTCTGTTAGGTCAATGTATGCCGAATATTTCCTTATAAGAAAACGGCTATTATAATAATTCGACCCTTGTGTTCTCAGATTTTCTTAGATGTCTGTCGATTCGGGTAACCTTTTATTTATTCTAAGGTGGGGGAGGTTGTAGATTAAATAAAAGGAACGTTTCGAAATTCCCTGAAGCTTATTCAGATCGAAAAAAGACGAATGGCACAAGAAAAGAATGGCACAACTGCCGAAATTTTGTAATAATAAAAACGAAGATGAGGATATTAGTCAGAATGTAAATAATAACTCCTCCTCCCCTAAACCCGTAGAAAATAATAAATGGATAGACAGAAATTTGCCCTGTGTATGTATTGCATACTTGACACCATGAAAGGACTTAGATTCATTTTTTTTAAGATAATTCTAAATCGGAACTTTCAAATGAACTTCAACACAGGGTGATCAGATACTGACACTAAATATTTGCTCGCCGCTTGTTTCCAAGTAGGATTATCTGCTTTCAGTTGCAGACGCCTGCTCAGACACATTTTTATTGTTCAACGCCCCCGCCTCAGATCCAACTGGTAGTTTATACTAAGCTGAGTTATAGTCTCTGTGAGAGAGAGAATAATCAAGCCTGATTAACAATAAACAAGGCCAATACGCTGAAACACTCGGTCATGATGACTAGTATCTCCGTGCTAGCACAACCAGTAACGGTTTCTGAAAAGTTTCGTCTATCCAAATTCACTCACAAGACTTTGGTCAACCTGTGTTGGGGTTTTCAAGCACTTCTCTGTTCTGTTGAAGGGTTAATGGGGAAAATAAAATATTATGTTTTTCATACAAAATATTCATATTTAGCAAAATGTATTGTGGATAGACGAATCAAAATTTAAACTTTTTGGTAGCAAGAGCCTGGAGAGATACTGAAAAATAATAGTAAATAAACTGAAGTTACTGAAATGTTATATTTTACTTTTAAAAATACAAAAATAACCCATTTTAATGCGTTTTTTTTTTTTAAGAAATGTAGGGTAACCCCATAATTTATGCCTGTACTTTATGCAATACCCGCCTCTTGCTAATCCAAATAACTCGCTAGGATCGTCTTCTAAGGCATTTATTACCAAGAAGTCACCTCCTTCACATCTCGACTATGGTGATATTCGAACCCGTGCCTCGCGCTTACCAAAGCTCTAAACATTCGGCCTCATTCACATAGTAAAGTAAATACCACTGCTATGAATTAACAGTCTGGTACTTAAGAAGGGATTACTGATCCCATGGATTTCACCTTGTTTAATATTTAAGAGCATCTAATGTTAGGTGATGATTAAGAAGACGCTTGCAAATCACTGTTTGGCTTTTAAATATCTAATGCGTCATCTTTTATAGTCGGTTAACAAAGTCAACATTACCTTAGTACCTAATTTATGCTAATTTCTTGGCAAATCTGTATTACTTATTCAATTGGAAACGAATCGTGACTGTTTGGGAAAGAAGCAGACCAAGACATGACTACCTACTTGATATATGTCAACTAAAAACTCTACTGTAGAAGAAAAGCAAATAAAAGTCTAAAGATTGCATAGAGCATACATATATTGAAATGAACCAGAAAGTAAAGTGAAAGTAGGGATAAATTGAAAGTTTTTAAAAAATTGAAAGTAAATAAAAAAGAAAGTAGGTTATTATAAAAAAATAAGGAGATAAATAACAAAACAGATAAGGAAAGTTTCAGCTTGGACATCTGATAGATAATAAGAAATGGGACTGATGGAGATCTCCAAGTGTAGAAACTGAAAATATTTTAACACTGACTGATTACAATAATGTTTCCCTCTCACGCCACATTGTTCCATCTCTCCCCATACACACACACACACACATATATATATATATATATATATATATATATATATGTGTGTGTGTGTGTGTGTGTGTGTGTGTGTACACAAACATATATGTATATACACACACACATATATATATATATATATATATATATATATATATATATATATATACATATAATAGCTGACCACTCGTATTCGAGGATACCTGTCTACTAGGCCGGCTAGCCAATCCCTATTGCAGACTCAGCCACATTTGTGTTTGCTGAACACACACAGAGTCCACCTGTGGTTTATACTGCAACTATGCTGAACAGACCTTAGTTACAATTTCTGGGAGAGAACGTGTTATCTAGCGTGATCAACAATCTGAACAAGGCCGGCGGGCTCAAGCATTCGGCCACGATGACTTGTGGCTTCGTGCTATATATATATATATATATATATATATATATATATATATATATATATATATATATATATATATATATATGTATATATGTATGTGTGCGAGCAGGTAGAAATGCATGTGTCGTTATCTAGGCGCGCAGTTTGCCCATTGAAAATGATGAGCCTCATGCCTTTCATAAGGTATCCCTCTAGAGACAGAACGTTTGTACACTACAGGCAAAACGTTTGTCGCTGCACTGCATTTCTTAAAAGAACATCTTAAAATGAGATGTGTTTGTATTTTTTAAGGTAAAAGATAAAATTTTAGTAATTAAAGTGTATTTGCTTTTCAAATCAAATCTCCAGCACCTTTGGTAATCTCAAAAAAATTACTTGGGTGCGGTTAATGGTGAGAAATTATATATAATGCTTTTCATACAAAATATTCACATTTAGCAAAATGTAGTGTGGAACTTTTTGGTAGCAAGAGCCTGGAGAGCGACGGATATTGTTTATAATGTAAAATAAAAAATAAACAAGATATATAACATTCATAGAAATTTAGTTACACTTTATTCAATTTAATGACGCCTATTGCTTCGCTCTCGTAGTCTAATTGCTATGGCATTATCACTGAAAGATATGGTCCAAATAAAAACGGATATAAATTTAAATTTATTCTTTATTTCCGATTTACTTCTTTAACGATCGTAGAATGACGATTAGCTAATTGCCTTAAACCCCAAGATATGTGATTTAAGAAAAACTATTAAAAACCAATAATGAGAGAATGCCTTATTTTAAACTGCGACAAAAATAAACATTTCAAGGTAAAATGATATTGCAGATATAAATCGTCTGATTTTATGAACGTGATAATATGCCACAATGTATTAAACCTTTGTACTATTGATTTACAGAAACCCCTGGGATTTTTTGCAATAATTGATGAAGAATCGAAATTTCCAAAAGCGACAGACATTACACTTGTAGACAAGCTATCAACCAATTGCAAGAAACCAGAATTATTCCGAAAGTCAAAGATCAACGCACTATCTTTCACAATTTTTCATTTTGCTGGCGCAGTAAGTATTTCGCTTCGTTATTTTAACGTTTTCTCTTCTTAAACCAGAGGATAAAATGCATTTTATTTTACACAAGAAGCGATATTGATTATGTCTCCGAAAATATCGAGGATGCAATTTATATTATAAGCCCTATAGTATGCAAGTCAATGCATTCACAATAAAATTGTTACTAACCAATGGATGATGCTAAAATGTTCAAGATATATTTACATAAATATATACAGATTGATTTTTATTATATAACGTTTAAAAAAAATCTATCTTTATTAAAAATGTTGACACGAACTTGTTTTGATCATGTCAAATTTTATGATATAAAATTGAGCATAAGTTTTAATTTATAAAGAAATCCAGAAGATATAGGCTATAAAAACATCTACTTAACACAATATTTTATACAGCTGGACAAATTATTACTTTATATGTTTATATAATTTCTTATAATTCCTTTATGTTACTCTCTAGACCAAAGCGTGATTATTGTAACTCTAATTGTAAACCAGATCAATGATTTTAATTGACTATTTAAAATTAACAATAAAATTATATGTTGAAAAGACAAAGACCGAATCAATGATTAAAAAGAAATTCTTCTCTTTCCTTTGGAAATATATAGGTTGCTTAGCCTGGTAAAGGCCATATAGTAAGAGTGAGATTGTGTTCCGTCAACTTTTCAAGAGTGAGGACCTACTTGCTACGAAATCTAGCTTTTTGCATAGGCCACTGGTGTTAGCGAAAAATGAGTAACTAATTCAGCCAAGAGTCATTATTCATCGTCTAACTAGTCTCATACCCACTGCTTGATCTTCGCAAAATTTCAGCAAGCGTCGATATCTGTCAATGGGTGTAATTATTTCCGCATGTTGGACTTCACTGACACACCTCTGCTTCATAATTGCTTTCTTGTCATACAGCATTTTACCAAACATCTACTTGTAACAAGGTTAAAAAAAATGTTGTTGTTTTTTTTGACAAAGTGGTTCGAAATCTACTAACATAACACCAACATCTGCTTCTGACGTTGTTGGTCAACATAATCTCGGAATCAGTACTTTTAGATCAACACTTGCGCACGCGCGTGTGTGTATGTGAGAAAAAGAGAAAGAGAGAAATATGTTACCCAGAGTAAGGATGTCAAAAGATCATGTAGGCTCTACAAATCAAGTTCTTATTATAATCTTTAATATCTCTGTCTGCGTAAACGCGACTTTTCAGATTCTTAAATGCTGAGTAGCTTTTTTGAATCGGTATTATAATCTCATTATTAAAAAATAAAGGAGATTCAAATTGCTTTTAAAATGAGGAAATTTGTTCATAACTTTCAGCTTAATGTTGTCAAGGGAGATCTTCGACTCATGATACAATTTAGTAAGCGCCGACTAATACATCGTCAGCCTTATCCAAGCTTATCTGAAGCCAAAATATAGTACATGGTATGTTTTTCTTAGTCTTATATATATATATATATATATATATATATATATATATATATATATATATATACTGTAGTAGGAAGGCTGAAAACAGCCGCGCCTAAAAGGTATAAATACTAAAAAGTTCTCAATACAAAAATCAAAAATAGAAAATGCAGAACAAAAAAATTTAAGAAAACACTAGAAAACAGTCTACCATGCTACCCGGGTTTCGGCCGCAAGGTCTCCCCAGGCATTTAGAAGGATGAACAATCTAGTATGTTCCACCAACTTATATGACCACAGGAAAAGAGAATGAAAGGTGTAATGGGTAGGGGAAAAGGAAAAGGGACAGGGAGAGGAAAATGAGTAGGTTAGGGGAGAAGGGGAAAATTATTCTTTGCACTTTTGGTTGGTCATAAAGATAAGACCATGTAAATAAAAATAGCAAATACAGAACAAATAAATCACAACGACAATTTAATTCCCAGTATATCCTTCATTTTTGCGAATTACTTCGAAAATTTGCTTTGGCATACTCATTATTAACTTCTGCATTAGAGTGCTTGAGATGCTCGCCCAGAATGCATAAACTGCAGCACTAAGAGCATCCACAGTTTCAAATTAAAAACATCCTTTGCCATCCATCCCTAAACATTTTCGATTGGGTTTTGATCTGGAGAGCGTTGTGGATTGCAGCATTGCCTTGCTAGAAAATCCAGTTTTCTCCACCGATGAGGGCCTTCATTAATTAGCGATTCCTTTCTTAATATGTCAATGTAACTAGCAGCGGTTTGATGACCTTTTACCACCTGTAACTCAAGAGTTCCATTGTACGAAAATGAACCCCAGACCATAACTGATCCACCTCTACTGTGTCGAGTTGAGAAAATTTCTTTTAGGACATCATTTGCATGTCAGTAACGCTGAAAACCGTCTGGGCCATCGAGATTGAATTTTTTCTCGTCTGAAAACAACACTTTCTCCCATTTATCCACATCTCAAGTTTGATAATCGGAAGCAAATTGTAAACGGGATGTTTTATGGTGAGGAGGCGAGACCTCTGCAGCCGTTTCAAGTTCTTAAACCCTTTCTTATTTAAATGCCGTCGAATTGTTCGAGAGCTGCATTCAGCATCTGTATTCGTTTTTATCTGATTTGATGTTAGGCTTCTCGTCTATTGTGTCTGTCTAGAGATGGTGAAATTTTATTGGGGCGATCGCTTAATTTTTTTAGAAGCATATGTATCCAGATTTTTAATGAAGTTAGCAATGACAGTTCAGCTACGGCCAATTTCATTTGCCCTAGCTGAACTGTTATTGAAGCTCGTTGAAGTTTTACTCTTGGTCATTTTAGAATCTAAAATTTAATGCTGGAAATGAGCTACGTTGATGTCTACACGCCTGAAGCTATGAGCACACTAACTAGTTTTAAAATTTTTGTCCAAAAATTTGTTTATTTCACACATGTTCATATCTTTATGACCAACCAAAAAATCGTTTTTTTTTACAATGCTTGTTTAAATTAATCAATTAAAAGCTTAACATTTTCACTTTTTTGTTGATAAACTACATTTTCTAATTAAATATAAATGTTTCGCAAATATATTTTGATTAAAGTAACAGTATTTTATATTTTTTTAACCCTTTTGTATCTGGACTTAAGATTTTTTCCGGGGGTGCATATATATATATATATATATATATATATATATATATATATATATATATGTGTGTGTGTGTGTGTGTGTGTGTCTGTGTCTGTGTTTAAATTATTTACATATCTTTGTTGTCGTTATAGCGTTTCGGCCATTGTGCTACCTGTCTGCATCAAGTGTATGTCGATCCGGAGACCCTATATAAACGAGGATTTCAGTTCGTAATTTCTAGTAGCTTACCTGGATCGACAAATAACTGATAAAAGCCGGAGACCACAGCGGGAAAATCTTTATGATAACAACAATAGCCCGTATGTAAAATAATGTAAATAACGATAACTCATCACCACAGAAATTCAGACAGAATATATATATATATATATATATATATATATATATATATATATATATATATATATATGAATAAAAAAAATAAAACTTTTCTTAGATGATGCGTTTCCTTCACTGATGGACTTTATAAAGGCAAATGTAACGATTGTATTTTGTAACAAGTATTGATAAACAGAAGTAAAAATGTCTTTATTTTTCAGAATTTTTATAATTAAGAACGCTCATGAATGTACTCCAGGTTAACTCAAAGTCAAGCCTAATTATGACGAATCCTAAGTCATTTAATTTAATTTCTAATAAATTAAAGTGAATAAATATTGTTATTGTTGTTGATTTTTTTTTTAATAATCTAATTAATATTTGTATTATTATAGCTTGAGAAATAAAATTATGTATTATATATTTGAAATAATAATGTTTTTAATTTAACAGTTTTATAGTTATGTATGTTGGCTGGAAAAGACGTATATCTTTTAGGAAAGGATATATTTGAAAAAAATCCGAAGTACAGGTTTATATTTTGGTAGGATTCGATAGCGATACTTTCAATAATTTTTCATCTAAGTAATTACTTTCTCTTTTAATAAGTGTGACATTCTTTAAATCAAAGGTGTCATTGAACTCATTGAAACGTATTACTAATGCATAAATTATGTAAAAAAAATCCTTTTAGTCTTCATAGATACTTGTTTTTTAAATTTCTACAAGTTTCCCCAATATAATATAGGGAACAGTTGTGACAATTTCTTTTATATATACCTGCATCAGAATTATTATTGTTATTATGGATGTTTTTGGTTCTGATCATATCCATAATGGTTGGGGATGTGCTTGTAACTATTCTTATATTGTTAAGATTTGATAAATTGTTTGGTATAGTGGCTGTTAAGGAATTAATTTGTAGGTAATATAAAGAATTATTAGGTAATATAAGTAATTAGTAGGTAATATATTTCTGTCTTTATTTCGTTTTTTGTTGTTGTTAATGTCATTATCTTTTTTTGTAGTTGTATATATTTATGTCTTTCTCTTGGCGTTATGGATGAAATAATGAGGATATATATATACATACATATATATATATATATATATATATATATATATATATATATATATATATATATATATATATATTTTTTTGGTTTGTTTGTGTTTTTACGGCATATCAACCTCAATGGGTTATTTAATACCGACAAATTTTCATTTCCTTCAAGAGATCTATAGCTGTTATTTTTTTTTCTTTTCAAAAAATGTATTGCTGATATTTTTTTAAGTATTTCTGGTATTAAAACCTATTTTTACAGAAGTTTGGGTGTTAATTATTTGCCCATAGCTAGGGCCCTAACCTGTGCTACCACCACGTGTCAGGGTGGAAAATCAGCAATTAAGAGGTGGTTCCACTCTCCTCAAAACCCCCTGATCAGAGTCGTTGCTGTTGGACGTAGTTTATCGTCTTACTCAGGACTTGGATGTAGTTTATAGTCATATCCAGGACGATATATATATATATATATATATATATATATATATATATATGTATCTATGTATGTATGTATGCATTTGTGTGTGAGTGTGTGTTCTGATGTCTATATGCATTTTAAATTTATTTTTTCTACAAATGCAACATGTTTATATGCTGACATTAAACTAAAAACATACTGAATGTTTCCCCCACGTTTAAATCTGCTAGGCTTTGTTAGTTTATTTATTGGCATTCTCAATGCAATAGTAATTGTTGAGTATATTCATTTCCATTAAGTCACGTACATTTTGAAAAAAGATGCACGGCGATGACACCGAGCTGGGTGTGGTCTGTTCATAAAATATTATATAAACCTCCATCTGCTCTGATCCACTCTGATGTCTAAATGGGATCACTTTTCTTTATGGGAGCACTTTTCTTTATGGGACCAGGTTATTTTGTCTTTATTCCTACTCGGCAAAAAAAGCACTATTGATACCATGTAAAATAAAGCTTTATTTTTGTGCGTATATATATATATATGTGGGGGGGGGAATAAAAGCTGCATAGTTACGTAACTTTGACACTAAGAATAGATTTATGCGAAGTGTCCCACCCTGGTGTAGTTAGTTTCAATGACATTTTAAATGCTATGGCCCTTTAAGACATAGGCGATAGTAGGTTTCCATAAATAATGTCAGAAAAGCTATGACATTTGAAAAGATAGTGGACTGGTTTCCCGTTGTTCTCCCTACAGTTTCGAATTCAGGGTTTTGCTTCTTCAGACTCAAGGCTAGGAAGCCTTGCTTACCTTGCTATTTAATCTACAGATAGAAAGAGGTGCTTTTCCCGAAGGTATAGTGCAAAGTGAACTAGTGGAATTTGAACATGACTCACCGGTTCCACTTTCGGCACCAGTAACCGTTACGCTACCCTCACGTCCCAATGACAATTATTATTGTAGTATATTTTATCCTCACTGAGTTCTCCGCGCTTGTAACCTTGGGTCGTACTAAGGGAATAAATAGCAAGAACAGATTCATGCTCAATAAAAAAAATGTCGCTTCTATCTATTTCTTTCTCTCTCTCTCTCTCTCTCTCTCTCTATCTATCTATCTATATATATATATATATATATATATATATATATATATATATATATATATATCACCGTTTTCTTGCTTTCATGTCAACTACGATCTTCAAAAAAATTCAAATGCAAATTCAGTTGCTGCATTCTATCTTTTTGAATACTGCCCTTTTTATTGTCCTTTCTCCCCAATAAAGTTTTCTCATTGTCTTTCACTCTCAATTGAGTCTTCGTCGCTTTATCGCCTTGTGTGGGGTAAAATGATGTTTAGAAAAATTCGCTTCGTATGTCACACAGCCACAAGTATGGGTCACCAACTAAGGAATGAAATCACAACAATGGTAATGTTGTGTGTATCTAATTTTCTAAATACTATTTCACAGTAATGCTGCCATATCTATCTATCTATCTATCTATCTATCTATCTATCTATCTATCAGTGTGTTTGTGTATGTGTGTGTGTGTTATACTGCTCCTATAAATTAGTAATTTTCGTTACTAATATTAAAAAAGAACAAAGACGGAAACAAAAGATTAATGAAGAAATCACGTGGGTTGATAATACAATACTAGCGTATGTCGTAGTTCGTACAATAGACTAACTACTACTGTGTCTTCATTGCGACTCCTCTCAAAGTCAATGGAAGAGTTTATGTTCAATAATTTAGTATAGCGAAGGTCGGTCGTCTTTCTATACAACACTCTCTAGATAGATAGATAGATAGATAGATAGATAGATATGCATAGACTGAGATAGATAGATAGATAGATAGATAGATAGATAGATAGATAGATGTGCATAGACTTAGATAGATAGATAGATGCATAGATGTTAGATTAGATAGATAGATAGATGAATGTGCATAGACTTAGATAGATAGATAGATAGATGTGCATAGACTTAGATAGATAGATAGATAGATGTGCATAGACTTAGATAGATAGATAGATAGATGTGCATAGACTGAGATAGATAGATAGATAGATAGATAGATATGCATAGACTGAGATAGATAGATAGATAGATAGATAGATATGCATAGACTGAGATAGATAGATAGATAGATAGATAGATATGCATAGACTGAGATAGATAGATAGATAGATAGATATGCATAGACTGAGATAGATAGATAGATAGATAGATAGATAGATAGATAGATATGAATAAACTGAAATAGACATGAAAAGACTGAAATAGATAGATAGATAGATAGATAGATAGAAACTGAAATAGATAGATATGAACAGACTGAGATAGATAGATAGATAGAGAGAGAGAGAGAGAGAAAGAGAGAGAAACTGTGTGGTCACCGAAATCACCATTGTACGCATTATTTAAAGCAATAAGAACGATTAAAGCATAAGAACGATTCAAAATCCAGATGACTATAACGAATCCAATATATCCATATAACAAACAAACGAAAATTTTCTATTTTCTGGTCGTCGGATCTGATAAGATGATTTAATTTATGGCCCCACTTATCTTAAAAAATTCCAAGACATTTTTCTCACAGATAATTTTACCTTTCATTCTGGCCTGAAGCCGAAAGCAACGAAAAGCCGTTAGGATAAACGCTTATTTATAGCTTTTCCACTGTCTCATCATTTCCACATATGCACATGAGCATTTGAATTGAAATCCCTGTAACATATTTTATATATGACCTGTTACTTCTTTTTTTTTTTTTTTTTTACAGTGAGGTGACCCTGTACAAGGCCTAGGGGTCAGTCGAGGTAGAGGGTTATGTTAAGGGGTAGTTTATATGGATAGGAGGGGAAGATACGGTTGGCTCTAGATTTGAACAGGTTAAGATTGTAGTGATCAGGGAAACATCCTCTTCTTGGGAGTTTATTCCATCGGGCAGTGGTTCACAGGAAGAAGCTGTTTGAATAATGAATGCTTATTTTAAACTAAAACAATCGTAGTGTTCATTTATTGGTGTGCTTTTCATTTATTGCAGCTTTGTACCTGCCTTTGTTAAGGTCATTTTTGTCTCTCCCTCAGGTCGAATACCATGCAGTTGGATTCTTGGAAAAGAACAGAGACAACTTGAGTTGGTGTTTGATGGACTGTATGAAAACTAGCGATAATAATTTGGTGTGTGACATGTTCTCAGCGAAGTTGTCACGAACTGGCACTATTTCCGAGTAAGTAAAGAATCATTATCATATTCTGTTTATACGTACGATCTTTATGCGGACTGTTACTCAATCGACACCATGGAAGTGTCTCTTGCTACAGTGTGTCTGGGAAGATATGTTTTTAATTTCCTTTTTCATTCTTTCTTTCCTTTTTCTTTCTTTTTCCTTTCTTTTTTTTTTCTTTCTTTCTTTCTTTTTTCTTTCTCTTTATTTCTTTCTGGTTATTTCTTTCTCGTTCTTTCTTTCTTTCTTTCTCTTTATTTATTTATTTATTTATTTCTATTTCTCGTTATTTCTTTCTTTCTATTTCTCGTTATTTCTTTCTTTGTTTTTACCTTACTTTCATTTTTTTGTCTTTTAAAAAAGGCATTTTAAAAGTATAAATATATTAATATATACAAACATATTAAAACAAAGGGAGTAAGAATATGCAAAGAACGTTATCACTCACCATAAAGTGGTGAATCAAATTAGGAAAATGGGTTAACCGGTTATCGCTCCACGCTCTTCAGAACAAAATCGAGGACAAAACATAGATGCATGGCAACTGAAAAAGTGGGGAAATAAAAAATACTAACAGAGAATGAACAATATACATCACGGATTACATTGAGATAGCGAAAGATGCCTTCCAAAAGCTAAGCAATGTATGAAGAAACAGAAACCTTTCGTTAGAAACAAAGAAAAGAGTAGTGAAACTTTATGTAGTATCGGTCCTCTTATATAGCATGCTTATCACAGATAAAGAAGAGACTTGAAGTAACGGAAGGATACTGAATAAATCATGCCATGAACAGAATATGTGAGCAACTTCCGAGTTTTAGGGAAATAGAAAAAGAGAACATTTACACATTAAATCAGAAAGTGATAGTTAAAATTTCTAAGGCATAAAATGAGGAAAGAGGGCTTGGAAATTTCGATACTCATCAGTCATATTGAAGGCAAGAGCGATAGAGGAAACCAACGTATAACCTACCTAACCAGCTTGTGTAATTGGTTGACAGAACATGGATGATATATTAAAAAGTCAAAATTTACTCATAACTACAAAAAACTGGATGTTGTGGAAGGTCGTGATCGCCAACGTCCTGAAGGGACAGGGCGCATAGAAGAAGAATGTGTAAAATAAAAGACTGCTTCAAAATCTAGGTAGAGAATATTGACCTTGTAAAGAGTTAAGGGAAATAACTCAATTCATCAAGCTAACCTGATGAGGGCTTAAAAGACATCTAATCAGGGAATTTTAAACTATAAAAAAATCAAAGTTACTTTGAAAATTAAACACGTAGAAAATCAATATTCCTTACACAAAGATTGATTATTAATTACAATATAAAGAAAAAAAATAGCTTTTGAGTGAAATATTACCTCCAAGTATCTTGATTATTTTCATTCATAAATCTTAAGGTGTTAATTTATGTATTAAATTTCAATATAATTAAATGCATTTCATTTTAAGTATTTTCATGGTGTATTCATTGATATCATTATTAAATCGTCCTATTTATGAGCTACAATTTCCCTTTAAATATATGACTTATGCTGTCTTTGATTGTAAGCTAATTTCAAATTATAAGTTCTACACGCTAACAATTTTTTCTTCAAAAATACCCATTATGCATTAACACAAACTTGGCTAAGTAAACAGTTAAACAGAGCGATGGATGCTAATAAAAACATAAACTCCGTACAATTTCAATGACGAAGTTAATAAACAAACATAGAAATGTAAATACAAAAGAGCGCTTTTGAATTGAGTCGTTCAAAGAGCAATTTCAGAGAACGGATCAAGCAGGCCACACCTATTTGTTGTATGAAAACAATTGCGATTGGGCAAGAAAGAAAGCTTTTCTTAGATGCACTTAGATGGCATTAAAACTGTTATGGTTTATATAATTCGGAATTTTAACCATTTAAAAATAGGTGAAATAAAAAAGTTCCTCTTCATCAAATCTTCTCTCTTACAATGTAGAATATTATTTGAGACAATATAACCAACAGTAAAAATTATTTTCGTGCTTTTTGTCGCTTGATGTTGGAAACTCACATAAAAATTTTTCTTTCATAATTCATAACATACCTGCCGAAAGATATTCCGCCCGATCTAAAAACTCTTCTAAAAATTCTGCAGATTTGGAGAGTGGATCAAGCTGAGAAATTTTCAGCACCCTCTCAGATAACAAAGAAATTGAACAGAGATTAGGCTGTTCTAGGCGTAGTTCCGCCTAACACCGTAAATTGCGACAAAATTAAAACATTAACCTAAAAACTCAACTTATGTTCTTAAATATATTCGTCAGATCGAGACTTTCATATGGATGCCATACATGGCACCAAACACGTTCAGAAATATCTAAACTCTCAGATCTATACAACCACTTTCTCATATCAATGGTTAAAAATGGCTTCGAGCGAAAGAAATTTGTAGGCCTTAGTGAGGCCCATCCTTCTTTGAATCTTGGTAACTGGCGCTACAAAATTACAAAGAACTGTACCAAATAATAGGAACTATATCACTTGAGGACTTTCAACAAGAGCAACAACTAAAATGGATAACGCATGTAACTAGAAGTGAAAATAAAATGTTAACATTCCACACTACTTCAAATAAAAGGTTAGGAAGGAAACCCCCATCAATACTGAAAAGAGTGATAACACTTAGATGGCAGTGGAGTTGAGAAACTTATTTTCTTGAAACTGTGTTTTAATAGAAAGAGTTTATATATTTCAACCAAAAGTAGCTTTGGCGGCTTGGTTAATGAATGCCGAATATTTTCTTATAAGGAAACGGCTATTTTCATTAGCATTACCATACCCGAGCAAAAACAAATAGATAAAAAAAAATATTCGCACTGAAAATGTATGCACAAACAGAACATAGCACGTCTTTCCCACACGCAGCGTCGCAACCTTATCACTACTTTATCGCTATTTCCATGGCAAATGTTCAAATGTGCTCCATTTAGTTCCACCAGTTCAGACGTTTGCAGTCAAAACATACCAAACTAATTCCACAAAGTCAAATCACATCTCATTTCTTCCGTATTCCACATGTAAGGAAAAAATTCTATTCACACAGTTTTTTTTCTTTTTTATCCAAGAACTGATACTTTCTGGAACAGACTCCCATGTGGATGCTTCCCTGGACACTACATTCTTAACTATTCAAGTTAAGGGTATATTGTTATCTATCCGCATTTTTATCATAATCATCATTTCCTAGCATCTCTTCTTTCATTCATATCACAAACCTTATTTATAATAATAATTTTAACAAAAACCCTACTTTGAATGACTCTAAAGTTTACTAATAGGTGCATTTTAATATAAATCTAGCAGTATAACCCGTCTTTGACCGAGTCTTTCATTACAGACAATTTCTGCCGTTAAATTGGAGCAGTTTAAGTTTAAAGTCAACACACACGAAAATCAATATTAGTCACATTTGGGTGCAACTGTGGCACATCTCCAAATGGGAATGTGGATCAGTTGCACCCAAATGTTGTGACTTCAGTTCCCTGCCCCCCATTTGAATGGGGGGGCTGAAAAGGGAACTGTATAATAATAAATAATATTATTGTAATAATTTAAACTATATATATTTTTATGAATATTTTTATGAAAGATATATATCTAAGAACAGATACTAAATAGTAAAACGTTGCTGAGAGTTATAATGAACAGGAAGTAGTGGAGACCCACTGTCGCCAACAATTTGGACTCAAAATCGGCACTGAAGAAATATCTATCAAAAAAAAATTCATCGAAATCGGATGAAAACTGTGGAGATGTATAAACAACATCCGATCACACACACAGACATATTTTGAGAATTTTAGATATAGATATAATTATAATCATATTTTATCTAAGCTGACAGCGCTTTGTTTTTAACCTATTAATGTCCATCATCCTTTATAAACTTATAATCAATACCAGGTTTTTATTTTTATAATTAATATCGGAATTTTACGGCGTGTATTAATGGATTAAGTAAACTTTTATACAACTTTCTTCTTGAGAGATATATGTCTGCTCAGAACTTCTCTGAAGCAAAATAGTCAGTCAATTATGTCATACACGCTTAGGTGTTCATGTATATTTCGATACATGACTGACGAGGCATATTTCTCCCGCAGTAGGTTGCCATTTCTTTCTGCGATAGGCCTATTGCCATCTAAGTCTATAGAACCCGGTCTGTCCTGCTATTTACCTATGGCTGGGGTGAGAAGAAGAGGATACATGCCTTTCCCAAAGTGAATGTAAGTGAATGTAATAAATTCGAATTCGGCTCTCCGATTCCTCAATCCGAGCCGCTATCCATCACTCCACCGTACCCCCAAAGCAAGATAGTCGTGCTTAAATCCATCTAAACATTCTACACTTTCTTCCATGATCAAAATGAATGTTAATATGACTAAGATAAAGGTTCCAGCTTTTTCTGAAATATCTTTCAGAAAACACGAAACAAGTTCAAAAGGTTACAATACTATCAGTTTCTGGTATTCTAATCATTAGGTTAACTTGTACTGTACT
This sequence comes from Acanthosepion pharaonis, assembly GCA_903632075.3. Taxonomy (NCBI): domain Eukaryota; kingdom Metazoa; phylum Mollusca; class Cephalopoda; order Sepiida; family Sepiidae; genus Acanthosepion; species Acanthosepion pharaonis. Next base: position 847,939 of record CAHIKZ030000668.1, on the reverse strand, counting down.
CTCTCTCTCTCTCTCTCGCTCTCTCTCTCTCTCTCTCTCTCTCTAACTATCTGTCTTTCTGTCTGTCTGTCTGTCTGACTAAGTAGGTGAAACGTTCCATTTCTAAAATTGTGAGTACATTAAACATCGCTTGATCTATAGTTTCACGTGTGTATCGGGAATATATTACCTACAGAACAGTGGCTAGTCAATGTTCCTTAACCCTTTCAGTCCTGCTTTCCTGAACAAATTTAACCTTTCTGCCTAAGCTCTTGAGTCAAAATCCGCAAATAATTGGTATGTAATGTTTCACGGTAGATATAGAAATAGTTACAAGACTTTACCCATCGTTCAACCGCTGAGTATTAAGTCAATTTTCTCTCCCACTGTTCAACCGGTGGCTAGGCATTAAGTCATTTTTCTCTACCACCGGTAAAGTCGTGGTCAGGGTTCAAAGGGTTCATGATCGTGATAAAAGTAGTCTGGCTAAAATTGTCTGCAGTGACGGACAAGCAAAACTGGATCAAATCACATGTGGACGCAAGTCTGTCTAGCGTTGGTTAGTATCCATAGCATATAGATAAGGTTGCATATCGTCCGGTTCAAATCGCTTCTCGGTCTTTTGAACAGGAATACAAGTTTATCCCTCGTTTCCTGTTTATGATCGGGTTTTCGGTTTCTTCTAAAGTCTTTTTCATTTCCTTTCACTCCCAGTAGCCTCTTGCGTCTTAGTGGCATTATCTCCTTGTTTGGAGTGAATTGATTAAAAAAAAAAGGAAGCAGAAAACCTATCAGACTAACCCTGTTAACACAAAGACAAGTACCCAATGCATTGCAACAGCTTTCTCGGATCAATGGTTCATACTTCTTCTAAACTTGTGGACTGGCGCTACAGGATGACAAAAAAAGAACTGTATCAAATAACAGAAACCACATCACTTGAGGACATGCCACAGCAGCAATAACTCAAATGGTGAGCACCAATAACTCGAAGAGAATGTAATGACATAATGAAGATGTTGACTTTCGATCCTATTTCAAACAAAATGGTTAAGAAGGAATCCTCTGTCAATGTTGGATTAATCAATAACAGTTAATGGACTTAAGCAAATTATTTTCCCGAAAAACTCTTTTACGAGAAAGATTTTATAGATTTCAGTCGAAAGTAATGTTGGCTGTTTGGTTAATGAATGCCGAATGTTACCTTGTACACAAACGGCTAATATTAACATTAATGTTACCCAGGCTCATGGCGTGGCGGATTAGACACAGGAAAACTGGCAATAGGTGATTCTATCCAATGAGTCGCAGTTCCAGTTGTTTCGTGTTTTTGGTAGGGTTCAGTTGACGTTCAGATACCATGATGCTATGGTCGACAATTGTCGACAAAACAATGGTGATGATGCCACAATGGTGTTGGAAGAGTTGCACTGCTTCTTGACCATATTTCCCCAATGGAATTCTCTAACATGATAATGCTGTGTCGTTGGGCCCCATTCTGCGTAGAATTTAGGAGGATTCTGGGGACTTTCTATGTGACCACCATATTTGGTTGATGAGCTCAACCGAGGATCTATAAAATGTGGTGGAGATGGAAATGTCCATTCGCGTGCAGGAATCTACACCTGCAAATATCAGGGAACTGCCGAGAAAGTTATCGAGATACCATCGCCCAACATCTCTCCAGAGGTTTTCCGACCACTTGTAGAATCGATACCTCGCCGAGTTACTCAATTTCATCTGGAAAGTGGCGTTCATTAACGATACTAGCCACCTATCCCATGAGTTCTGAGATGTCAGTATATATATTTAGATAATGAACCCGGTGATTGAGAACAAATTCTCTCCTCCATGTCAGACATCACGTCTACGATACCAGCCGCTAACAATTTCTTGATACTGTGATGCCGATGGTTAGACCTCTTCTCGATGATGTCCCAGACGTAGTGCAAGAGATTCAAATTAGCTGAGCTAGAAGGTTATATATTGAGAGTTCCATCAGAGAAAATGTCTTGGCCAACAACTCATGGTTCACGTGGTCCATGTGCAGAGATCTTCTTGTACACGTATGAACACCCAGATCTAGGACATAACCAATGTGTTCAGTATTTCACTGTTACTGTTGAAATTGACCCTGAGGACTTACGCAAAGATGTAAGGTGGCGTGATATCGCCCTCTTATACCCATGATTATTTCAGATTATGCGAAATTGGTGCACATTCGTGAAGCCTGCACAGAGCTACCTGACGTTTATTGCCTCAAATATAGTGTGCCTTTTTTATTTCATTAGGTGATCTAAAAAACAATCTGTTGTTAGATGAGGCTTTTAATTTTAACGCCTCAAAATCGATATTACTCTCTTTTAATCATCTGAGAGAGCCCTTTTTACCTTCCATCATTATGGCTGATGCTAACCTCCAGGGGAATGACTCATTGCGCCTTCTCGGACTAACGTTTTCAGCTGATATGAAGTGGAAAGAGTATATTGAATTAATTGCTAAGTTTGCAGCCAAGAAAGTTGGTTCACTATGTCGTGATGACAGTTTTTTTCTTCTCGCCAGAATCTATCTTATATATTTCTAGATCTACCATTCGCCTTTGCTTTGAATATTGCGACCACATCTGGTCTGATGTTCCTGCTATATATTTAGAGATTTTTGATAAAAGCCAAAGAAGAATCTGCAATGTTATTAGTCCAGACCTGTCATCTCAGCTTCAGTCCCTTTCCCACCGCTGTAACATAGCTTCGCTATAAATATTTTTATGGTAATTGTTCTGATGAATTATTCACTATGGTACCTAGACTTTGAGCGCAGTACTAGATTGCCGGCAAGGTCTCATCATTTTACATTTGAAGTGGCTAGATGCAACCGTAAGTTCTATGCTAACAGTTACCCATATCGCACTTCTCGCTTGTGGAAGTCTCTCCCGGATACTTGCTTCCCAATCAACTTTGTTCTTTAAAAATTTAAAAGCAATATCAATCGTTATCATCTGTCGTCTTTATTCTTGTTCGCTTATTGTCCTCTCTCCTTAATATTAGTTTTTATCTTATTTTATAACACCCAGTTACCTCTTGCATCATAGTGGCTTTATTGGCTTACCTGGAATGAAATTTATATATATATATATATATAATTAAGTTACGAAAAACTTGGTAATCCGTATGGGTAGTCCCAAGGAGGATGAAATCCTGAGAGCTCAATGTAAATTCAGATCTAATAATTTAAAGAAAAACAGAGCATAAAATGCTCCATTGTAATAGTTTATTTCACCAGAAACCTTTTAAAGTCCCTGGATCATCAGCCATCACTTCCAAAAGGTGAAACGAAAAATAACCTTTTGGAAGTGATGTCTGATGGTCCAGGGACTTTAAAAGGTCTCTGTGAAATAAACTATTACAATGGAGCCTTAAATTATTCTGTTTTTTTTTTATATATATATATATATATATATATATATATATATATATATATATATATATATATATATATATATATAAGAAGTGCAGCACCAAAGGTGGGGAATTTGGCCATTAAAATATGAAAGAAATAAAAGATATTTTTGAAACTCCAAGTATGTATTAAACTCAAACGCGTCAGGTTAATTCTCGCAAACACCTAATTCCCATCGTGTTCTAAGTCATATGCTTTGTAATTTTACAAAAGAGGTTGCTTACAAAGGGTAGATGTACCGGTACTGTATTAGGTTCACGCCCGCTGTTCAAATTTCCTGCATTTTTATTGCATCTGGTACAGAGTCGCACATATTTTGCTGGAAAGCGAAAGTCTATTATAAATTAGATTCGCGCACATTGTTCAAATTTTCGAGAATTTTTGAGTAACATTCAAAAGCAGTATCAGATATGCCAAATCCTACCAAAGGACTGGCAGCATTTTATTTGGTGTCAGTTTTAATTAGTGATTAAATAACATGACATGTAGGCTATGGTTCAAATATAATCATTTTAAAATTTGAATGTCGTGAAGAAAATTCATCAAAGATAACATTCGCTTACTTCAGATATAATCACGGATTTTATCCACTCAAGAGCCTTCGATGAACTAACGCAGCTCCTGATTGCTATGTGTTTATCTTTGAAGATTTATAATGCCCTGTCCCTTAAGTACGTAGACGATCACAACTCTTCACGGTTTCTTCATGCCTACATGGGGAATATAGTGGAGTGGTTTACCGTTACTTTTTCCACGGTTTAAAATTCTAACTTTTACCTTCTTTGAGAATGGTTGCTACCAAAGGTTAGAGATGTATATTTATCCTCCTATTTAATCAATAGCTGGGAGGAGATAAAAATGAAATTGTTTGAAAGTTAACGCAATAGACAAGACTGTATTTTGAACTCGGCTTGTCAAGTTCATTTTCCGCGACGACAGCTATTTATAATAGCACTACAAGCACATACACCTTCAAACTATTCGCATGTATTTGCTTAGCAACAAGTGTGGGTCATCCAATGAGTGTAGAACCATTTGCATTAGTAACGTTCGACTAGATTAGACGGTTAATCATTACTCTGTCGCTATCAATTGCTATTTCCATGACAAATGCTCGGACGTGCTCCATCCTGTAGTTCCATTAATTCAGACTTTTACAGCTAATTTCCAATTTTAAGGAGGGAGTTTCGATGAGACAGCTATTTTTACTGGATGTTTCCCTGAACTCTATAATCTTCACCTCTTCAAGTCAAAGGTCAATCGCTAAATAACTCCCCACAATCCTCACTTACTAATTCTTACTCATACATTTATGATACATCCCATTCAATAACACTCTATCTTGAATGGCTCTTATACATTGTATTGAATGAATATTAATAAAAAAGGTGGCTCTGATTCAGAGTTAGAATTACAAGTCGATGCAATTTCTGCTAGATTCACTGACTTTTACAAATAACTTACTAATCGCTTGATAATGAAAGCCTCTCTTTTTCTAATTTAAAAAATAATATGAACGACTTGTTTATGTTCGATATTATCCTAGAAAATAAAAACTAGGTTCTTTTTTGCAATGTAAATTTTTGAAGAGAATAAATTCACCGAGTGTCCTATCAGTTCGCTGCTGATTACAATTTGAAATAATAAAGCAGTCACTCTTGGTTCATTTTTTTAAAAAATACTAAAATTGAAAACCATTGACAGGATTTAAAATCTCATTGACGTTCCATAAGCACGAACTTTTGAATCTTCTGGAAATATTTGCTTTAATCAAGGTAAATTATTTATTTAAAAATATTTACTGTAGACAAAAAAAAAGGAAAAGAACGATACAGGAGACATTATAGATGCTTTAGTTAAAGTCTGACCACCTGATTGGCCGGTTGTTATTTCGCCATGACAAAACTGTTAATCTTCAGTGAGTTGACGACAGCAGCCATGTATATGTAAACACTTTCACTTATATACACATACTCACAAGATTAAATGCATATAAAAGTGTGTGAATATATATATATATATATATATATATATATATATATATATATATATATAATCTATTACACCCGAGACAAGGCAATAAAGTCATTAACATAAAATGGGTTACAGAGTGTGGAAGAATGAGGAACATAAATATTAATAATGAGCTGGAACAACCAGTAGGACAGATGATAGCGATTGACATTGCATTTAAATTTTTGGAGATTAAAGTTGGCTGGAAAGTGTGGAATCAGGTGAGAATTCCACAAGAGAAAAGTGCGAGAAAAGAAACTGTCATCATAGAATTTACGGTTAAATTCCAGCCAGCTCAACTGTAAATTTATAAGATCTCGATGCCAGTCATTTACTGCGCTTAAATTCAAAAAAATTAGGTACCATAGCGAAGAGGACATCCAACAAATTACCGTGAAAGTATTTATAGAAAATATACAGGGAGGCAACCTTACGGCGGGGCGAAAGCGACTGAAGCCGAGCCACCAGATCAGGACCGATAATATTGCTGATTCTTCTTTTGATTTTATCAAGGAGCTCAAGCTAACTAGCAGGGGCACCGGATCATATGTGGCAATATTCCAAGCATGGACCAATAAATGTGTATGATAGCTTCTGGAAAGAAAAAATTGTTTCGCACGTGTGTATGTGTGTGTGTGTGTGTGGGTGTGTGTGTGTGTGTGTGTGTGTGAGAGAGAGAGAGAGAGAGAGAGAGAGAGAGAGAAAGAAAGAAAAATGAAGAAATACAGATACTAACATTACATGAATAATTACATGAATAAAGTATGATTTAGGGTTTTACCTCTCAAAAACTTTAGATGAATTATCGTAAACACCAATTTGCATCGTCTCCTTCGAAATCATCATCATCATAATCTATGTGCCGTGTCCCTTGAGGACATGAGCGACCATGGCTCACCACAACTTCCTATTTTTTATACCTTTTAGTAAGGTTTGACTTTTTACTATACACCCCGTTCTCTTTTCTACTATCAATTTACGCAAGTTTCTTAGGGAATTACTCACTGATTTCTTCTGTCCTCCTTACCTTCAATATATTTTGAGAGTGTCAAATTCTCCAAGTCCTCTTTCCTCATTATGTGTTGTAGAAATTTTAACTATCTTTTTCTGATTTTAAATATAAGCGTCCGTTTTGTTTCCATTTTCTGTAAAACTTCTTCGTTACTCACACTTTTAGTCCATGTTATTATCATCATCCTTCTGTAGAACAACACCTCTGTTGCCTCACATCTCTACTTCAGCTTTGAGGATATTTCAAGTACTGAATGCCATATGGCAGTGATTGATTTTTAAAGTAGTGTCCCTAAAAATGGTAAGGATATATTATAACAATGATAATGCATAACGTCACATATCCTAAAATGCTGCTAATAGAGTTGATGTTAAGGGAAATAGGACACATCAATACTGATGTCTGTGATGCCTCAGGCCGATCAAAGTACAAACAGACAAAGTAAAGGCAAATTAAGTTTGATATATAAAACATAAAACAAAATCGACGAAAGGCCAACATGCTGCGTCAGATAAATCAAAGATTTGAGGCCCAAAACAAGAAACGGTCAACTCCATGGTGATTCGAAGACAAATAAAGGGAAATGTACACAAAATCATGTGATTATAGTTGCGCGGAGGATACTTAAAATGAAACGCAGGACCGTTTGTAATAATAACTTCAAAAAAGTATATTAGAACGAACAACATTAACTGAAAGATAAACATAACAAAATGGCATATGTGTTCTCGTGAGAGGGACGAAACATTTCATCATGTAATAATTTTACGTAGCAAAGAACTCGGAAGGACTATAAAATAGACATGACTGGGCAGAAACGGAGACCATCGGAGAACTGGAAATTATTTGGAGTTAGCTTACATAAAAACAAATCAAAAGCTGCCCGAAAGAAATAAACTAGTAAAATTCATCCAACTTTAAAATTCAAATGAGTCACCCAACGCTGGTCATCTCAAGACAGTGGATGAAACGTCCCTGTAGACTAGTGAGTGAAACTAAACTGAAGAGTAAATACAATGGAAATGAAAGTGACAATAGTTTCTATAATCTCGGTCCCACCCTTTCACTGTCATAACGGTTAAATATAACCGTCTATTCTTTTCAAACAGCTTATTCTCCCACACTTCCCGTCTGTGGAATTCTTTTCCGCTTACTTAGGAGAGACGTGCTGCATGGGCAACTGCCGATCTTTCATAAAAAACCCTACCCAGGCCTACGCTCTTTGGGCGCAAATCTATGGTCTCTCGATAACGGCGAATGCCAATAATAATAATATATTTCAAATTTATCAAGTGACAGTAAGTCATCTCAGAACAATCTTTGGTATTTTTATCGATTTCAATCAAATAAGATGAATAATTTTAAATTCTTCTATCGTTTTAAGAAGACTGTTTAAAGGATCCACTAATTTTTTTAAGGCAATTCACCCCAAGGAAGGCGGGAGTGCCACTAGCACACAAGGGGTTACAGAGGATTGAGAACAAGAGTAAAGAGGCATGTTTGAGGAAGAGAACAAGCACAGAGTGTCGATTGACATTACACTTGAATAATTGAAGATTATAGTTATCAGTCTCTCCTCTCCATGTCTTCGAGTATATCCAACGCTAAGGCCAGTCCAGCTTGGCACCGATATCGTCGCAGGACTTACCAGAACGAAACATGACGTCGGGCTGTCTTAGAGATTCCGACTCCGGATTTGAATTCAGAATTGTCCTCTTAGTTTGATTGCTAAACATGGCTACAGAACACAGACTGCTCTAATATTTCTCCATAGGTTTTGAATTCAGCTTTTGAACCCTAGGCCGGTTACCAGCCAAGGCTATAGAACTCATTACCATATACTATTACTGATATGAAAATGACAAGGAAATATTATATTTTCTGGACCGTCCAAACATTAAAAGCGCTATGACCTGCAGATTTGAGAAAGATTGTTTTAACTCCACCTCAAAAGACAATACTGTGGGCACTGTGTAAATTGCACGAGGACATTTCTCTCTTTCCCTCTGTGTTTTCCTTCATCTGTTGTTGTCGAATTGGAAGGTACAATTTTATTTATCGCTGTTTATGATGTGTGGTGATTAAATAAGCAATACTTGGCTTATGTAAATCGAACCACGGCGCCACATGTGCCATTCACGTTGTAGACACTAACCAATGGGCAAGCATATATAATCCCTGAAAGTTTCAATGCCGCTAGCATCGCCAGTTCGCTGTCACTTATCACTTCAAGTAGGCGTGTCTATCTGACGTGTCGTAAATATTGCCAGTTTGAAAACGTAGCAGTCCGTCGATTTAAAAAAAAAAGGCGAAAAAAAAAAAGAAAAACGGCTATAAAATTTTTAACCGAAAATTGTGGTAGAATGCACGTCACGTGCTCGCATGTTTGAGCGGCAAAAGAGATTTCCTGAAGGTGGCGTGGATTTTGAACTTGGAGAACATTGTGGCTGCATAGATTCCCATGTAAAATTTGTCTAATAGTCTTCATAAAGATGAAAATGATTTCTGCAGTCATCCTTTTGCCCGAAACGTCTATATATTATTTTGAATGATTTGTTCGTTTTTGGGAGGATTGGGGTTTTTTTTAATGGGGGTATATGAAATTTGTATTTTTTTAACATTCTCACTTGATATGAAACAGCGTGAAATGCGTTGATCTTCGGCATCCTTTCCTTCTCGATGTCATCCCTGAATCCCCAAGAAATGCCTTCTCATTCACTTCTCTATCCCCAATCTCTCACTTGAAATTAGTCACTTTAATTTATCCTATTTGTTTGTTCAAAATTTGTATCTGAATATATGCCATTTTATTTTGCAGTTCGTTTGCCATAAAACCCAAAGTGAAAAACAATTCAGTCAGTTCAGAGAAAAGGTAATAATTTCCTTCCATGTTATTAATCAAATTTAAAGACAATTAACTAAACACATTCAATTGCATTTATTATCTTAATTCAGGCTAGCTTTAATATATATTAAAAATTTTGAAAAGATTTACGAGACCTGCTTGCTCACCATGTGCCCAGGTGAAGTGCGATAGAAAATGTAAACTGTTTTTGTTTCAGTATGTAATGGGCAATTAAACATATATAAAGTGTCTGTCTATATTTCTGAGATGAGGAATTGTAATTTACACTATTTACAATATTTGGACTGTTATCCTCATCTCTGTTGCTATATTCATGACGTTTCGGCCGTTGTACGCTTCGGCCTTCTTCAGATGACTGGAATTTCGAACAGAACTCTTTATTTCGTCCACTGGGGTAGATTGTTCTAGTTCCACGTGCCATGCCTTTTCTGGATATCAGTTTCAGTTATTTCTCTTTAGTAACTCAACTCCCACATGGCCCAGTGGACAAAAGCGTTGGTTGAATTAATCCAGTGACTTGGAGAGTTGAGCTACTAAAAGGGAATAAGTGTGATATCTTAATATCAGTTATTTCCCTTTAAATCAAATCACGTATTTGTTCACCTCTGCTGTAGCCAGTTATTGAACTCACAACTCTTTGGGTCAAGTCATTAAATTACCAACGCTTCTGCTCAATGAGCCATGTGTCATCAAGGACATATATCCAGTGTTTCAATTAAGAGGAATACATCAAAACTCCGAATTTTGTTTCTTATAACCGATCGTAACTTTTAAACGGATTTGCATGAAAAAGTAAATCTGATTTTTTTTAAATGAATTCTGTTCTTACACAATTGGTCCTACAAAACGACTACTCCTTGTAACCGATTTTCCATTCAAACTTAATCCACATAGAAATTAGCTTGAAATAATTTCCACTATTTTTTTCGTGTTTTTACGTAACCTACATTTTTTTTAATAAAGATAAAATTGAATTGAATTTTTTAAAATCTAATTTCAATATCAATACAATTAAAGTAAAAATCAAGCGTCCTGAAGCTTAATGAGAATATATTTGTTGAATAATTCCTGAACTAAAAACTGGAATTGTTCTTTTCTTAAGAAGATACGCATATTCTATGGAAGCCAGCATAATATCACAGAAAGTCAGAAAAAGATTTTGATGACTAAATAATGATACTATGAATCTGTATGAACAAAGAATTTTGTCAAAAATGCTGTGGAGTTTTGCATCAATGTAACAAATGAATATTTTAAATTATTTCGATATTAGTAACGGCGTTTCAATATACGCATAGATAATAAATTCATGTTTCTTCAAACCCAGGAGAAGGAACTCGGTACAAGACACTTTTAGTAACAAGATTTTTTTGTTTTGAGTATTCTGGCTAAATAATTCAATATAAGACGCAATTATTTGTTTCTTGAGACCCAGCTCAAGGAAGTCAATACAAGCAACTTTTAATAACGTTTTGCTTCTTGAGACAAAGGCTAAGGTATTCAATACAAGACACTTTTTCTAATCATTTCACCCCAAGCAAGGTGACAATGCCACTGGAACTCAGGGAGGTAGAGAGAGTGAAGGCGGAAGAAAATGAAAAAATTGAAAATGGAGAGGATTGAGGAAAGGACCAAAAAATGAACAGGATTCAAGAAGGCGGAAGATAGCGATTGACGTTGCATTAAAGTGTTTGAAGTTTATAGTTATCAGGGAAGCAAGAAATTGGAAGTTCCATATGTAGGAAGTGCGAGAAAAAACTGTTAGAGTAGAAATGACGATCGAATCTATCTAATTCAACAGTAAAACGGTGATACCTCGTTGCCAATCTAGTAGCATGCTTAAATTCATGTAGTTGGAGCACCAGGAAACAAAGTTCTTCCGAGAAGTTACCATAAAAATATTAGTAGAACAGGCAGAGGGAAGACGCGTCACGTCGATGAGAATGTGACTGGAGATGAGATACCTATTCAGAATCAATTGCATAGCAGACCTTTCTCTGGACATTATCAAGAATCTTAAGATGCACAGTAGGAGCACCAGACCAAATATGGCAACAGTATTCAATACAGGATAAATGGTAGATTTATAAATGTGCAAGACAGATTCTGACGAGATAATTTTTCTGGCACAACACAGCGAACCAACCTTCCTTACAGCAGGTGTAGCAGTTGACTCGATATAGCCGCCCCCAATTGAAAACGTGAGACCAAGAAGTCGTAGAGTGTTGCTCTCCTAAAGTTCATGGGAAGCAGAAAGGTTTGTTTGTATTGACTAAATGAAAACAGTTTTGTTTTGGAGGCGTTCGAATTTACAAGCCATTTCTTGCCCCAGTTAACCACTGACTAAAGGTCCTTTTCAAGAATAGTTACCATGTTGACTTTGTCGAATCTGTTGGATTTGCTACCAAAGCAGGAGTAAATGGTAGTGTCATCTGCATAAATATCTAGTTGGTAACTGATGACATCAGAGAGATAATTGATGAAGATCAGAAGCAGCGTAGGTCCAAGGATAAAGCCCTGGGGGATCTCTGCGTTTGTATGAAATGATCAAGAAGCATTTCCGTTCAATACAACATTCATTACTCGATTCGTTATGAACGATTAAGTCAAATATACGTTCCGTAACACCGTAGCCATCGAGCTTGCATCGAATCCATCATGCCAAACCCTGTCGAACGCCTTCAAGAGATATAGAGCTGCCGCCCGGGCCTCGACATTTTTATCTAAAGCTTGATAACTTCAAAGATGGCCGTTAACACATTGGTAGTAGACCTGCGAAACGGAAACCATATTGGTTGCTCGAAAGGAGGTCGAGCTTTGACAGTTCGGCATTTATTAGGGTCTCGAATACTTTGCCAAATAGAGGCAATACTAATAGGGCGATAATTTTATGGGTCCGTGGGTTCCCTAGAGTTCTTGAAAACAGGACACTTTTAACAACAGGCTTTTGTTTCCTCGTATTCAGATTAAGGGATTTAATACAGAATACTTTCAATAACAGGTTTTGTTTCTTGAGATCCAGTCAAAGGAGTTCAATATGAGATGTTTTTGCTAACAGGCTTTTATTTGTTAAGATTCAGACAAAGGATTCAGTATAAGACTCTTTCAATAACAGGTTTTGTTTCTTGAGATCCAGTCAAAGGAGTTCAATATGAGATGTTTTTTGCTAACAGGCTTTTATTTGTTGAGATTCAGACAAAGGATTCAGTATAAGACTCTTTTAATAACAGGTTTTGTTTCTTGAGATCCAGTCAAAGGAGTTCAATATGAGATGTTTTTTAACAGGCTTTTATTTGTTGAGATTCAGACAAAGGATTCAGTATAAGACTCTTTTTAATAACAGGTTTTGTTTCTTGAGATCCAGTCAAAGGAGTTCAATATGAGATGTTTTTTGCTAACAGGCTTTTATTTGTTAAGATTCAGACAAAGGATTCAGTATAAGACTCTTTCAATAACAGGTTTTGTTTCTTGAGATCCAGTCAAAGGAGTTCAATATGAGATGTTTTTTGCTAACAGGCTTTTATTTGTTAGGATTCAGACAAAGGATTCAGTATAAGACTCTTTCAATAACAGGTTTTGTTTCTTGAGATCCAGTCAAAGGAGTTCAATATGAGATGTTTTTGCTAACAGGCTTTTATTTGTTAGGATTCAGACAAAGGATTCAGTATAAGACTCTTTCAATAACAGGTTTTGTTTCTTGAGATCCAGTCAAAGGAGTTCAATATGAGATGTTTTTTGCTAACAGGCTTTTATTTGTTGAGATTCAGACAAAGGATTCAGTATAAGACTCTTTTAATAACAGGTTTTGTTTCTTGAGATCCAGTCAAAGGAGTTCAATATGAGATGTTTTTTGCTAACAGGCTTTTATTTGTTGAGATTCAGACAAAGGATTCAGTATAAGACTCTTTTAATAACAGGTTTTGTTTCTTGAGATCCAGTCAAAGGAGTTCAATATGAGATGTTTTTGCTAACAGGCTTTTATTTGTTAAGATTCAGACAAAGGATTCAGTATAAGACTCTTTCAATAACAGGTTTTGTTTCTTGAGATCCAGTCAAAGGAGTTCAATATGAGATGTTTTTTTTGCTAACAGGCTTTTTATTTGTTAGGATTCAGACAAAGGATTCAGTATAAGACTCTTTCAATAACAGGTTTTGTTTCTTGAGATCCAGTCAAAGGAGTTCAATATGAGATGTTTTTGCTAACAGGCTTTTATTTGTTAGGATTCAGACAAAGGATTCAGTATAAGACTCTTTCAATAACAGGTTTTGTTTCTTGAGATCCAGTCAAAGGAGTTCAATATGAGATGTTTTTTGCTAACAGGCTTTTATTTGTTGAGATTCAGACAAAGGATTCAGTATAAGACTCTTTTAATAACAGGTTTTTATATCTTGGGAATCAGACGAAGAAATTCTTATGAAGTAGTTTATAAAAACAAGTTCTTGTTTATTGGGATTCAGGCAAAGGAATTCAATACAGAACACTTTTAATAACAGGTTTTCTTTCTTGAGATACAGGCAAAGGTATCCAATATGAGGTACTTTTAAAAACAGGTTTTTGATTCTTGAAATTCAGTCTATGGAATTCAATATAAGGTAAATTTGATAGCAGGTTATGTTTCTTGAGATTCATGCAAATGAATTTAATATAAGGTACTTTTAATAAAAATGTTTTTTGTTGGGATTCAGGATTCAATACAGTATATTTTAATAAAGAAACAACACCTTTGTATCACTTAACGAACTGGTGATACTAACAGTCAAAGTTCGATTCTTTCAAATACTCAAAAAATAAAGCTTTTTGTCAAAGTTTGTATAAGACATCATGTATTATATGTAATTGATCACACTGGATTATACGCTCTCTCTCTCTCTCTCTCTCTCTCTCTCTCTCTCTCTCTCTCTCTCTCTCTCTCTCTCAGAGTTGACAGTTGAGTTTCTGTGGGGGTTGAATAGGCGTCTGTAATAGGGTTTGTCTAGCCGCCTTCGCAGACTGGCGTACTCGAAAACGAGTATTCACCAGTAATTTCTTATATTGTAAATAAATGGCGTTAGATTTTGATATTTCTGACGATTATTCAGTTTTCACATATTTTCCGACTTATTATTGTTATACTTTATTCTTTTATGGAGTTGTTTTTTTCATCTGCACGTTTTATAAAAAAAAGTTCGCTATTTTCTTAACCTAGACATGATTTCGCTGGTGGCAAGGGAGATAACTCTAATTATCTACCTTGTGCTAATGACATTAACATTTATAGATTGGTGCATTTCATAGTAAAATATTATTATTATTATTATTATTATTATTATTATTTCCTTTGATTTTTGTTGTATACACATTTCATTCCGGGTCCCAACCAGAGACCTAGGGCCAATGACATGACATTTTCCACTGACCATTTTTGTAAAAAAAAATCAAACTAAGATCATACACATTTTACAGAGATAAACCCCTTCGTAATGTGTGAGCTGTACTTGTGAGTAAACATTTTGTCTTTCTTTCAGGCGTGGGCTACTAGGAATCTCTTCAATGAGTATATCGGAACCTTTTCCAATCAATCCGAGGGCTCCAACTACAACTGGAATTAGTGATGTCCTCATGTGCCACACATTTTTAGATTTCTACTTGAAGATCCTTGTATTTTGATAGTTTTTTTTTTAATATCCTCAAAGATACATTACAATCTGCAGGGACTGCCATATCAATAAGAAAGCACATTCTGTTTTTGTGGTCTTTGATCACGATGCTGGACGATTAGCTTTGATTGTTCTCTTTGTGCATATTGTAAAGTCCCATAAAATTATTACGCTGGGATACAAATATATGAAGCCCAATATATCTATCATTACACCCAGTCTAATAAGAGTATATCAGGCATATGAATCACAGCCAAATGTGCGCAATGTGGCGAGAGGATTATGGTGTCTGGTGCAGATAGAAATACCTTAATGTCGTGTAACCTAGTCCGCTCAGACGATCTCTGGTTGAAGGTGGTACCAAATATCTAGGTAGCACTCCAAAGTTGCTTTGTCTGCCCCATCCTACAAGCTCACCATTCGACACACAGCCATGATAATCCACTACCAATTACACTAGAGAAGCACAGTGCCTCAACGTCAATGGAAGATACACAACTGGTTAAGATCAGGCATCCAACAAGAAAATATGAGGTACCGAACGGGATATTTACTGTAGTCCATCTTAATTAATCAAGGCAGAATATGTAGCTGTAAACACCTCCAACCAATTAAGATCAAAACTCGTGAGATTCATAGCCGATTATTATTATTATTATTATTATTATTATTATTATTTTATATCGGATATATAATGGTTAGCATTAGAGACTGAGTAACAGCAAGTCTCCCTAAACATTATGCACTGTTCTTTGCAGCGTTGCAGACACTAGCACTGATGCGGTCTGGGCAATTTCAGTTCTCTCTTGAATGTCATGATTCCAAGCGTGCTTATTATTATGGGCACGACCCGTTACATTCATGTTTTATAATTATTACAAAATTTATTATTTTTTATATTTTAAATTATATTTTAAATTATTATATTTTTGTATTATTATATTTTAAATTATATTTTAAATTTAAAATATTTTCATATTTCAATTATTACTAAATTTATTACATTTTATATTTTAATCATTACTAAATTTATTATATTTTTCAAGTCTAAATTTATTATATTTTTATCAGTCAAGTTGCTGGTAGTTTTTCTCACTTTCTCTCGTTTCCCCCATGTTGCTACAGCTACCTTTACGAGTCGGCAAATTATTATTATTATTATTATTATTATTATTATTATTATTTCTGTCAAACTTCGCCTTAACCAAACATCAAGTAAGTCTACCCGAAAACCAGTGTCCGTTTCGCCACTGCCAACCCGTTGACCACCACCTCCACTCTTATAGCAACCATCTTAGATATTTCGTCCTCTTTTGTACTTGACTTCCACAGTCATTCCAAACGGCTTTATTTTCCGTCTCTGTTTGCTTACCTACCACTCGACCAACAGATATGTAGCATCCAATCAAATATTAGTGGGGTATCGGACAATTCGGAGAAGTGTGTAGCGTATGTCGAAGTGAAGACTCGACGACTCAAACTCCGCCCTCATGTGACATGGTAGTGCAAAAATCACTGTAAACTCAATTTAAAAATAGTCTAAAAGCCTTTTAAACTTGTTTTTTATTTTATTTTACGTTACTAATTCAATAACGTTTCCACTCTGAAATTCTTCTTCTTCTTCTTCTTCTTCTTCTTCTTCTTCTTCTTCTTCTTCTTCTTCTTCCTCCTCCTCCTCCTCCTCCTCCTCCTCTAGGGTTGACTCCAACCCACATTCTATTTCTCTGCCATATTTACTCATTATTTAATGCTTTGTCTTCTTATATTCTATATTTACATGTCATGTAATCACAAATTATACAAACGTTTTTGCGTGCATGTCGACATACATATACATTCAGTTATGTCCATACATATGCACTTGATAGGTCAAATGTATGCACTCAAACAGAGAAAGTGTGAGATTTCTGCCTTCGAGTGTTTTTTGTCGAAGGTCTTTTAACTGAAGAGCTCTTGAGCTTTGTCGTTCTTGATATAATCTCAACTCCGTCACCGAAAGTCTTTCCGCGTCCCTCTCTCTCTCTCTTTTTCATTATCTTTCCTCCCTCCCTCTCTCTCTCTCTCTCTCTCTCTCTCTATATATATATATATATATATATATATATATATATATATATATTTCATCGATATTTGCAAAGTTTAATTTAGTTTCGCACAAGTTTCGTATATATGTGTGTGTGTGTGTGTGCGCGCAATTTCTCACTTTCCTTATATATATATATATATATATATATATATATATGTGTGTGTGTGTCTGTCTGTGTGTGTGTGTGGGGAGTGCTGGGAACTTCGACGTGCAGTAATGGTTAGCAAGCTCACTGGGTGCTTCTTAATCCCGGCCTTGTGCCATATCTAACCTATGCTTAATATATATATATATATATATATATATATATATATATATATATATATGCGTTTGTATGTGTGTGTGTTTTTCAGTCTCTCACTTTCTTAATATATATATGTGTGTATGTGTGTGTTGATCACTTCAACGTGGTGTAATGGTTAGCAAGCTTGTCTGTCTCGATCCTCTCTGGGTGCTCCTTAATCTCGGCCTTGTGCCACAACTAAGTCTGTGCAAAAACTATGCGAAATATATGAATCTACATATGTATTCTGTATTGCATCGCTTGATATCTTGAAAAATATTTCGTTACTAGGCATGCTAAAATAAAGAAAAATTGTAGGAATGAAGACATTGGAAACCATTTTCTTATAACTACTGCGCTAGGTATTCATCATCATCAGCAGCAGCATATACCCTGTTAATGCACACACACACATACAACTTATTTTTACTAGTCATACCTCCTTCAGTAACCCTCTACTTTGAATGACCCCTGAACCTTACGCAGGGTGAAAATTAGTCAGAAAAAATATGTGGATGTGTGTATGAACTCCATTTTCCTAGGCGCTTATACTACTTGCATCTGTTATTCAAATTCTTTTTCAAAACTTACTAAAAATCATCCTCTC